>JAABNY020000108.1:5211235-5237441 GCA_015164015.2 Brevimyrus niger
GCTCCCTTTTCGTAATGTCTGTCCATCTCAGGAGACATGAATGCACACAATCAGGCACTATGAGTATTTGAGAGATAACCACTCATGTCTTTGTATAGCTGAGACCTGAGGAAACCCATGAAATTAAGGGGGAAATTCCCACATTAACACACACACACACACAAATTCACAGAGAGGGGGCAGGACTCAAGCCTAGCACTGGAGGAGCGAGTCATCACACAACATACCCACAGTGCTGCTGATGCAAATGCTGCGTCTTTGAAATTCACTCTGGAACACAGCAAGACTGAAAACCACGGCAGGCCATCTGCAACAGTATTTCTGAAACCGGTCTTTGGTGACACCCCCCCCAGACGGTCCACGATTTGGCTCCCTCCAAGTTCCCAGGAACAGGGTGGAGAAACACTTGTCTACAGGGCCATCTTAAAGGCTTGTCCTTGGTATGTGACAGTCAGCAGCAAGTCACAAGTTTGGCAGATGATTAAGTGCTGGAGTGACAGAAAGGTGGCAGAATGAGGCTGATTTGTCAGGGGATGATGTCATTGATAATTAATCTCACAAAGCATTTTAAAGCAGTTCTAGTTATCACGCCTTATACCGCTGAGCTGGACTTTAAATTATACACTCAACCAACACATGATTTAGGTTTTTTGAACAGGTTAACATTTTCAAACTTCCAAATCATACCTGCTTCTTCACATCAGTGGCACAAAACTGTGACTATATTGTTATACGGCTGTGTAGGCCGAAATGCTACCTCAATCCCGCAGCTTTAGTGGTTTCAATCTCTTCTACTCTGTACTTTTTTGCATTTGTATGGGTTTCCACTAAGGACACCAGTTCTCTTCTGAAGTCCAAATAAATGCAGTTAGCCCATTGTATGTGCATATACAACTCCCATTCCATAGAAGTTGGGACGTCGCGTAAAATGTAAATAATAGCAGAATGCAGATGAATAGTAGATGCATTATATACTGCATTATATACAAATCATATAAGCCATATTTAATTGCAAAAAGAAACAAAGACAAGATATCAGACGTTGACACTGAGAAAATGTTATTGTATTATGACAAATATATGCTCAGTTTGAATTTGATGCCAGCGACACGTTTCAAGGAAGTTGAGACAAGAACATGTAGACCGCTGTGTTCCATCACCTTTCCATTTAACAGGACTCTGTAAACATGCTGTATGGGACCTGAGGAGGCCAGTTGCTGGAGTTTTGAAAGTGAAATGTTGTCCCACTCTTGCATGATATAGGACTACAACAATCCAGGGGTCTCCTTCGCTGTATTGTTTCGCATCATGACACACCAAATGTCTTCAATTGGGTGACCAATCAGGAAAGCAGGCAGGCCAGTCTAGTACCTGGACTCCTCTATCATGGAGTCATGCTGCTGTGATATGTGCAGAATGTGGTTTGGCATTGTCTTGTTGAAATGTATGCGGCCTTCTCTGAGAAGACGTCTGCATGGCAGCATACGTTGCTCCAAAACCCGTATATGTCGTTCAGCATTAATGGGGCCTCCCCAGATGTTCAAGCTACCCAAACCATGGGCACTAATGCGCCCCCATACCGTCACGGACACAGCCTTTTGAACTATCCACTGACGGCGAGCTGGACATTCCTTCGGCCCGGAGGACACAGTGTACGCGATTTCGAAAAAAGAGTCTGAAATTTTGATTCGTTAGACCACAGGACAGTTTTCCATTTAGCCTCAGTCCATCTTAAATAATGAGCTTGGGTCCAGGGAAGTCTGCGGCGTTTCTGGATCATGTTTCCGTATGGTTTCTTCCTTGTGTGATAGAGTTTCATCCTGCATATTTGGATGCAGCGACGAACTGTGTTCACAGACGGTGGTTTCCGGAAGTGTTCCTGAGCCCATGCAGTGATTTCCACTGCATAATCATTTCTGTTTTTAATGCAGTGCCACCGGAGGACCTGGAGATCACGGTCATTCAATATTGCTCTTCAGCCATGCCCCTTGTGTACAGAGATTTCTCTGGTTTCTCTTAATCTTTTAATGACATAACATACTGTAGATGATGAAATTCCCAAATTCATTGCAATATTACGCTGAGGAACATTATTCTTAAATTGTTGCACTATTTGCTCATGCAGTCTTTCACAGAGTGGTGAACCTCTCCCCATCTTCACTGCACACTGAGACTCTGCCTCCCTGGGGGACTCTTTTTATACCCAATCACCTTACTGACCTGTTGCCAATTAACCTAATTAATTGTGAGATATTCAACCAGGTGTTTTGCTTTAGCATTACACAACTTTTCCAGTCTTTTCTTGCCCCTGTGCCAACTTCTTTGAAACACGTTACTCGCATCAAATGCAATTTGAGCACATATTTGTCATTAAACAATAAAATTTGATAGCAATTAAATTAGCATTTCGTCATTGTTTTACTTTCAGTTAAGTACGGAATTATAAGATATGCAAATCATTGCATTGTGTTTTTATTTACATTTTGCACAGCGTCGGAATGTTTTTGGAAACTGAGTTGTATGTGTTTGTGCCCTGCAATGGACTGAAATCCAGTTCAGCCAGTTCCCCTGCCTTGTGCCCCATCATGCCATTATGCTCCAGCTAATTAGAAAATTCAAAGCACCCCAAGTTTTTTTCCTTGTTTAAGTGCCATGGACTTAAAAAAAAGCACAACATCAACACTTTCTCTGCTTGTTTTACTTGAATTTTCAGCGGATAGCCTGCAAAGTAACACTTCTTCCTTTGAGCATATGCATATAACATTTTAGAAGAATTATGAAAATATGTAAAAAAAGACATATGTGCCCTTTTTCATTTTTTTATGCTCTCATCATCGTCAGTTTAATAGTAGAGAACGAAATGCCAGTTGCTGCTTCAAGCAAGTATGTTATTCTGGTACCCTGGCATCATTGTTTTGTTTTTTTGTTTTTTTTTTTGAAAAATGACAATGAAATGCTCCTGCAGAACCCATTGAAATTCTACCATTTTATTTTATTACTTTAAGAACATATTCCTTAAAATAAATACAAAAAAATGTCTGAAACATAATGGTGCACTTTCATGTGTAGTGTTAATGAGCGATAACTGAATAGGGGGGAAGCCATAGCACAGTGATTAAGGACATGGGCATAAATGATGCTGATTCACCCCGCTGGAGGGACCCTGCTCATCAAACCCTTAAGCTGAACTTTACTCGTATGTACCACCCAACAGGGTGAGCAGGTCACATTGGCAAAGTCATCTGAACAACAAAATAACAGTTCTAAAGATCATACTTTATGTCTTCTTTGCAACCGGCTGACAAAAATGGCGAGGAGAACATAAAGGATTACTGTAATAATCTTTATCGTTTTCTTTTTGCTAAATCCATTTTGCCCTCCATAACAGACACATATATTTAAAGCTAGTTTGGGGTCAGAGCACAGAGTCAGCCAACACCCAGTACTCCCTGGAGCAATTTGGGTAAAGGACTTTCATGAAGGGCCCAGTGGGGATATGATTTTGCTGCCATTTGTAGGATTCGAACCCACCACCTTCCAGTCACAGCCACAGATCTTTAATATGCTGAGCTATAGTCCTCCACAAAATGTGTGCGACTGCTACTGTAAATGTGTGCGAAAAGACACAAAGAAATTGTCCAAAAAAAAACATAGAAATGGATTGCGCAGTGTATTTGGTGAAATAACACTGATTCTGGTGTGGAGAAGCTGCTAAGAACCATCACTGTACAGCAACATCTGAGTAGCGAGTTTTTTTGGGGACGATGTGTTCATCATGACACACATAAAGAGTGACTACAAGTTGTCACAGACGATCTTCAGCATCTCTGCGAAGCATGTGGAGACAGCGTTATTAGAGGCTCTTCCAAAATGCAGGTTAGTGTTATAATAATATGAAGATAAAAAGACAAATTGCTGTTTTCTCAATAATATACTTTTTTCCATTTAAAAACAGAGCACAATGGCATATTAGGACCATTCACATGAAAGGTTCAATTTTCAAAAAAGAAAAAAATACAAAGCTTTTCATAACGTTTTAACTGTGGAAGGTCTAATGCAAGAGGATCTTTCACATAATTAATATAATTGTGCAACACGGCACAGTGGTGATTATTCAAGGCTATTGAAGTTGAAAATATCCTTTGAAAAAGCGTGCCTTTTGTGTCTTCTCTGTCCTTCCCTTTTTGAATTTAGAAGGCTCTTTGCAGCTGAGGACACAGACTGATCTACTGAAACAAATGTCAGCTGAATCGCTTTCAGTTTGCTCACTCTGCTTCAGTTTATGAGCGACTATAACATTAAAGAAGGCAAGTGCTCTTTTAAATTCACACTGATACATCCATGCTCATGAAGAACAGAATGGACACAGCCTTTTTTCCCCCCTAAATAATATATGAATCACTATATGTTTTTTTTTTTGAGTAATGTACGTATCGTTGAGAGAGATTGCATTCCCTTTTGCAGACGTGCAGCGGAAAGAAGCCGCAAACCCCCAAAATCATCAATCATGTACATTTTAAAGGCCATTTATCAAATGATTGATTGAATTCATTCAAAGTAGGAATGTGAAGATCCATTTGCTTTGCAAAAAAAAAGAAAAAAAATTGTGATGCTCTGTAGTTTTATATTTTATTTTAAATCCAGGTGCGCTCTGCACAATGCAAAAAGATGACAGCTTTGTTGAAATGGGCAAATGTCGGACAGTGGACACGCAACACATGCAAATATATCGAAGTAACTGTCTACATCGTCATTTTTTTCAATCCGAAGGATGGACTTTTTTTATTGTTATGTGTGCATTAACGTGAATTCTGGAATGAAAGGAGAGGCAGCCCCTCTCATAAAATGATTATAATTTACATCCAGCCATTTGTGTCTTTGTGCACACGGACTTCACTCAGCACATGTAACGGCCGTGACTCATCTGCGAACTTGGGCGTAAGCATGCATTTGCCTGAAATTCGTGAAAATCATGAACGGATGCAACTAAGGGGTTTCAGCCTGAACTTCTCAGTTTGCATCCATACTTGAGGTTTTGCATGATTTTTTTTTTGTTGTTCTGAGTTTACGTGGTAAAAATGGCATAGCTATCGAAAAACACTTGTGAACAAATACGCCAAAGTAACCCTAATCACGTGATATGTTTTTAAAAGGATATTTTCTCTGTATGTCCCTTGGGGCCTTATCTGTCCACTTGATGGCACAATTTTATTTAGTCCCATGACTTAGCAGAGGTTTGCATGGAACATTATGCAGTATAATATACTAAGTCAGGTATAAAATCAATGGTACAACAGAATTGCCCCTCTTAGACCTTTAATTGCAATTTTTTTTACAGCCTCACGTTTCTCACACCATTTTGCTGCCAGCTAATAACATTAATAAAACATAAGGCTTTTGACACGTTTATTTTTATGACAAGATCATTTTACTGAGCCTGTAGTGTATGTGCTATACAATGCTGTATGAAGTGGAGCAAAATATTACAAATGAAAATCGTTCCCATTGCACGGTAGCAGCACTGGTATTTCCCCTGCACCATCAGAGTGCTCCCCTGGATCGAATTATGCAGTTCACTGAACTGGGTTTGGTCTCGCACCTTGAGGAAAATAAGTCTCGGCATTCGCTGCAAGTGAATTTCTTATCACTTCCTTTAACTACGAACACGACTGAGCACAAAGGGCAGCAGCACTGGAATTTACTCTCACGATGGTATTTTCCAGGTTCACACATTGCCTTCATGTTTGTTATTATTCGCATGAAATAATAACTTAAGATTCAACATAAGAAAAACGGCAAAAGCTATAGAGGTGTTTTTGGGCGTTTTATTTCTACCAAATCTGTCAGCATTACTTTAGCCGCTAACAGCTAACTATCCTCCCTAGCATGACCTTCCTGGACCTACAATAACAGCTGAAATGACGAAAGTGTTTCCTTCAGTGTCCTGCTTCCCTCAATGCTAAGCTCACAGTCCCAGCAACACGGCAATGATCCTGCTGAAGTGGCAGCGTAATAATCAGGTTTAGCTTTGCATTTTTGCAGCCATTCAGGTAAGCCATTCGGTTGTTGTTTGTGCTCGGGCCCTCAGCCTGGCCTTCTACTGCTGCACGGAGTAGCAGTAGTCAGGACTGAAAGTGTCAGGTGTCTGTGTGCAGATCCCTCTGTCATACTAACCCACAGACTGCCTGGTTTATCAGATGGTAACCAAATAATTTGCGAAACGTTTCAAGGGGCGGAGTCTCACATGGTACAGCCCTCCCAGGTTTCCAGGGGCCGAGCCTCACATGGTACAGCCCTCCCAGGTTTCGAGGGGCGAAGCCTCACATGGTACAGCCCTCCCAGGTTTCGAGGGGTGGAGCCTCACATGGTACAGCCCTCCCAGGTTTCAAGGGGCCGAGCCTCACATGGTACAGCCCTCCCAGGTTTCCAGGGGTGAAGCCTCACATGGTACAGCCCTCCCAGGTTTCGAGGGGTGGAGCCTCACATGGTACAGCCCTCCCAGGTTTCCAGGGGCGAAGCCTCACATGGTACAGCCCTCCCAGGTTTCGAGGGGTGGAGCCTCACATGGTACAGCCCTCCCAGGTTTCAAGGGGCCGAGCCTCACATGGTACAGCCCTCTTAGGTGTAATCCTCAAGTGTCTCTTGCTCTCCTTCCTTCTCTTCTCCATGCTCACTTTACCCCCTGCTTTTGATGCCTGGGACAGACTCCAGGGCCCCCTACCTCTGATCAGTGTAGACCAGTGGCACTCCCCAGCAAGTCCAATTTTTTACTCCCTATCAGCTCCATCCATCCATCCATCCACATTTTGCACCAATTTTGTCTATTTAGGGTTGCAGGGGTCTGGAGTCAATCCTGGAGGCTATGAGTTCAAGGCAGGGATCAACCCAGGATGGAACGCCAACCGATCGCAGGACACACACACCCACCACTCACATTCACACCTATGGACAATTGTGATGACTCCAGTTCACTTTGGCGTGTTTTTGGACTGTGGTGGGAAACCAGAGGGAACCCCACGACAACATGGGAAGAACATGCAAACTCCATATACATACAGCTAGGGCAAGGACTCCAGCCCGCCAAAAAATATTTTGCCTTTAAAAATATTTAATTTTGTGATTTTACTTGTTTTCCATATTATGTAATTGCCACTGCACATTATGGTTTGTATGTCATAACTGCAAGTCCAAACTTTTTGGATGCATTTCAAAGAAGATTCTAGAAAATGTTCCCAGGATTGTCAACTATAAATATTTTTTGTCACAGTTATGGTAATTTTAGATTTATCATGAGCACTTCTGTTTGCATTCAGAGCACTTACGTGTTCTAGGAGCAAACTGAAAAATAGCAGCTGCCTCCGTCTTTACAAAATGTTGGCATCGCATCAAACCTTGATCTCAACAGAATGTGATAATCTAGGAGCTCAAATAAAGTTCTGGGTTATCTAAGTGTATCAACAGGGCTGTATAAATTTGAATGTAGAAGATAATTCCTCCAGAGTGAGAAAAAAGGTAGTGATTAAAGAAAACATCATTTCGTCCCCTTTTTTGGGTCGCTGTAATTGACTGTGATACTGTTTGGCTTTATTGGGTTTACCGCAACACACTAGACATCACGATAATATTCAAAACGTTTAGAGACAAATATTATTGTAGCGTCAAACAAATTGTCAGCCCGCTAAAATGTACTGTAGCATGAACTGAATTTGGGTTGGTTTTATAGTTAGCCTCTGTTAGGAGAGTTGGGGTAAATGTATGTATGCTTAAGGGAGTTTATGCTCACTACAAACCAGCAATATAAAAAAGCAAATCCTTTTGGATTTCTGAGCAGGTATCAAAGGTCCTATTGTGCTGCTGAGCCTGCTAAAAAGACAGTAATGAATATGGTGAAACAGAGAAAAGGCCTCCCAGGATCTTAAGAACACTTTGTGCCCTTATTACAAAGCCCAGACTTTGATCAGCCTTTTGGAGTACAGGCTGATGCCTGAAGGGACGGTCCGGGAGTCGTGCTTCCTGCTGGGGGCACTGAGTACGAGCCGAACGGCTACCTGCACCAGCTGGAAGAAGGAAACAAGATATGCGACAGTAGGGTAACAGCCCCTAGCAATTAAAGCAGCACCTGAATCCGTAAAGCATTATTTTTGGACACAACGGGGCTGTAGTTATCATCTGCCACCTTCCCAGGTGTGAGCGAGCGAAGAGGCTAAGAGGGACGGCGCAAAAACAACCGTGCACACAGGCTTTTGCCAGCATTGCCATGAGAAAGGGGCGAGTGAACATGTCAGATAAACAATTAATAAAGAATAACCTGCCATTGGCCACAAAAAGGCTATAGCTCCGTTGACAAAATCTTATAATGACCATAAATATCAGTGTTAGAATGTCACATGCACATCTCAACAATATCTCTTAATTAAATCTGTTGGTAAGTACATTTTTGCATATTATGGTCTGAGGTATGACATTGTCATCTCATTTATGCCAATCAGATGGCTCAAAATAATGCTGCAATATTGTAATTACTAATAATCTGGCCGTGTAAGTTTTTGTCCACGTTTGTAACATTGAAAAATGCCCGATTGCGTTTTCTTCCCATTATTCTGCAGTGTTATCGCCACAAAGACTTCTTTCCCCTCTTTCATCTTTCCCTGTGGTAGTAATGAAAAAAAAATTAATAACTCCGCTCAACATATTGCTCAACATTTACTTTGGCCAGTGTTGACATTTATCTTCGATTGTCATGTAGATCAGCTTCACTGAACCATCAATTCCAGTGCTAATAAAAGAGGCCTTTTGCCTGACCACTTAAAGCTTAAAGCCTCATGCATAGCAACTTCATAGTTACAAAAACTGAGCTGAAATGATTAACTACAGTGTAGTCTGGGGCAAGGGAATGAAGTAAGTCTGACTATGGCTTGTTTGTTAACCTGTACCTAGGATGATGATCCTGAAATATAAGAAAAACTGAAAATTCTAGTGGATACTTCATCTCAATATGTTCAAGCTGTTCTGTATTATTGCAACAAAAGTAGGTCAGTGGCCAGTTGCAGTAATTCTGCCATCTGTTTTGTAATGGCAATATCAAGAAATATCAAAAAAGAATTGTGTAATTTTATGCAAATTGTGTATAATTAAATCTTTCGTATGTGCATTTATTAACTTGGATATTATATATGATTCTTATATAACTTCTTGATAGAATGCAGAAGCGTCCTACATTCTGGTGATGAGTATTTTCTATCCTATTCTGCAGAAGTATTGATGTAGATAGATTTCATTCTTATGGAGACATTGTGCAGGGAGGTTTTGAAAAATATAATTAATCATATTTAATAACTGCTGGCCTTACCTGATCTAATTCAGCAATTTTCTAAACTGATTAATTCTCTTGATAAATGAATTCCTTAATGAAATGCAAGCAATTAAACTGAAAGCCAAATCAAATAGTAGCTGTCACTCATTATGGTGACATTTAATTGAAATGCTCCATTGTCCACTCCCATTTCTGTCTTATACAAATACATTTTAAAACATATCAGGTGGCAGAAAAGCAGTGAACAGATGATGCTTAACTAATTGACACAACAAAGGCCTTTTATAATATGTTTGCCCAATTAAAGCTTATGCAAAATTTAATAACATTAGGACTTCTAATATCACCCTAGGAACTTTTCAAGGCAAAAAATGTAAAAATGGCTGCTCAACTTTATTCAACTTGAAACCAATAGTACCATATTCTGGTGGGTGCTGAACGTACATTTTTCCTTATAAACTGCAGCACCATTATAACATACATTCAGCTATAACTGTCGTGTCAAAGACCACTCTCTCTCACCACTGAGGATGGGTACACCGATACGTTCAGGAGCATGAGAGGTATTTTAGGCCTTAGCACGGTTTATAGAAGATTCTCAATTACAACATCAATTTAAAAATTGCAATCAATCTTGTCTTTATTAACAGCACAGTGCTTTCACAGACGACTGTAAGGAAGGAATGATCAATGAAAGTTTTCAGAAAACATTCCAGAAACATTCCACTGACTGTACAGATTTCAAGCGCATATTAATGCTCGTTGAACACTGGCTCACAGTGAGCTCACATACAGTAGGTTATCATGTAGCCAGTCCATTGGTGTAGCCAGTCCATTGCCAGTCCTGGCAGACACACATACATGCATATATCATATATAAATGGACTCTCCATTCATTTATGGGCATAACCCTAAGCCTGGCCCAGTCCTATCATCCTTAATCAGAAGTAACCAAACAAAACACAAGAGTTAAGTTTTTTGATTGCATTTACAGATTTTTTTTTTTATTATTACTATTAAATTCAGTTTTTCTTTGTGGGAACTGGCGAAATGTCCCCAGTAGGTAAAAGTAATAGGTTTTTATCACAAATATAATTCATCTCCACAATGTGATAATTACTGCACACACACATAGACACACACACATGCACGCACACACACATACACTCACAGCCGATTTGGAGATGATGATTCGAGTAAAACCCATTTTCTTGTAGGAAACCAGAGTACCAGGGGGAAACCCAGTCAAACATAACAAGAAGCAATGTGCCAGGGAAGAGGAATCGAGAAGGGTGTGGCTATAGTGCTACGCAATGAGACATTACATGCTGCACGCTAATCCCAGATGTATTCACAGTAGGTCAGTCAACTGCTAAGTATGTAAGTACTTATTAGGAAGGATTCTTAGCTTCTGTGCAATTACTAAATATAATGCTTATAATTCTTTCGCAAAAAACAGTTTAATAATAGGTCCAATTAGATAAATACATTAAATCGTGTTTCATACTACATTTTTGGAAGCATTTGCCAGTTATTAGCTATTGATGTACTACAGAAGAAGGCATTATTTAACTACCAATATCAAACATTAGTGGCTAATTATAAACTAATTATTATCAGTTAATGCTGTTACATAATGATTATTGAATAATTAGCTACTGTGCAATAGGACACCTGTGAATAATTGTTTCTGATTGAAATAATTCCAACAAATGTAATTCGATATAAATAACATTTACCATCAGCTTCAATTTAACATGATCCTCTTGGATATTTGTTAACTCTTAACTATGATGTGATAATGACCTGATTTATTTACACTGCATGCTTTGATCAGTACAGCAGCTGTAAGTTCTCATACATGGAAAACAGTGGCTATTGTGACATAATTAAATCTTATTTATTGACACCAAATTTCACGAGGCAAGGGAAGAAGGACTTAGGAGCAGGTGTGGTAATGAAAGAAAAACAAGGTTTATTGAATATAAAAGACTAATACCAGAAACAAACAGGATCATGATAGATCCAAACATGGGAACAAGGGCAGGCACTGCCAACATGTAGGTGTGACGTCAATGACGAGACTGGGGAGCACAGGACTGGGAAGCACTTGTATATAAAACTAATGAGGGAGCTAACAATAGGCAGCTGGAGTGGGAACATGAGGGCAGGAATGAGAAGTAAGGCTAAGGATTAACAGGCGTGGCTCTTCAGGGCCTCACCAGGGAGAAGACAGAAGGGTCAGGTGGGCAGGGTGGGACAACCAAAATGTAGCTCTTCCCTTGCTCCAGTCATCTATCTTTTCGTATTATTATTGCTGTTGTTTTACATTTACAGTTGGTATTTTCCATATAGAATTCACATTTCTGTGATATCTGTGCCCACTTTCTAAAAAAAAATAAATAAAAGTTGACCCACATATCAAAAATGCTATGAATGTTTGTACATGCGGTGAAAGTAATTATTTACTCATGAAAAACAAATACAACATTATTTTATGAAAATGACAAATTTGCATTTGGAATTCATTTTAAACAATGACTAACATGCACAGTGCCACACTGCTGCCCAAATGACATAACTAAATCTAATCTCTACATGTGCTGCCTTGTTTTGATTAATTGTGGTATAACACACTGTAATATTGCAGTAAAAGCGGGTTGATGTAATTCGCAGGTGTACCAATAGACAATAGGACAGTAGGTTAAGAATAGACTGAGCTCAACTTATAGTATAATACGTGTAAGCAAATATATCAATAAAAACAAAAAAATATTAAAACACGTGTGGCTTGCAATCTGTTATTTTGGCCTCCATTTTAAGATAATGACTTATCTGAAGCTATTGTCTTGAGCCCCGGCTAATCTCGGCAAATGTATCACTGAGCTCATGCGGAAAGTCAATAAATCCAGCGCTGCTGACTTCAGCATTAGGTGGGGCTGTGTGTGAAGGGCCAGGAAGTCACAGGCTGTGAAGCATATGCTTTAGCCTTCAGTTTAGAGCTGGAGTCACTACAGACACAACAAATGTCAACCTCAGTGGCCCTGGACTAAATTATTACACATAGCTGGGCATAGACCGTGATGCCAAATGAAAGATACACAAAGGAGCTTTTTGGAGTTCCATAGCAGATCCTACTAGCCTTGCACCAAAGTGCATGCATCTTCCAAATCACTCAAGAGCGTTGTCATGAAAATGGAAGGGGAGAAAAAAAGAACCACTGAAGAAAAGGTTGAACTAATGGATCTCTTTGAGGCTCAAACCTTGAAGGAAAGGTTTCGGTGATGGCTGTTTATAGTACGGAAGAAGGAAGACCTTTCTACAGGTCACAGTTTACCCACAGATGAACTAAGTGACAATAATTGAGGTAAAAGGAAACGAATTATGTCAGGGTGCATAGGAGTGTAAGTAACAGAAATAATGTATATTCCACAATGCCAGGCCAAGTGAATAAAATAAATCAACATTAACACATCAACATAGACAATGGCAACGGCAACAATGATAATAATGTTAATAACAATAATAATAATAATAATCCAATTAAAACAGGGATGTGATTCCAAAATATATTGCTTCTGTTTCTGTTATATTACGGTGGTTTTTTTTAAAAGAAAATGCATCTTGATGTCCAGTTCTTAACTTGAAGATCCATTGTTACTTCAAAGAGTGCATTTGTTTCTGTCCCATCAATGTAAAAAAGAACAAAACATGTATGCCGTAATTAGACTGAAGTGACTCATTTTGAAAATCATCTTCTAAAGGTTTGTTGATTAAGAAGGGCAGCAGGGGACAGCCACGTTGTTTAATTCACTCCAGGACAACAGACAAACTCTGCCATTTAATGTGCTTTTGGTTACATAAAACACACACGTACACAATGAGTCAATTCATTAGACTTTGTTAGCAAGACCATCCAAGCCAAAAAGAAAAAAAAGCTGTAGATGTATTTATATTAGATTTATATGTTAAAAACACTTGCTGGCTGCTGAACTGGCTGGAACAGCAAAATGTGTCTCATATATGTTTTAAGAGGTTTTAATATGAGCACAAGCCATTTTTATTTTGCATCACATATCATGAACCCACACAGTACGGTGTGTGGCTCAGTGGGCAGATCAGAAGGTCGCTAGCTTAAATCCCAGGGTCAAGCAGAATGATTTCACTGTTGGGCCTGTAAATAAGGGCCTTAACCCCCAATTGCTCTATGGACTGCCTGACACTGCTTTCTCAAAAATATACGTTACTTTAAATAAAAGTGCTTGCTAAGTAAATAAAATGTAAACGAACCAAATTCCAGGACTGGCAAAATGCTGTGCTGGATGGATATATAGTGTTGTGCATATATGGATATATAGTCCCTGTACTTAGTGTACCTTGTGGTGCAAAGATGATCTATGTAAGTGTTTATTTCATTAATCGGTGCGCATAGTAATTGTAATATGTGTAAAAAGCGAGTGTTTTATCGTGCAACGTGTTACCATTGTCTGTTTTTGTTATCGCCCACCCGGAGTGAAACGAATGTTACAATCGTCGACCCCGTTGTCTGTGTCATCAAGGGTCGCAATTGTTGTCAAATTAAAATAAAGGTAGAATTTCCATTTTAAACAGATTCTCATTTAGAGAGGCCTCCCACTTATAGAACCAGGGTTCGAACCTCTGCCATGTGTGGAGTTTGCATGTTCTCCCAGTGTCAATGACAGATTGCCATCCGGCAATGTACCGAGGTGAAATGGCGTTACCAAATTGCCGGTACATAGATGTGCTTTAGATGGTCCATCCTGGGTTATTCCCTGCCTAGTGCCTATAGGCTCTGTGATCCTGAATGGGACAAGTGGTTACACAGGATGGACAAGGTAATATTACTATTACATGGCATTTATTTATGTATTTGGCAATAGGTGCTTTATTCTACATATGACTGCTTGTGCCATGTATTATATAATAGTCCTGTATGGGATGTTCAGTTGGGCTACTTCTTCGGAAGTACATCTGTAAGTAAATGAAGGCTAATCTATGTTCATTGCACTTAAATCCTCACACACACACAAATAAATAAATAAGGTGTAGAACCGCTTATGGTTGTTTCTGTGAGGAGATATGTCTTCTGAACTGAGCAGAGTATCACAAAAAAAGTCAGTGGTCTCTGTCGCTGAGTCTGGCACCTGTGAACATACCCCAGTGAAGAAAAACATCATTTTATTTCAAGAGTACTGAACCATTACCAGCACTGATCCTTTCATGGATTAACAACTGCATTTTTAATCTGAGGAACTGGTGTAACTTTTTTGGGGGGGGGGGGCACGGGGGTCAGCTCCATTGCCTCACACCTCTGGGACCAGGGTTTGAGTCTATGCCAGGGCTCCATGGATGTGGAGTTTGCATGTTCTCCCCATGTTGTTGTGGGGTTTCCTCCAGGTATTCAACTTTTCCCCCACAGTCCAAAAACATGCTGTGTGTGTGTGTGTGTGTGTGTGTGTGTGTGTGTGTGTGTGTGTGTGTGTGTGTGTGTGTGTGTGCTCGCCATACAGAGGCTTGTTCCCTGCCTCATGCTTGTATATTCTGGGATAGGCTCTAGACCCCCCTCCCTAACCCTAACTAGGGTTAGTGGTTTCAGGTAATGGATGGATTGATGGATGGATGGAAGTATGTTACTTTTGTTAAATTCTGGATGACAGTGTGGGCAGCAAATTAGAAAAGTAAGAATGTTAAATGATGCATGCTTTAGGGATACCTAAAAAAGCAAAAATGTTTTATAGGCTGTCAACAGTAACATTAACACGTAAAACCTATTTTTGAATGTAGTGCTCCAGAGACATTTAAAAAGGGGCGACACCAGACGCGAATGAAAGAGGCGAATCTAAATATTCAGCAGCTGGAGAATTCAAACTAGGACCTGATCTTTCAGGTAAACACCTCAACCTTATAAAATCCATGTCTCTGTTTGTTAGTAAGTCTGCCTTGTAAGGAGTGCTTTATTCCTCAATAGTCAGGTTTTTATAGGAATTTGTTATAAATTAGTCCAAGAACATACATTTAACTGACATTAACAAAGAGGATTGTAGGTATACATGATGTGATAGCAAATTCTAAACCTGGACCACAGTGAGTCCTGCAGACAACATAAGTTTCCCGTAGTTCATCATTTTCCTGTGCGCATTTTTATCCGTGTTCATTTAATTCATATACAAATGCTGTTTTCTGTAACCTCATTGTGTGGGTCCTGGTTTAACTGAGTCATTGGTAATGATAAATAAGTTAGACGGTGGATACATATTAATGATTAGTTAGCAGATGTAATTGGGCACAGGCAGATAAATGTCACTGTGTGTGGTGGGCAGGATATTTTCATCTTTAGCATAGCAGCGGTGTGGCAGAAGGGCTCCCGGCAATACTGGTGGTAATGTGTCACGGCCTTAACTGGGACATTCCTGGAATTTGAGTCAGAGTTAACAAATGTCATATTATGTGGATGGAAAAAAAAAACAACTATTAAATGACAAATTATAGTGGAGACAGACATGGTTTAAATTAAAATAGAGGATTTTTTTTATTTATTTTCTAGTTAAGAGATCGTGTTGGATTTAAGATTTGAAAATAATAATTCAAGCTTCAATGTAAATTTCCCGGTGTATATCTATATCCATAATTATATATATTCATGTATGTGTGTGTGTGTATATACACACACACACACACACACACACACACACACACACATATATTTACATACATACAGCAAGAAATATGGAATACTTCCTTTTGGTGCTGGGAAATTACAAAAATGAGGATTACTAGAAATGCATAAAAGCATAAAAGACAGAAAGAAGGCGTTACTCATGGAATCGTTAACACCATTGACCACTGAAATATCTATCTGGATTTCCAACCTTCAACAGCGAAGAGACTGAAATGGAATTCTGTGTTTTAAATACATCATATATATTATATTTGGATTTATATTTGAATGTTTTGCCATGGGTAATACATTTATAGACTGTATACAGTAGTTCAGAATTGGGCTTTATTGTCATACCATCCATATAGAGGTACACAGTGGCACAAAATACCTCCCGACCACAGTGCAACATACAACAGAGGCAGGGTGAGGCTTTTCAAAGTACTTTCATTGGAAAATCACAGGACAGTGTGTAACGGGAGGGTGGGAAACAAAAGTTTATACACAATGTGTAATGTGTAGCTATGTAAACAATAACAAGTAAGACAGCAGCAGGATAATGGGGGGGGGGGGGTAAAATATAGTGGCTAAAAATGAACAATAAATCATGATAAGTGATAAGAAGAAGCATATGTGTTCTTGTCTTTTGTTATGTGTACTTCTCTATATAGTAATGCAGTATATGAATCGTATCAGGTTGTTTCCACTGTGGGTCATGACTTTAGGGTGGTCCACTCCCCATCACGAGCCCGCATTCTGCTGCATTTCAGGCTTGTTGGCCTCTGCATGCTTCCAACCACGCGTTACAGAAATAGGTCACATCACAGTTACATCTGGCCCGATCTATCGACCCTCGCAAATATCAGGGCTGATATATCTGTCACCGGGTGACTTCTGGCAAAATATATGTTATGTGCTCTGAAATGAGATCGTTTACCTACAAATGATTGATGTTGATTGTACAGTGTTCTGTGCTCTTTGCATTCTCCGGGACATGTGCTTCTTCCCTGGCTGCTTTTGCTGACAGCATGCGACTGGGCCTTGGATTGCTTGCTGGGCATTTGCATTCGTGTTGGGAGCTCTGGGTTTGATTCGGTGTGATACTGAACCAGAAGTAGAGATCTCAAGGGAGATTTTAACACTCGAAGTTAGGCTGTGCCCTGCTCTGAATGTAGGAAAGTCATGTCTCCTGCATATAATATAACCACTTTAAAGCCTCCTCCAAGCAAACCCCATATATACTAGGAACTTGTAAGCAGTTCATTGAGGCTCAGATGAAGTACTTAAAAGTCTGTGGGGTCACCCAATATGCGGTCCATTGTGGGCTGCAGATATACATGAGAACAAGCAATCTGGTTTCTCCATACAAGCAAATTGTTAAACAAATAGAACAAGCAGTATAGTCATCATCCAAAGAATAATGTACGGTAAATATTGTATGTATTAATGAAAGCAAGAATGGCTCTACTTATAAAAAGCATCTTACTTAAAACTTAATATTTAGAAGTACTTGCAGTTCAAAAAGTCTATGTTACAAAAGCACCATGTACAAAAAATAGTTTTCAATGCTCACTAAAAGATTAGTGGCCACATTTCAAGAGCTGAACTAGATTCCTGATTTGCATTCCAATTCTTTCCAGTTGTTTTCTTCAGTCCAACCAACAACCTCAAGGGTCAATTCAGAAAGAGTCTTCCTTAAGCCACAACTGAATGGAAAGGCAAATTTGATAGTTCTTCAAGGCAGCTTGTTGTTCTGGGACAAAGAGACGGGGCAGTAAATCTTCATGTAAACATGGCAATGAGACAAACATGAGTCTTAAGTGTACACATTGAATCCATGGCTGGAGAATCACAGTAGAAATATTAGAAAACATCAAATATCAAAAAACACATAATCACTAAGAAAAGGATTCAGTATTGATACATTGGGACAAAGTGCCTGAAATGCAATTAATGCAATTAATGAGCTTTTCCATAAGGAACAACAACTCAAGTTTATAAACTTATATAGACAGCTACATAATTAAATATTCATATTTTATTTATTTTCCTAGAGTGACAATTTATGATCAAAGAATATACTAATCGCTGCTTTATGTAACAGATTATCTTGATTGTTTCATACATCCGGTCCAACATAAGATCGCATTAAGTTAAGTATAAAATATAAAAATACTGTATTGATCGTATTTTGCATCTTGAAGGTCTGAAATGTTATAATAAATAAAACTGTCTCATAGGAAAATATTCTATATTTCTGTTGTCTATTTTTTTGACTCACCGCTGCTATGCTAAAGACGGAAACGGCTTTAAGCTGCAGTGCCAACTTCATTTCTATCCTCATATTGCTAGAGGGGAAAGGCTTCTTTAATGTCATTTTTTTTTAACTTGAATACAGTCTTTTTTATTCTGTTTTATTTGTTGCAGGTCGAGTTATATAGCTGGATAACTGTTATGGATTCAACACTATTGCCATATTGGGGTAAATCATTTAATAGCTAGTGTGCTATCTGTATAAGCGTCATCAAATTTCATCCGGAAACTAAGTAGCTATTTTATGTTTCATAACATTTAAAATTAGTAGGATGTGCAGAAAATCGCCAATCTGACCTGCTAAATTATTTATGAGCGCAATGTGCAGTTATTAGTCCACGAACTGTGCCATGCTAATAAAAATATTCAGATTGGTAACTATTTTGAACTATGTCACAAAAATATTTGAAGCAGTGTATTGCTGTGGATATATTATCTATGAAAAATATTTAAACTTGTGCACAGGCAATTAATATGCTGTATTTCCCTTCTATTTAGACATGTAAGTCAATTTAAGTGTCAGCCCGTAGCATAGCTTAATCCATTGTTTAACTGATTACACTTTCTTTCTTCCACTAAATGTGGTATTTTCCTCCATATTTAACATCCTGGGAAATGTTTTATTTTAAAGGCTAATATTTCACTTTATATTTCTTTTTCCCTCTCCATCTTTCTGTTCACATTCAAATTCATCATTTAAAAATGACAGAAGTTGTATTCTCAAAAGAAATTACATGCCCGAGTTAGCAAAACATATTTCTACGAGCACAACATAAACACTACAGAGCAAAAATAGCTGCCATATATTTTTACAAATATTATAAAGCTGCATAGTAACAGTGGTACAGACATCATCAATGCATATTCTAGGCTTGTTTCAATCTTTGCATTGCATCACGTTTCTGTTGATGAGTTGCTGCTATGAATATACGATATAACATAATATATATCATATAATTATATAATATATAACGTTGACTTATATGAATATACGATATACAGTCATGTATACAATTATTTACTCCCATTGGCATAATCATGTGATATGCACAGACATTGCCATGGTAACCTTTATCCATCCATCCATTTAAGAGTCACGGTAAGAGCAGGTTAAGTGCGGCACACCAGATTTCTTTTTCCCAGGCCCTGGATTCCATCTCCTTCTCTGGGGAATTCCAGCACATGCTCCCAGGACATCCAAGAGATGTAATCCTTTCAGTGGGTCTTGGGTCAACCCCTTGGCTTTTTGAGAGTGTGACTTGAACCAAAAAAAAAAACTCTAAAGGGAGTCTTTTCAAGGGTCATCATTATCATGTGCCTAAAACAGCTCAACCGCCTCATCTCAGTAGAGAAAAGAGGCCTTGAGGATCGCCTGCATTGCTTAACTTCTGAATTCTGTCCTTGAGAATGAATATAGCAGCCCGCTAGCAGTGCCTCCCTTCAGTCACCTACGCTCTTTACTTGGCCCTGTCAATCGTTACCCAGAGATACAACCCCTTTCTGGCTATACACTAGTATTTCAGTATGTCCTAAAATGGATAATAGGTGAGCCGAATCTCTGTGTGAGCAGATCCTCACGAATGGGAGCTCATCTCTTTATATTCTTGCCGATGTGATGGGGGGGAAACAACGGGGTCATACAGCCGATGTTTCCCTCATAACAACTCCTGGTAACAGGAAGTGTTGTTTTTCTCGTCAGTTAACAAGGAAGGAACATGACGACGAACTAAAATCTCCCAAGCTTCAAATTACTATAATGATAAACGGTAAGCGTAATCTGGTTTCACTGATTACTTCTCATTGCAGGAAAAGTGCAACACACAGTCTATTTTTTTTCTTCAATAGACCTTAGCTATGTCCTAACAAATAGTGCAGTGCACTTAGTATTGACTAATTTGATTACAGTTTGTTAGCTTAATTAAAAGTTAGTGCCCCTATGGATGACTGAAATACATGCTTTTTAGAGGTCCAGAAAGGGGTCTAAATTAGGGGGCAAAACTAATTAACTCAGGTCAAAGTCTTCCATTCAGTGGCACGAAAGAGAAATTTTAGATGCTAACACTAAGCTGTTAGATATTTGATTTACAATTCAGTTTGAGCAGGGACTTTGGTTATTTTCGCTCTTGTTCTATATCTAACGAATGACTTCACAAAAAGGATTCTAATTACACTGGGATGAAAGTGGGCACAATTATTTCTCCATAATGATGCAGATGCTTGTATTTCAAAGGGATCCTGGAACTTTTGAAGTTGGGTTGATTATTGACATAAGCAATAGTTTGGAGCTGTGTGTGTGGGAGAAGAAGACTCTTCATGGAATGTGCTGCATTGACTAATGACTTTAGAACACAGTATGTTTAGAGTCCATGTTTCAAGAAAACTACATTCACTGTCATGGATGTTAAAACTGCACAGTGATCCAAGCTTAATAAAAACCATAGTCCTGAACAAGTCATCATAAATGTACGTGTATCGATAAGTCTTATTTCAACATAAAAACATGAAAACATCCACATTACAGGTGGGATGAATTCCCTTGCCCAACTCTCTCTTTTTAACAAACATCTCTTTTTGCTGAAGTCCCTATGAAGTATTGTCTAAATCAGAGCCACTACTGAGATATAAACCTATACAGCCATTTTCTAGGAATGTCATGTTCGACGACTTACACAACATGTGTACACATATGTTTAAGCTAAAGTAAATTACGGAAGGTGTTCTTCCAAACGGCATTCACGGTATATTTGAAGTCCTTTGACAAACAGCTGCATGAAATTCCTGTTACCGTGTCATGGTTCCCGACAGGACCGACAACTGGGGCATTTGCCTAAGTGTGGTATTAGCCAGGGGGCTAAAATACGCTTTTTGAGAAGCTTCCTCACTTCAACCAAAAACTGCCGCAGACAGAAATGTACAGCTACACCATGAGAAAATGCCCCAGTTCTAGTGTACAGTTTCACTCTACGTGAGACCCGAAAACTGTGGACCAAGTAATATTAGTACCTAAAAAGATTACTAGTCTCCGTAGGAGTAGGGTTGCTTTCATGCTTAGGCTATAGGCCAAGTTTGCTAATCTTGCCGAGTCTGCGACACGCAGTATGAGTCACAAATGCTCCTTTTTCAGAACATTTTGAACTTCTGAGATGTCCTTGCTGATTAAAGCAGATATATGCACTGTATGCACTTTTAATTTACCTGAAAATATTTTTGTGCCCTAAATTGTGATTTAAAAATTAGGTCTCTGGGATGTCAGTGGCAAATAAATAAAATATATCTCAAGTCATGGCCCATGCTGTGAGTGTACTTCATTGTAACCAAAGTAGTGGCAAACGTTTTGCTAAGGCTTAACTAACTAACTTCAAAAAGACCTGTACTTAATACACACATAGGTTTCAAGGTAGTGGGTGTAATGTATTGGTCCTCTGGGGGAAATATATTAAAGTGTTATATGCATGTTATTTAGTGGAAAATGACAGAGATGTACTGGACACAAAGAGCATTAGCATCTTGTTTTATGCTTTGCCTCAAATTAGTCAACTATTAATTTCTTTTTTACAGTTACATGTATTAAATGTGACATTTTTGATTCACTGAGACCAGAACTATACTGTAGCTTTTTAAAGAAGAAAATGTTGATTGTAAGTGATAAAATATATTTTTATGAATATTATGTAATTCTGGACAGCATCCAGTACCAAATCTCTAAGAAATTGCTCTATTATTTAAAACACACATACTGCTTACTATTCAGTTTAGGTGCAAAGAATGTACCAGTCTTTGAAAAGCAGCATTATAATGGATGAACAAAAACTGTTAGATTTTGTTACATATAAAATATAAATAATGCAAGAAATGTTATGAATAAAATGTATCACATAAAACAAATTGTGATACTTAAAGGCAAGGGAGACTGTTGAAAGACAGGTTAAACTGGGTCACATGTTCGTATGTCTCTGAAGCAGTGCATCATGGGATGTTAGGAACAACATTAATGATTACTAGTAATAGTATCTTCCATTGGCCATGAATAATCATGTATTGTGTTGTGTGTCGTATTGTGTGAATAATTGTGTTACACTGTAGTGAAGAAAAATATAGATAACTAACATTATTTAATTTATTCAATCTGAGGCCTTCATTCACATGACATTAATCAACTGTACACTCTGATGAGATGAATATCTGTTGTTTTGAATTATTATTTTTACGTGCAATGTAGATATATTTTTGTTAAATCAGGTAATTGCCTGAGCTTTACAGATAAAGAGCTCAGATTATCAAATACACAATGTGAATCCAGATTATTGTTTACAAACAGTTGGAAGATGCTTGTCATTCTGATTACAATTATTATTGTGCCAAAATCTATGAATTCATTTCCAAAAACCCATTACAGAGGTATGGTGCATTGCTAGCGTGCATGCATTGTCTTAAAGCACCCCATTGGTACATTACAAAATGTGAAACATTTCATACTCTCTCCTGAAACATCGCTATTTTGGCTGTCTTCCCTTAATGGATGTCTGCAGGACTGCTTAAAAAAAGTGAAAAAGGTGCCTGATGTATCCCTGCTAAAGAAATCCCCATCTTCTTTCATCACTCTCCCTAGCTCTGAATATAGCTGTCGTCAAAATGGATTCCATGCCAAGGCAGAACTGGAAAGAGGGCCAGCTCCAACATAAAGGTAAATTCACATGCATAATTCATTGCTCCCTGTGTCAGAAACATCATTTACGTCTGCTGTTGACTCACTCCGTATAAAATGAGAGGGATATGACCAAGGAGAGGGAAAAAAAAAGTTGAAGTGTCTTGCATTTTTACCTTCTAAGCACCCATGCTTCATTACGTAGTTATGTTGGGTTATTTAAAAAAATAAATAAATAAAAAATAACAAGATGATGACAATGTGATGACTAAACTAAATCGTATGATTTAGAGGAGGATTAACACCTGATAGGGGATATAAAAACATTCAGTTTCTCATCTACAGCAATAAATGCGGCCACTATAATGAACAGAGCACGTTTATCCTCAAATCCACACAACCCAGTGGAGTTTCCCATAAAAAAAAAAAACCCTTCAGCTTTTTATCAAATTGATAGCCTTATCAGAAGCAGGGTCTTATCTTTAGATTTTCTGAAAACGATAATTTATTTTTATTATTCAAAGTTATTTTCTTGCCGTTCCACCCCCCACTTCACTGCCACCCGCTGTCACATTTCAAATTTATAGCACAGCTGCTTCATCTCCTAAGTTAAGATGGGTCGCCTGAAACGCTGCTGAAGAACAGCCTGCACCGCCGATACGCTCACCCCCGCAGTACGTTATTTGCACAACAGCGGCACCTAGCGTTTCATAAGAATACACACCTCGCCTCGGATGTAACGCCACAGACGCGCCTCTGTACATAGACAGTAACGAGGCTACTTCAGGCATGTACAAGGTCATACTGTACGCGCAAAACCACGCAGACATCTGCACATCGAGACAGAACTTTGAATGAGTGAATACAATATTTTTAAATATTTTAATCAAAAGAATTCTATGTTTACATAGTTATTTTAAGATTGACCATAATCTACGACAAGAAAATCAGAATATGATATGCACATTGTAATAATTTCATGAAATATAAAATTTTTCAAATCACATGAGCCAGCTTATTTGATTTTATATTATCTTTATATTCCTGACATATACTGTATTTAGCATTACTGTGACTGTATTTAGCATTACAGTAATCATAACAGAAAAAAATGTATATGGTATAGACGGAAGAAAGAAGGAGCTGCTTTTATTTCCTATTTTAAGGAATGATTCTGGGTAGAATAATACCCATCACTCCAAAGCTGTGACTGTTTGGTTTTATGCCATTTCTTAGGTTTCCAGCACTGAACCGTTGCTGGTGACTCACTGCAAAGGCACCTTGCAATAAGGTTGCTCAGTGAATTATTACAGAAAAATAATGTCCTCCTTCACGTCTGTAGTAGAAAACGTAGGAAAAGCCCCGTGTTTCCTCAGTCCAGCGCGCCGATCAGCAAAAGGCCCGGGGCTAATCCGAAGTGTCTCCCTCTCACGCTGCCCCACTTTAACACGCCGCCAACGCTGTCCGCGGTTAAAGTAATGAGCTAGTAGGGCGGGAGATAAACTGGCGGTGCAAGGGGGGAACTCCCCCCCCGGAGAAGGAATGAAATAGAAACCACGAAGATGGTGAGCTGCGGTGTGGGACACGTTTCCACTTCTGAGAAGTGATTAGAGTAAGTTCCTAATAGCTGCGCTGGGAAATCGCCAGGACATTGTAAGTCATTGCGGTGATACCCAGCAATCAGCGCAATACAATTATTTTACATAAAAAAACCTGATGGATAGTTTAGGCAATTAATTACCTGCAGGGTAACCATTTCGCGAAACTAAAACTTGCGGGCTAAGCCTCGATCTTATTGGTCTTTCCTAGTCAGAAGATGCATTACGGCTTTGTCATAATGACATTGCCATGTGAACAAAGCGGGAGCATGCACATGCACACACACGCACGTACACACGCGCACACGCACGCACACACACAAGCACACACGCACGCACAAGTTGGCCTTCAAAATTAAACACTGGCAATACTTGAGTAACAGAAATGAAAACGCCAATTACATATACAGTATATCCCCTAGTATTCTCAAAGCAATACAAATATGAAAGGACAAAAGATTATAAATATTCTGTATTTAAGAAGTTTTTGAGTGGAACAAATAAAATGACCTAGTCCTTAATTACGGTGTTTTCGATAGGCTTACTGGTGGTTGAGGTTTTCAGCAAACCATGAAGTCAGTCAGACGATAAATAATCACATACAAATATTTAATGCAATCTGTTGCAACATGATATGTTAGTATGACTTTTTTATTAGGACTGATTTAAAGGAACACTGCACTCCCCGACCAAATCCATCTACTGCTATATTGTTGGCTCTAAATAATTGGGCCCAAACAGTTACCTAAGTGAAAAGCTGTTGCAGATCATTAAAAGGCTGCTTAAAAGCTATTTGTAAAATGACTTAGCCTTAAACAAGGTAGAATGCACATTGATCATGGTCTCCCATTAGTCCAGATATGCCATGGCCTTCAGTAAAGATGACTAGTGTGACTCATTCACAGTTGGCTTCAGATAAATATAATTGCTGAAATGTTTGGACGGCAAGACATTACTGATGTAACTTTAGTGTGACGCAAATATGTTTGGCTGGTGCAGTGAGGTATATCACAGTACTGAAGCACTTAATCCTGCCTCTTTGTTGAATCCTGCTCGTAAATGTGAAAACCTCTCCTGCTGTATAATGTGGAAATTCCTGTTGCTATTTAACCTTGTTTATGTTTAAATCAATGTTTCATTGACTGAAAATACCTGCTAAAACATTGTATAGTACAATTTTGGGACATCCTTAAAATAGGTACGCTTTCATTTAGTGGTACTGAATACACTGCTTTCATTTATCCATCCATCAGTTTTTGATAACTGCCCATTTAATCAGGGCTGTAATAGCAGGGAGCCTGTCTGAGGACTTAAAACTCTTCCATTATGAATCCTGAAATATGACTGAATGGGACGTGTTTTATAACACATAGCATTCGCACACAAACGTCTTCACACGTGCACGTCATGCGTTAAGACAGAGCATTACCAGTTCAGCAGAACAGGATGCAAGTAGGTGGCCTTCACAGCACCCAGAGGAAACCCTTTCAGATAATGTTAACTTCTAAGTTTGCTTTGAGTGTCCTGGAAATTTTCCACTGCGCGGCACATTTGCATCTGTCTTCTGAAACAGTGCATCACTGCTTGTTTAAACCGCTGGTTTCCAGGGATGGAAACCCCCCCCCTCCCCCCCCCCCCCACCCCCCCCACTCCCCCCT
>JAABNY020000108.1:5240842-5251126 GCA_015164015.2 Brevimyrus niger
GCCCCCCCCCCCCATGCAATTTAAATTTATATGTTTTTTTAAGTGCACATTTTATACTCTATTCAATCACCATGTTAGGTAATAGGTACAATCATTATCACACTGGCAGCGTAAACATAGATCCATGCTGGTCATGGTTTTGTACCAAAGATTTCCATGCTTCCTAAGTATGTCCAGGTGCACTGTGTGCGTACGAGGATTAAATCCTTAAATTACAAATCAGCACAACTCAAGAAATGCAAAGGATCGATGGGGCAATGACAAATCCAATTTATGTGCGATGCATGCATGAACCAATACAAAATCTTTCATAAAAACAAATCTGGATGCCCTTTAGGAATGCCCTTGACAATATCCATATTATCTGGTTTTAGAGGTGAAAAACTATTCCAGTAAGATTACTCATTTTGCATTTAGTTTGCACCTCAAACGGCAAGGGCAAACATACAAACAAGTGATAGACTTTAATGTGACAATTTGCACCGCCACTGAGAAAGAGCCTGCCTTTTGGGAAGTGGATGTACCCTTCTGATCCCTCTCCATTGCCTCATAGATTACGGGTTGCCTCTATTGCCCCACTATAACAGTCATTAGAGATGTCAGGGAACAGCACTTTGAAACCTGCTTCTCATCATACTGAACAGAACATTGCCATTAAAGGCGGCTAGTGAGCTGAATTATTTATTCAAGGCCAAAGCCAAGAATTTTCTCTGCACTTGCAGAAGAAGGTTACAAAGGGGCATTTGCTGTCTGTCTACTGGCATTCCCTGATAGAGGACAGAAACAGAGAGAAGGGCTAATTACACACAAGATGTTAAGCTGTACCAGACAGAAACACTGAATTTATGCGTTATTGATCTTGAAGGAGATTGTTTTGCATAGAGCGGCAAAATACAAAAAGTGCACATATATTGCAGAAACATACAGTGCAAAAGACAAAGTGTAAAGACGTTACTCATAGAACAAACAAGTACATATACTGCAAACAAACTAGTATCATGGAAGAACGTGACTACTCAGTCAAAATCCCAGCATCTGGGAAGTTCACTGCAAGCTGCACAGCTGTGGTGCAGTGACTGAACCAAGCCCTGGGCTGCCATATGCATGATCAGGGTATCTCTGATGCCAAGTAAGTATTTTGGTTTCAAGCACTGAAGAGGAAAACTCAAAAGTTCGGTTGAATGCTAGATCAAGACGCCAGTGGGTAAATCTGATGGCGGAAAAGATCATACCTCAAACTAACAAGTCACTAAAGACTTCACAGCTAGTGAACAGCAGATATCACAGATCGCTGTTGGGTTTGCAACATATTCAACTACATTTTTATGATTTCAAAGGACAGTTTCACAGAATGTTTGCATTCTGCTCAGTATGACAGGCTGGGGAAAGCTAGGGCGGCGATTTCTCATATTTGCAGGGCTGCACGACGGATCATGGAATTCAGGCTGTCAAAGAAGCAGGAAGCCAAATCAGCACATTACTCACCTTGAATTTTCAGCTCTGGCGGCAAAACGCTCAGATGCGGAGGAACAGCTGAGGGTGGGCAGGTACCAGATTCGGGGCTGTCAGCTCTCACATACTGAAAGCCAGACGTTGGTGACTAAATCGCTTCACTCACTCTCACACCAAGGCAGTAATATTTCACTCCATGGAACAACCACATAGACTAAGCTGAGCAGTTAAGACTTATTTGAATGAGTAGTGTAACCATTCTGCTCACTAATGGCTAACAAATAATCTTCTCTGAATTTGCCACTATACCATTTCTCAAATAACCGGTTCCTTTCATCTGATTTCACCTACTTGGATTACAGTTGCCTATAATGGTATTGTGAAAAAAATCTATTTTCAAAGACAATACCTCTAAAACAGTTTATTTTAGCAGTCACATTGTCTGCTTAATTTCAAGGAAAAACAATTTGTTTTTAAGAATATACTGTATAGTGTTACACATGTTTTTAAAGTATTTATATTTTGCACTTTGGATTGGCACAGTGTCCTGGGTTGTTCCCTGCCTTGCATCAGTAGCCTCTGGTTCCTTAATGATTGTAGCAAATTTCCTCAAAAAGCTCAAACGTACTTAGAGCCTATTAGGCTGGGTGCTGGGTCTTTGGGTTCTAGAAGATTGTTAAAACATCCATCTGTCCTTTTCCCATAACTGCTTATTCATCTGACTGCATGTCCTTGGACTGCAGGAAGGAGCCAGGCTAGCTAGCAGAAATCCACAGGGATATGAGGAGAAGGTACTTCGCACAAACAGAGGGGCGGAACCAAACCCACAGCCACACAAGGTGTTAAACTATTGTGCTAATGACTAAGCATATGTTGGACCATAAATGAAGGGAAGGTCTTATTAGAGTCCCGTTAAAATGAGTACTATCCATGCTGTCTGATCTGTTGAGTTCCCTGAAACATGCATGCACTCCTCCATCATTTTAGCTAGTTGAATATAATATCAGTATAATAATATGAGTAAAGGGAACTGCAGTTGGAATTGGAAAAAAAACTATGAGGAACATAACTGGAATTGAATACAAATTTCAGGGAGATTTACATTCTAATTACTTCCATTTCTTGGTTTGAATTTCTTGAATTGATAAATGCATTCCAAAATGGCTCCAACCCTTATATTTATTTATTAATCCCCATAACTGCTTGTCCTATTGGGGGTCTGGAGTCTGTCCCAGAGGCTACGTATGGGCACACGGTAATGAACAACCCAGGATGGGGCGCCAACCAATCACAGGGCACGCTCAAACAACTTTCACACCTGTGGACAATTTGGTAACTCCCATTACCCTCAGTGTGTTTTAACCAATACAAGGATCATTTTAACATCATGTTTGTTGATTGCCTAAGACTTGCCTGCACACACACACACACACACATATTATATGTATTATATATAATACGTGTAATATATGATATATATACAGTCAACTATATTGTCTGTAAAAGTGTGCTTGCTTAACGATTTCAGAACCTCTCCTAAGGTCACCCCAATATTGGCAGCAACCATCCAGTACACCCATGTACTTTTGGACTCGACCACCAGCATACCTCATATAGCTAATGTCTCATTGAGACTTTAAACTTATGGAAATGAATGAATGGATGAGCTGGTGGTGAAATTTAATACATGGAATGGCTGATGTGCCCCTAAGGGGAGGTTTGGAAGCCAAGGTGTTGTCGTTCATGCCATCCATCAATACGTTTTTGGAGAAAAGATTAAATTCCTTTTGGTTTTTATTGTTACTCTTAATTAGTTTTCACATGTTCGAGTTTTTGTTCTGAGGAAGTATGTACTTACTACCCAGATAAATAGTTTCACTTTTTTTTTTTTTACTGAAAACTTTGGTATCATCCCTGTGTTTGTGTATAGCTGACCACTAGTATGTGCATAAATGAATGAACAATTTAGAGGAAATAACTCAACTCAGCAATAAAATATTGAAACTAGCTGCTGCTCTTTACTTTCAGACTATTCAAAATAATTAAAAATGAGTCATTTAATTAACTGCATTATAAGGTTATTTCCACTTATTTCCCAGAAATTTGCACATGGTTTAGGGTTAGTTTCATAAAACGCAAACAATTAGGTCAATGTCATAAAAGTATCTCATAAGAAGCCTGCAATAAATAAAGCTTTGGATAGTCATTAAATATTAGTATTTATCCTCCAATTTTGTACATCAAATATTTTCTTTTATTACATATTACTTTACTTGTTACAACAATTTTATTATATCTTAATATCCTTAAAAAAACAAACAATGAATTTCATTGACTGATGAAACCAGGCCCAACATGTGTGTTGCTCATGCCAGGGGATAAGATGAAAACTGAGAAAATACTATTCTTATTTTCGTGGGAGTTACTGTCGTTGGCAAACAGTACAGAAAATATTGTTAAATTTCATTTTACAAATAAACACACTCCCCCCCACCGCCACCCTACTCCCGTTCCTGGGGACGAAAAACCCGGAACCGGAAACTCCACAAGCAGGTAAGCCAGCCGTGTTCGGTTCTCCTCGGCACTTTCCGTGGCCTCCGATTTCCCCACAGTGAATGACAGTGTCGGACTCCGCCGGACGGAGCATAAAGGGCTTTCCTCGTCGCTGGATTTCGCCACAGGAGCGATGATGTTCCGGGGTCTTGGTTTATGAAGCTGATATATCGGACTGATATGTCAACCTTGGCTCGTATCCCAGGTAGGGACGTTTATAATATGCTGGCATCGCTGTTAATGGAACGGGATGTTTGTCCCGCATTGCGGCCTGCGCTAGCAGCCAAAGCGGGGCTCGCATCCACTGAGGCAGCGGTAAACGGCCCCCGTCCTTACGCGTGTAATACACAACCCACCAGCTGGCTTTATGAGCAACTTTAATCGCTACAGTCATTAATCTCTGCTGGCACTTTCGTAAGGTTGCCCTAATATATATATATACGCTGTCTTAAATTAGGGTATTAAGTCGGCCGGTGGCTAATTAACTAGCCTACAACATGTCAGCCTCAACCAGGGTGAATATTTCACATTGCTAACAGCTAACTCTACAGCTACGTTAATCAAAAACTCGTACTCTGTTCGACAAAGGTGTATAAATGTCAACTGAGTTTTTTTCGAATTTTTTGTGTACGTGAAGAGTAAGTGGTCGTAGCCCCGTGGCTAGCTGGTTGCTAATTTGCTGGTGGGCTCTGTTTACGTTTTGACATCCCTCCAGTTCGTAATGAACGAGGTCAGCCTGCGCTCCGGGGACCGAATCACGGCGCAGTTTGGCGTCCCCGAAGCCCCGAGGTATCGATTTTCACGGGCCAGTTCTGAGTTGTTGTCGCTAAATGTCACCAACAGTAACGAGCCCAACCTTGTTTTCCTGGGTAGGTTGGAATAGCTAGCAGGTCAGTATGAATTCAGGAAGCACCGATGAGTTCACACTCTGACATATATCTTCTAACTTTGGCTTTCGGTGTTCAGTGGCGTCTAAGAGGACGAAATTGGCTGGAGAAGGAGGGTACTTCTTTGGGAGATGACGACCTGTGTTAATTGTTTGTGCGTTCCGCCCGATTAATAGTCCGGCTACCTTTGGCCCGCCTTTGTTGTATGGATATCTGCCGTGGTCGTGTGTGTCATTCACTCAGACAGCTGTTACACCCACATAAACTGCGTTATTGTTGTGTGGACCAGATAGGTCTTTAGGTAGAAGGAATGATAGATGTTACCGTTTTACTTTAGTGTGTACATAAATGTTTTATGGGATGATATCTGAGGTACTTATTTTTTATTAAGAATTTGTCCCTACTGCTCACTTCTGGTCATTATGTCCTGCAACATTAGACGCAAGTTAATAGTTTGTCGTAATTGATATTGTCCAGCAGTGTCCCTTGGCTAGTATAGAAATTGTTTTGTTCGTGTGAGTCATTGTTTTGCTTATTTGGCGTGCGGTTTATACTAAGCATTTATTTACTCAATATGAAATACTGCACTCTGCATTTATTTCTGCATTTTGCCGCACCACTGTCGTTCAAGCAACTGCTAAACTGTTTAAAAAAATAGTTCCGCACGCTTCTAAAATTTACTTGTGTAGTGCTACAGCGGTGTGATAATTTTGACCGATACTGATAAGCGATATATTTTTGTGTAATATCGCCGATACAAATATCTCACTTTACTTTAAGCCATTTGCCGATGGCTGCAGAAAATCTATTACATCGCTTTTTAATTCTTTGCGGAAATGATCAATAACAGATTTAGTAACGAATTTAAAACATGCAGTGGGCCATATAAACAGGTCCGGATTCGATGGTCCACCTAGGTTAATTAATCTGGCTAATCAATCCTATTATTAATAGTATTAAATTTGATGATTTATCCGGCTAAGTAAGACATCCGGCTTTGTGATACATGCCCCATTCGGGAATTCAGTCCGCGCCTTGATTAGCGGATTATTGACGTCACATCTTTCTCTCACTTAGGCTATGGGGCCCCATAAATAAGACTCGCCCCTGGCCATCCCCATAAATATATTTGGCCTCTAATGGCTGCCCCGGTCAAAATTTTCTACCAGGCACATCTTCATATAAATCTACCCCTCTCAGTTTGAGACCTTTGCTAAGAGGAAATCCTTCATCCCGCATTATGTAAAATGGCTGCTCATTTTATTATTATTGCAGCTATGTCTTTGGATTTGTTAATTTTGAAGATTGATATGGTTTCAATATCGACCAAGACTGACACAACCAACAAACTGACATCTTGATTTTTAATCAGTATTAGTTACTCCCGATACATTAACTGACAAATCGTTCACATGTATATTGCCCTGTGCTGAGAACAAAACTGGGCAGTGATTGTGACACTATTTTCTACAATGACACCACCATAAGGTCTGGTTCATACTTACCGTGGACATACTGCAGACTTTTTGAAATATACAAGCTGCTTGAGCTTACCTGTCTCTTACTTTTTATTGTACGGCACTGTTTCTCAAACCAGTCCTCAGGGGAGCCCCAGATGGTCCACATTTTTGTTCTCTCCCCTCTCGCAGGAAATTGGGAGATAGCGAAAATTGTGGACCTTTTGGGGCTCCCCTGTGGACTGGTCTGAGCAGCCAGCTTTTTTTTGTTGATATTAAGTATTTAACACTTATTAGTGCAGCACCCTGGCAAGGAGCCTTCCTGTATATGAAATGATGGACATTTCAGGGAGGCTTCCAGCCTTATTTCACAATTCCCTCCACACATTACATTTAAACTGGAAGCTGACTGAATGATGATGGTGAAGGCATTTTAACTTCTGATGTATTGATACAGAGAGTGTCAAAGGCATTGCTGCATCTAATTGAATGATTGAAACATACAGGCTTTACTTTTACTCAGGCCGCTGGAGAAGAGATGTTGAAACTGTCTTTCCTGGAAACTTGTTCCAAAAAATATAAAACATGTCAGAATCACAATCTTTTTTTTTGCATGTAAAAAGAGTTTTGTTGCAGGCAGTAGCATTAAGTCTACAAGTAAGCATGCAATCCGGACAAAAAAAAAGAAGTAAAAAATCAAGTAGAATAAAACAGAAATAGAAAATGTGCAGTATATAAATAATATAAACATAAATACAAATAATTGTAAACCTAAATGGTCAAATGAGATATAGGGTACAATCAGCTTTAGGTTTTGTACAAATAAGCAAAAAGGGTAAAATTCATATATTGGGTGACTAAATATGGAAAAGTTCCCCAGGTGCTAGTGTGCATTTCTTGGCGCTTTAGGAGGGCAATAACCTGGGGAAAGATGGTCATTAGTCCTTATATTCAGTGCTATTGCCAAGCTTTCAACAAGATGGGAAGCTCTGGGAGAGGAGGTGACCTGGGTGTAAGGGGCCACACATTTTTTTTTCCCCCGACTTCTGTTCCTCATTCTTGATGAGTACAGGACATAAATAGAGAAGAGCTGACAGCCAGTGGTCTTCTCTGCACACCACACAATTCGCTGATGTATATGCAGAGCCAAACCAGACAGAGATGGAGGATGTAATAATTGGTTCTGTTGTGGCCGTGTAGCTCTGAGCCAGCATAGTCTGTCACAGCTTTTAGTTTCTTCAGCTGACATAATAAGTGCAGGTGCCGTGGGGCCTTCTTAATTAAGCATGTGATGTTTTTGTTTCATTTGAGAGCTTGTTGGATGATGGTGTCTAGAAATATGAATGTCTCTGCTCTGTTGGCTATAGTGCCATGTATGACTGGTGGAAGTGGTGGTGGGGGCAGGGGTTCTGCAAGTCAGCGATCATGTCCACAGATTTTGTGTGTTCATGAAACCAGTCGGCTTCCTTTTGGTAGCTCGACTTCTTTCTGATGAGTCCGATTGGAGTGGAGCTATCTGCAAATGTAAAGAGTTTTGCGGAGTTACTGTGTGAGATGCAGCTGTTGATTTGCAATGAGAAAAGCAGGTGAGAGAGAACGCATCCTGGTGGAGCACTTGTGTTGAGGAGGAAGGGATTTGAAATGTGATTGCTGATCTTCATAACCTGTTTCCGGCTGGTCGGGAAGTTGAGAATTTGGTAGCAAAGAGATGGCTGGGCACTTCTCGAGGTTCCCAGACAGTAGGCAAGGCTAGATGGTATTAAAGGAAGAACTGACTTCACAAACAGTATTTGGGTACAAGTCTGAGAGATGTCCTGGTGGTGTACAAGGTAGTGCAGGATGTTCGTTAACCGATCAATTTCATCTGTATGTGAACTATAGAGGGTCTTGGAGAGCTTTAGTTGTAGTCTTGTTGTATTGTTGGATAACTTTCACAGCACCACAGAGGTCTGGGCTGTCAGTCTGTAGCCACTCAGGCAGAAGATTTCTTTTTAAGGACTTGATTATCGATTAGGGATATAAAGTGAGCAGGTACTGTGAGCTGGCTGAGACCCTGATTGAAGAGGTCAGTTAAGATGGAGGCCAATGTATCAGTGCCTGAGTGTCGCAGGTGAGGAGGCAAGCTGTCTTTCTGGTCATTTTATTTTTTATCTGAAGATGCATTTCACTTTTTGATCAGTGATAGTAGGAGTGGAAGGTGGGGTCAGAGGAGTCTTTGACGAGATGTGGTGGTGGGGCATGTGTAGGCAGACAACGTGTCACAGGGTGACTCTGGTCAGGTTGGGCCAAGGGTAGTGTGGTCATGTCAGGCTTCTCAAATCTTAAATAAAACATGTCGAGCTGGTTTGGCAGTGAAAGGTCTGCTCTAAATGATTGTTGGGTTTGGATTGTAGTTGATGATGGTGCCGATTATCTTCCAGGTCGAGGAACGGTCATTAGAAGAAACATGTTCCTCTAATTTGTCACTTTGTCCCTTTATTGGTGTTTGGCAGCTTTTATTGCCTTGTTGAAGGCATGTTAGGCCTTTTATGTTTGCCGCCTGTCACCCCTCCTCAGCAGAGCTTAGTTTCCCCACTTCAGCTGAAAATCAAGGTTTGTTGATGTTGTACCTGTCTGTGGTCTTTGTGATCATGGTGAAGATTAAGATCATCACACGGACCGGCACAATGTCAAAGAAGAATTCAGCTAGTCAACTAATGTATGTTTCACCTGTGGCTGGTTAATGGCTGGATTTTCCTCTTTTGGTGTTCTTTCTTACACTTTTTGAACAGGCGGCCAAGATCATCAGATTATGGACTGGAGTAGTGGGACTATTACAAACAAAAATTTGTAATAGTCCGTATTACATGTTGTACCTGTATAACTATGCATGTGACAAATAAAGAATCTTATAATTGGTTGTTTAAATTGATTTTAAATGGGTATATTTTTAAAAACGGCATGTAGACATGGAGCCACTGCCCCTGATTCTAAAGAGAGCTCTGTGCTTTGTTCCAGGTCGTCGTTGGATCAAGTAGAAGCAGAGCAGTGCCATGTACTCAGAGTGGAGGTCATTGCACCTGGCGCTCCAGAGTGACCAGGGACACCTAAGCGTCCTTCATACATACCCCCCGACGGTGGGCCGTGAAGTGGCCAATACCGTGGTGCGCCCCCTTGGGGCGACCCTCAGCACCCCCGGATCAGAAAGCATCCTCAAAACCGACAAAGAGGTATGCCATCATGGTCAAGAAACTGATTTTCATGTTTCCTTTCAACAAAACCTCAGATCTATGTCTGTTGCAGTCTGGGTGCAACTGATTTGAATGCATAGATGGAAGAAGCCTCTTTTACAGCCTCACAAGACAATCTATTCGTTAATTTCTTACGTACTTATCGATTGACTCTTTTTGGCAACAGCAGCTGTATTAATTAGCTAGTGTTAGCACATTGGCTATCTGCATTCTTATTGCAGGAGTACTAACATCTTAGGTCTTCTTGTCCTTATATTTTCAAATTTCTTTAGCCATCTTCCTTAACCCACAGTATTTATAGTCTTGAGTAATTTATGGTTAGTATGGAAAAATATAAAAAAATAAGTAAGTCAAAATAAAACTTTCATTCAGTTCCCAAACTTTCTTAGGAGATCTGTTAACTTCTTCTGGGTGCATTGGATTCTGATCATGTATTTCCAGTGCATTCAATGTTATCTGGCACCTCTGATCATGGACTACATGATCAAAAGTTTTTGGGGCTTGAGGACTGTGTGTCGGAGATGGTGCTGAGCAGCACTGGGGCACCTCAGTGATCCTCCTGTCTCCCCTCCATTCCATCCAGAGAAGAAGTATGGACCTATTCCTATAAGAAAACTAACCTTAAATTACTTTAAGGTTGATCTGGCACTATATATATAAAAAATAACTCTACCTTCAAGGGGGGGGGGGATGCCGTTGGGGGGG
>JAABNY020000108.1:5263908-5283645 GCA_015164015.2 Brevimyrus niger
ACTGCATTCACTGCCCTGCTGGGGACGCCGTAACTGCATTCACTGCCCTGCTGGGGACGCCGTAACTGCATTCACTGCCCGGCTGGGGACGCCGTAACTGCATTCACTGCCCTGCTGGGGACGCCGTAACTGCATTCACTGCCCTGCTGGGGACGCCGTAACTGCATTCACTGCCCGGCTGGGGACGCCGTAACTGCATTCACTGCCCTGAACAACCGCTCTGTGTTTTAACCTTTTGAGTTTTATTTATACTTTGCTCTCAAATTATTAATCAGAAAAGTTGCATTGTTGGATTCCTCATTGTTTGCCTGAACATGTCAACCCTGGTTTCCAGTAGTAAATTGTGCTCAGGGCAAACTGGTCAGATCTGGTCAAATTTACCATGAGGCGACCGCGAGCAACAGTGCTGGGTACATTCGGGTTACTGTGTACCCTAATCGGGCTTCCTGCCTGTTCCAGGCAGAACACAGGCCTCAGGGCTGTGGGATGCCAGTAAAAATCTGGCTTGTTTGTATATGATGACGGCTCCAGGTGAGCCTTCTTGCAGGCTCTCTAACCAGCCGTGCCCCTTTCTTGGCCCGTCCCCGGGCAGCATCATGCAGGTGCTGGCCGCCTTCCCCTCCCTCAGTGGCCCCTCCTCCATGTGCAGCCTGCTCAACGAGGACACTTTGATCCGCTACTCCAGGCTCACCTCCACCAGCAGGGACAACTTCCGCTACTTCGTCCTGGACAACTCCGTCATACTGGCCATGCTGGAGCAGCCGCTGGGGAACGAGCAGAGTAAGGGGGGGGGGGCAGGGTGCCTGAGAGGCTCTGACGGACGTCGGCCACAAAGGCATTATGGAATGTGAGGGGTTTGGTGTCGTGGCAGCGGTGTTGGATGGCAGGATCTTGCCGTGCGTGTTGAGCCAGAGGATGGCATCTTCCTGCTTTTTCTCCCCCTCAAAGACCCCTGTCCTGCTGTGACCATCCTGATCCGAGGCGTCTCTGGCAGACACGCCTGGACCATGCAGCTGTTCCACCAGCCCAGAGTAGCACGTGCCAATCAGAAGGTAAGGTGGCTCCGTGACGCCAGAAAGCCCCGCATGAATAATCCATGAAGCTGTATGCCGTGTGCGCCTGACTGGCTTTGTTCCTTTATTCTGATCTCCTTTGTTCCTCCTCCATTGTTGCTCTACTGAGCGTATCCTTCGCACTGAGGCCTCGCAGGGCGTGGCTTTCAATGAACACTCCTTCACGCCTTCTTTTCATTCACAGCAGGTATTTGTCCCTGAGCAGCGCCCCCCCCCTAAGAACGACGTGGGCATTCGCTTCAACGTCAAACACAGAGCCTTCCCAGAGGAAGTCGATAAGATCCCTTTTGTGAAGGCGGACATGAGCATTCCGGACCTGGATGACATCGTAAGCAAGCCGGTGAGCACTTGCCGTTCAGCCGGTTCGGCCGTTACCAGCGCGGTGGCTTTTCTGTTGGCTGCACATAGAAAGTGAGGCATTGTAAACACTGGAATTGAGTCATTGAAGTGATGTTGAAATCGTAAACATTTCTGGAATTTTTCGTGACGGGGTATGAATTTCCAATCTGCATTTAACAGGAATGTGTTTATCACGGTTGCTTGGCGATGGGGGGGGGGGGGCATAGCTAGGAGAATCAAAATTGTTGCTGTGAAAATATGCCCTTTTAATTATGTGTGTAATTACTAATGTTGAGTTTGGTTTGTAGCAGAGATGTATGTAGGGGTGGGGCCACAGGAGCAGCTGAAAGTTGATTGGCCACTGGTGTGCCCCCTCTCCTATCATTCACCCATTCAAAAGATATTATTGGCTAATTTTAATGTTTGCCCCTCTGTATGAATTATGGTCCCACTTATGCCACCTACCTTAAAAATTTTATTTCCCCTGATTGTTGGGGGGGGGCTTCTGTAAAGTAGAGTTTTATTAGGGTGGGCTATTCATTTGCTCAAGGTCTTGGCACTTTGAGTAAATGTGTAGTGAGTTGGTGGGGCCCTCTAAAAAAAGACACGCCCCTTCCCCACCAGCTGGAGGTGCAGCACGAGAAGCTTAGGAACGTGATGGTGAAGCAGATGGAGTACGAGGCGGCTCTGGAGCACCACAGCGAGGAGGTGTGGAAGAGCAAGCCCTTCCCCGACCCCCAGGTGGACTGCAAGCCCCCGCCTCCCTCGCAGGAGTTCCAGACCGCCCGCCTCTTTCTCTCACACTTCGGTTTCCTGTCCCTAGAAGCTCTGAAGGTAGGGAAGGAGGCCTCCACTTCTCGGCGTGTCAGGCCCACTTGCCCGTCCTGTATAGGCTGACCCGGCTTCTCCCGCAGGAATCGGGTAACAGCCGGCTGCCGCCAAACCTGATCGCCCTGGATTCCGCCCTGCCCGGCTTCTTCCAAGACATGGAGTACCTGGACCTTCTCCCCTGCCGGCCGTTTGACACGGTGTTCATTTTTTACGTGAGGGCGGGTCAGAAGACCAGCCAAGAGGTACGAACCTGCACCAACCATCCATCCATCTGCTTATCCAGAACCAGGTCATGTGGCGCTTACACCCCGACCTCAGAAGCGCAAGGCAGGGGACACCTCAGATCATGGGCTGTGTCCCACACGCCCTACACATGCCTGCGATGAATTCACACGCTATGCAGCCTTGTGTGGTACACGTGGGCTAAAATGGCCTTTACACTTGTTTCACTATTTATGGAACATGCATGGTGTGTTGCACTGAAAATATCAGATTTATTGTAATAAAAACTAAAACACCATATCCCTGAATCTACATATACTATATCACAAGTGTGCTTGTGTTTATACAGCTGAATGCTTTGCTGATGCAGGATAGCTTAAGTACTTTGTTCAAGAGTACAACAGCAGGGCCATTTCTGGGAGTTACAACTTCACCTTATGGTGCTTTTCCATTGGCACCAAGAACTGAGCTGTACTGCGAACTGACGGTTTTTCATGGTAAAATATCCCAGCCATGCCTATGCTGACATAGTTCTGCTTAATAGCAGGGCTGAAAGCATGATCGAACCCAGCTAGTTGTGTGGCCACCATCTGCGTCTGATTGGCCGAAATGCAAGGAAATACTATGTTCAATGTCAATATGCATGGATTATCTGAAGGAAAAAACAGTGTGCGTGTGTTATTTGTTGTTAGTAGTATTGTACATAGTGGTGTATTAATGCATTCTCTATAACTCAACCTGAAAATTTCCACTACGTACATCTACTTAAAGTAATGTACAATAGCTTAACAGAATGGATTTGTAATGTAAATTTATCCAAGTGAATGCAAATTCCACTAGCGTTTGATGCTAGCATAAGACAAAGAGTCTCGCAGACTTGCTAGCAGAAATTTTGCATTAAATCATGATGTGCTCCATGTGAACAATAAATGTGTCTGGTTTAACATCACTGTCGCTCTCCAAACCCGGCAACGCTTTCAACGAGCCGACCCTTCTGCAGTAGAAAACCAAAGCGAGCCGCAGCTGCACTGTAGTAGTCTGTCTTCGCAGCACGACTCGGGTACGGCTCGGTTCCTGTAAGCCAGTGGAAAAGCACCATCAGTGCCCTAAACCACTATACTCCCGCTGCTCCATAAATATACACTTTTTCCCCCACATCATAATGTGCCTTGTATATCTCTCTCCAGTATGAATTCTGCATGCACTGCTTAGGCCAGTGGTTTTGCTGTAATTTACGTACCTGGCATTTTTGGGATCTGCAGATCTTGAGGAACGCGGAATCTTCAGTCAACATCCAGCCACATTTCCTGGAGTTTCTGCTGTCCCTGGGTTGGCCCGTAGACGTGGGTAGTCACCCGGGGTGGACGGGGAATGTGGACACCAGCTGGTCCATCAACTCCTGTGCTGATGGGGAAGGCCAGCAGCAGGGTGAGAGCGGCCACCCATTCCTGCTTTTGGGGGCGTGTTACATTTGCGGCCCCCTGCGCATAGCGCTCACGGCTATCTGATGTGCTCCATCTTAACAGAGGAAGGATTCCCAGTAGATGACACCAGTGGATCCATGTTTAATGGCGAGAAGAAAGTCCTGTATTACGCTGATGCTCTGACTGAAATTGCCTTTGTTGTTCCGACTTTGACAGATGCCTCCAGTAAGTACCTACGCAAGGTTTCCTGATCCTGTACAGTAATTCTTGTAGCCATTTTGTATTCAAGGTTTTCCATTAGATTTAACTATTACATTATATAGTACAGGATTTTGACATTTCAAGAACTTTTATTGCTCTTCTTTTATTGGTCTTAATTTGACACTGTCTTGAACTGATGGAAGGTATACCCTGAAGGTGCATGAATACCTTCACAGACGTCTGGCACATATTATTAAAACCGTCATTTGCTTAGTGTGCACTCTTGTATTAATGATTAATGCTAAGAGCTGAGTTGCGAATCCTGGAACAAATTTTATGCAGGGTCATTGTCAGGGTCTGACATGTCCTGTTACGGAGTGCTTTTCTGCAAACTCAGTGGTAAATAGTGACTTTTTGTATATCCAGTTACATGGATTAAGTTTAGGTGTAACTGATCCGATGTGCTGCTTTGTGTGTGGATGCAGGTGACTCCTCGGAAAATGGCCACACCCCGTTAGATACGGACTCGCAAATGGGCCTGCTGCCTGGCATTCAGTCCAACCTGACGCTGGAGCTCTTCCCAAACCACTCTGAGAACCTCGGCCAACCGCAGAGGGTAACGCTGTGCTGGTGCTGGCTGCCATCTCCGTTGTCTTGGACTTTCCTGAGCCCATCATGGACCACGATACTCTTTCTCATGATACATATTAAAAAAAATTAAAAATTAAATAGTTGTTTTGGTATTTGTAACTCACTGCTGAATATCAGTTTGAGAGATGAGGCTTTGGAGTGGTAGATTTGTAGACTGTTGATCACAGAGAGGTCTTTTTAAGCCATGCACAGCACTCAGCTGTAGAACCAACTATGGGCTTCAAAACGCAGTTTTTTCCAGTACGACTAATCAGAAATGGAAGATTTATGTGTGGTGGGTTTGGGATGTGCAATTTTGATTTTTGTGTGTGTTAGATGAGCCCCACTTCAAAGACGAAGAAAATTCATTGTGGAAGGAACATACCTCCTCTGGGCCCAGAGACAAAGGTTCTGGTGGTTTGGGTGGAGCGCTATGATGACATTGGTAAGTAAGCCCTTTATTCCTGCTTTACATTCATATACCACCTGTATGTGCTTAATCTTACTACACAATTTGAGACATACCAACTATGAATGGAAGAGGGTTGTACACTGGTCAGCGTTAATCACTTTGTATTCATTCTTTTAAAGAACAATAGTGGATTTTGTGCTCCAATCTATCATTTGAAGCATTAAGCTCCTTAACTGAAGAGGGTTGGCTTTGTCAAGCAGTCAATGGTGGTGTCCCAGTAATTAATGTGATTAGTTAATGTCCTGTGGAATACCTTACTTGCCGTTTTCTGTGTCTTACCTCATCATTTCTGCCACTTCCCCTCCCATTATTTTTCCACCAGAAAACTTTCCACTTTCAGATCTTTTGTCAGAAACCAGTACTGGAGTCGAGTCATCAAACAGTAGTACATCATACAGGTATTTAGTGGCGATTTTTATATGCTTAAACACTCAAGTTTGAAGACTGCATCTGAAAGATGATCTTGGCTGTTTCCTGAAGCATTAATTTGGTGTATGATAACAACAGTGTTTACACTGGCAGTCCGAGGTTCTGCTCTGCCGAGCTTAGGTCACTGTGTGGTGCATTGTTATACATTGCGTGCCTGGGCTGTTGATAAATAGATCATCCCCTGTTCTTTCAGCGTCACGTTAAAGGCCTTGCTGCTCTTTCCACAGGCCAGTTGCTTCAGAAAAAGATGTCCCAGTGGTTTTCATTCACCCCCTGAAGACCGGATTGTTCCGCATCAAACTGCATGGAACGACGGGCAAGTTCAGCATGGTCATCCCCCTGATGGACGGCATGGTGGTCAGTCGGAGGGCGCTAGGTGAGGATGGGCTCCAGCTGCCAAAATCACCACCTGATTTTTTTTTTTTTAGCTCCACCCAACCAGTGTTTAATTCCTTTTTCTTGTGTGTGCCCCGCCCACAGGGTTTTTAGTGAGGCAGATGGTCATCAACGCATGCCGGCGGAAGAGGCTAGAGAGTGACTCGTACAACCCTCCGCACGTGCGGCGGAAACAGAAGATCGCCGACATCTTCAACAAATACCGCAGCAAACAGCTGGAGCCAGAGTTCTATACCTCACTCTTCCAGGATGTAGGAGGGAGGAGCTTGAATCCTTGACCCCGCCCACTAAACACCAGACTACTGCTGGACCAGCACCAAATCCTATATATTTCTAAAACTATTTTTGTTACTTCTCTCAGTACTCGACTATGTCATTTTGAAGGGGAAGTCCACGGTAGAGTGGTGCGTTTACCACAGAATCATGGCCACACCAGTGTGCCAGCCAGCCCAGGCCCACCCAAACCTGCTGGCACCCCAGGACAGCCCCAGGAGCTCTGGGGAGGAGGGCAGTGGGCATGCTGCTGTGTATCAGAGTAGAGAGAGTCTGCCAAAGAGGTTAAGTAGCTGAACGGAGCTGAATCATTTTTTCCCTGGAGAATCCAACAGTGTCCTGTAGATCTCTGAGCGATTTTCACTGTATGCATCTGATACTGATCAGCAGTTGGCTTTTCCATGACTTATTTTATGGACAAATATTCTGTACAACAACCAAATAGTCAGATAATAGCAAAATCTATTATGTTACTTTTGTTGCTCTTCGGTTATTGCAATAGACACCAGTAAAATACCTGCCTTTTGGTACAGTAAAACCCAGATTAACTCCTCTACGCCTGATTTCAGCCGTCAACATTCATCAGCATTCATGTTAATAGTCTCAGGTAGTTTATCCTGCATGTTACATATGCATTTCTGTTTGGTCATGCATTTAATCTACAAACTGATAATTGATTCCCCCCTGTTTTATTGTTGTGTAATTAAGGTCATTTTTTTTAAATATCAATTTTCTTACATTGTGGAATTCAGTACCGTCATGATCTGCTTTTAGCCTGATTTAATTCAGGACTGTTCCTTGCAATCATGATGATGTGTTTTGTCCATATTTGACCCATTGTGGCTGTCTATTTGCTTGTTTTAAGAATAACAAAAACAGCATTATTAGCACAAATTTAGCCCACCAAGTCTTCCCTCTCTTTTTGGCAGTCACTTGGCACACAAGAACTGAAAGCAATATGTATTTCAAAACTATTAACAATTAAGGGTATGAGGGGTTGACTTGTTACTCTTTTTGTAGTGCCAGTGGTCATGGACAGGGTGAAAGGTGAACTTATGTTGAAAGTAGGTGTGGGTTTTTTTTTTTTTTTTTTTTGCCCTCTCTGCTGTTTTAGCTTGGTGCACATTCTACTTTTCTTTTGACCCTTAATTTACACCTCCAAAGGTGTCACAACCCCTTAGCCCACTCCAGGCCTTACAGCACATGATCGTTACACACCTAGAATGAAAGACTACTTTGAACATCACTGTTCATGTATCTTCAGCTGGTTGTGTCAAGTCTATGTACCAATAGTTTTTAAGTACTTTTTTAAAAATGGAAAAATAAACTGCTTGGTATATACCTACTGGATGCCTACCGTTACTGTTTAATTTACTCTTTAAACACTCCGTTTAAAACTACTGTGGCATTTTTGGTTAAAACAGACACTACTACTCAAAGAGAATTGGTATCAGCAGAGATATGTTGATGAAGATACACATTTTAAACGTTTGAAAGAGAATTCACAGAGGAATGTGAAAGGGTATACTATTAAAGCCATTATTTGCTAGAAACATAATGGTACATTGTTTAAAACAGCCCAAACTTGATTTTTGTCCTGTTCCTTTTGAACAGCTTGTGTTCTGTAAATATTGCTGGCTTTAACTTGAGGTGTATAGAGCTGGACGTCTATGTGTAAATATGAAAATGTGAAGTTTATTTCATTTGTTGGTTCTCTTTATGAGGAAAGGCACAAAATGCGTGTTTGTATTTATGCCAACAATAAGTGTCCAAAAATAAGCCGTTGGATATTGAATGTAACACATGTACTGAATAAAGATTTTAAAGAGCTTCTTATCATAAAAACATAGCTGGGTTTTATTGTGGTTATTAGTACTTTTTAGATGCAGTTCTACATTGTATATTTTAAAACGGTTATACAAGCGCAATTTTTTTTCCTCAGTACGTAAGTGCTAATGCGGAACATTGGTATCGTTCACCAATGTGAGACAATACCGCTTTCAACCAGCAGGTGGTATGTAAACGCGAATATTTGAGTTCCCTCAAATTTTGAGATGTTTAAGTTGAATTCTTTAAGGTTTTACATGACTAAATTCTTAACGCATACGAATGCATGTGGAAAATATACTAAACCTAGATTCATGGTTGTATAGCTTTGCTCCATTGAGATTTCTCATTGGTTAAAGAAAGACACTAGTTTCTGAACTTAAATGTGTAGTGTACAACAAATTCCTAATTTATAGGCATATATAACATAAAAATACATTTGGCCAATACTTGACAAAAATGGTCTTCATTGTGTAAACAATATTAAGTAGGTAATTTAAAGATTAGAAAGTGAAATATTCCCCTGTCAAATTAAGTTTGTATATTGCCAAGCTAGTACTATAATGAGTAATTGTCGAAAATATGTAAAACGGTCATTTAACGATTATGAAACGTATGATATGGGCGGAGGTCCTAACTTTGGGGGGTTAGGGGTTTACACTGCTTTCAGGCAATACGCACCCAAAGAAAAACAGGATGTGGAAGTTCAGAAAACGAAAAAAAAAACGTTAAAGGGCTGGGCCATTATCTTTGAGACGCGAGGACGCGAAAACGAAAATGACATGTTGATATCTTTCATCTCCGACAGACTCATAGAAGGTCCTGACTGCAACTTAAATCACCCTTAACTCTTAAATGGGACTCAGAACTACAGCCTCTGCGCGTTTAATTAGTGTTCAGGGCCTAACTCGCCCCCCCCCCCCCCAAAAGGCCACATTTATTTATTTATTTATTTATTTAAATAATACAAGCTGTTTCGCAACTTCAATTAGCTGGCTACTTGCAGCGGTAAACATTTGACAGGTGAATTTTAAGTTGCAATGTGTTTTATGAATCGCGTTCACAAATAACAAAGCAATTCCGGTCCAGCAGGGGTCACTAAAGAGCTGGGAGGGGGCACCCCCAGCTGTCACAACTTATTTTGAAAGGGAGCTAACTCTTTTGCACCTGCCAGACATTTTGTCACACCATTTAAGTTTTTATATACCTTTTGTCACTTTCGTAATTCAAACTCCCAACATATTTGTATGGTTTGATTATTAAACGTAATTACAATTCTTTGCTTTGTGCCTATTTTATTACGTTAGCTGAATACTGGACGTAACGGTTCCTAATTCAGTTTATAAAGGTACAGTTTCAAGTAAAGTAGCAGGTTTTTTATTTTTGCAAGTTGAGCCATTTCCAAAAAAGAATAATAAAAACAACTATGAATTATAATTTCAAAACAATTAAAACACATGATAATATTTAAATGTATGTTATATTTACTATGCGTCCCTGAATACCCGGTTCCTATTTTGCTCACAATCACAAGTAAAAAAACATTCAGCACGTATTATTTTTCTTTAACACCTTCGAACACACACCCCTGATAAGGGAAATTCAGGGGTTGTCGCGCAATGCTCATATTTCGTAATAACGTAAAATAAGTTTTCTTTAAAAATAAATAAATAAATCACCTCGTTTTGATAAGTGTGTTATCATAATAAAGATACTATGCTCGTATGGTGATATATTTAAACGTTACAACTAATGCATATAAAATCACGTTCTGTCGATGTTAATAACACTTCTCATTTTAAACAACCTTACGGCAAGCAATTCGAAAAGCTGCCAGATGAAAGAGAATCAACGAACATATGACCCAATATATTTGAGATAAATAAATATAACGTGCTATACTACATCGCATCACTTTCTCTGGAACGGAGCAACACATAAGTATTTGAGGCGGTATCTTGTAGATGATCCCTGCACTACTGTAATGTCTCTGAGCCGCGAGAATCCTGCTTTCACCATTGAGTCCGCGCGACGAGTGTGGCAACTTTAAAGCGAGCCGCTCCTTCTCAGACGATGCCCGTTTCAGCAGCGAGGCTTTCGGTACTTTGGCCATTTCTTTAAAAATAACATTGCGGATATTCATGCCTTTAAAGACTCGCAGTTTTTTGCCTTGTGAAAAACAGCCTAATTTGTGAAAAACAAAGTTAAGGCGTTCAGCCCGAAAACCAGAAGCTCTCGCCAGCCGGCGGCTACTTGTTTTGCTTATTATGAATAAATGCTTTTATAAAACAGCAAAGAGTTGAACCGAGGAACTACTTTTTGCTTTTTTTTTGTTTGTTTCTTCTAATACTTAAGGATAGTTTTTTTCCAGTATCTTAAGACCCGCGCATCCCTTTTCCTGCTGTTTGAAGATGCGGTGATGTAACTATAGCGGAATGGATTAAAAACGCGCATCCCAGGATTTGGTAGAAGTGTGAGAGTTTGTCTCTTGTTGCTGGCTGTGTTTCTAACTAAAAGAAGCAGTCGAGTTAAAGATGGACGAAGAAAGGCAGCTGGAAAACGGGGTTCAGACCACCAAAGATTGCGATCGGCAGCTCCGTTTGAGACTTTGCGTTTTAAATGAGATCCTGAACACGGAGAGGGATTACGTGGGAACATTGCTCTTCATCCAGTCGGTAAGTGTTTGCTGATATGTATGCATATCACATTGGTAAATATAAACCAACTCGATGTATGTCAAAGGCTATCTATGCATTTTTTTTAATCTTCAGGCAAGATAATTAATTAAAATATCGTATTGTATTGTCAGTATGGTACTCGCAGTCACATTACTGCTTGGCAAACGTATGTACAATGAATGTGCAACACTTGTAATCGACAGTGCAGTTTAGTTGTGCTTTAATCTCAATCTCCATAAATAAAACGCCAAGTCTTTATACTTTCCATGGGTGTTCCAATGGCCTCACATGGAAATGCAAGTTTATCACCCGCCTATATGCATAAACGAAGTCAAGGGACCTGATGCACTAACCATGTGTACGAACAAGCAAAGTTTATTTTTTGTCTCGTCAAAATTATTATTGGCCTGTCTGATATTTTCTTCGTAAAGCATGCGTGTGATCAAGTATATTAATGCTTTCATGAATACGCCGAGGTGCCTTACTCTTACTGATAGGGAATTTGATTGCTTTGCTCAGACTAAACTGCTTAGTTTGCTTGTTAGTCGTGCTTGTGTGAAATGCCGAACTGCGATTTGTAGCCTTGTTTGTGTTTAATCTTGATACGGACCACTGAGTAAATAGTCTGCCCGCAAGGCGGAGGGCAGGAACTCTATCGATCCAGAGTTATCTCCATCTCTAAGTGTTACATATTAGCTATTTGCTTTATTACCTGTCTCCGTCTCGTTACCCCAGTATTGTCTGTGATAATGTTAAGTATAGTTATGGACGTTCGTGCCACGGCCCATAGGGAGGCCATATGATCCTTTGACGGGGGATTATGTAAATGAATTCGCGACTTATTCACTGATTGTCTTTTGATGTTGCGTGTCTGTTCACACGAAAGGGGAATCCTTTTAAATTGTCTCATTACCTTACAGTGTGATCGTGGGGCAGATTAAAACTTTCCAGGCTGTTTTTTCTCATTAGAGAAACTGGCTATTAGGGGCACAAAGTGACTGTAAACAAAGAGCCAGGCTTGTGGCTTCTGATCTTGCTGCTTTTTACTGTGCATGATCAGTCTGGGAAGTGACCGGTGCGTGTAGTGTAGAAGAAGGGTATTTCACCTCCAGTGAAAAAAAGAGAAAAACATCTACAACTATGTGGGAGAGGGAAGGTTGTCACACTCAGAAGATCATAAAAGAGTTGAGGAAACAGAAAGTGGTTATTGAACAGAAGTGAGGTTTGTTTGTTTGTATAAAGCATAAAAAAACACCAAAAAATTCCAGTCTGTTGTCTCCGCCTATAAACAGATCTCTGAGAGGTGTATTTGAATCAAGTCCCTCGCAGAGTGAATATCAAGATGCGTAGTGAATTCTCTGTATCACGGAAAAAAACCTCAGCCGTCAAAGAAATGATTCATATCAGGACTGGCTTTCGGTCTTTAAATACCCAACCATGCAGAGCTGGAAGGCGTCTCAAACGAGCTACGCCGGCACCTTGCCTCCAGACCAAACTTTCCTGAGCAGATGTTGGAAATGCATTGCGTGGATGGTCTTGGACACCAGAGTTATAGGTTCTGGTCTTACTGGGCCAAGGGGGTCCAGATAGGCAGGGGATCTGTGGACTGGGTTGTTGATGCGAGCAGTGTGTCCGACACTGTGGCTCCTCCCCCGTGGCATTATGTTGAATCCCTTGATTTAATCCACATTCTCTACAGGGGATCATGAGGTGTCTGTGTGTGTGAGAGGGAGAGATGGAGGGAGAGGCTGCTCTGATCATGCCAGTTATTCTGGGCCCTCCTTGTCTGAGTGTAGGTCACATTGGCTGAGAAAGAATAAGAAACAGACTCTTATTGTTTGACTTTGTTTGCCCTTTTTCTATTTTAAGCGTTACGATGCCGCAACCTGCAGCAATATTTTATAAACAATGTTCTACTCAATAACCTTTCTATCTGCAGCATTTTCTAGTAGTTTATTTAGCTGTGCATTTTATTTATCTCTCTATCTATTTTTATTTGTTTCTTTGTTTATATTCGACCAAGCATGTGCTGCTGTGTCTGTGTGACATCTCGAATGTTACATTCATAAAATGGGTGAGGTGGCCTTCTCCTCCACGTGGCTCTAAGTATTGCATGCTTTATCATTAAAGGGCTCATTTGGCACAGATAAGGCGTCTGGCCCCAAGCTGGAGGGGAGGCCATATGGTTTGGGTAAAGATAGTTGTGTCTGTCCTCACTTCACAGAGGGAGGGTTAGGGAGGAGGTGGCGGGGGGAAATTGAATCAATCCTTGTTATATGTGACATCTTTTCTTCATTAAGGAGCCATCCTGTTGTCTGGGTCACTGCTGTTGCTCGGCACGGCAGCTCATCCACTTGCAGGGCAGGTACAGAAAAGTCAGATTGATGGATTGTCCCCGTTTTGTCTTCTGTTGAATCCACTTGAGGGTCCTGCCTGTAAGAGATTTGAAACATTCAACACTTTGCTTCATTAGCTGCAAACATGCCAGGAAAATGGCAACAGGCTCCATGATGCTGGCGGTCATGTTCGCTTGCTGTAAGCATATGCCTGTTTGTAAAACACCTGAGTGGTTTTGTGTGTTTTGTTCTGGTAGCAAGAAGCCAAAAATGCATTCCGGTTTGGAGGGCATTGCGTGAGAGGAATGCCTTTTGCGAGCTTTTGTGGTGATGGGTGTGAATAATGGCGCCAATGTGCTGTCGGTCAGCTAGGTGGGATTTATGGGGATGCAGAGGTTCGGTAACCCTGAGGGGGGGGAAAAAAGGGCAGGTGATTCCACAATCCTGACAACAGCTTTAGTGTTCCAGGACAATCAATGTGGAAATTAATGTCACCTTAAAGCTAATTTGTTCACGCCAATTTTTCCACTGATTTGCTGAGCGAATTTGTGCTCTTTATCGGCGCTCCCCCATAGCGGGTCGCTGTACGTTCTGAACATTCATGTAACAGGCCTTAAAACATATCACTCCGGAATGAACCTCCTGTCCACGTGGGGAGCTAACGAGATGCTGGAGAACTGGAAACATCTGGATATGTCCCTTGCAACCCCTGAAATGGCATAATTGCCACCTGTCGTTGATGAAGCTCTGCCACCGTGTCATTACCCTGTGAGTAACGAGCGAGTACTCCAGGTCTCCACTCTGATTTCCTTGGGTGGTGGTGGTTTCGAGCTACTTCTTTCACCGCAGTGAAATTATAGTTTCTTCCCATTTTCGACCATGCACGTGACATCCCTGTCATATGACTTGTTGCTGTTTCTGCAAGCATTATTGCAGGATGCCGTGTGTGGTCCCCCTCAATAAGATATTGAGTAGCAGAGTAGCAGCGTGTCTTCAGACCCCATTTTCCAGACCATGCTTGCCGATTGTCCTATCGTGAGCTGGCAGCTTCTCTGCCATTACAGCTGTATGCGTGAAAGGCGTCTCATGTTCTCCATGGCACTGTGCATGGCTGGCTGAGCTTCCAGCTTCCATTTATTGCTGCCGCATCATCTGAAAAGCCCACCTTCCCGTTTTAGTGCCTTCATTGAATTATGGCTACGCAACAGCCTTCCTTCTGTTACTTTAACCTCTTCAGGGATTTTTGCATCTGGAGGTCGAGCTTACCGCAGTTTGACCTCCAAATCTCTGGCTTAACGAACCGGGATGGTCATGAATACCTTGGTTAATTGAGGGGAACTGTTGGAAGAGCATCCTGTCCCATCTATCAGCAGGGAAAACAAGTGTATTCTTGTTTGGGTTGTGCTGAGGGAAGTGGCAAATTTAGACCAATGTCTCAATCAGGAGATATTTGACTGAATGGTCAAGAACAGCCTAGTATAATGCTGATTTTTCTAACCTAGGTTTACTTCCACAAATATTTGTATCCAGATTTGTGTCTCTTTTGCAGGCATAAGTGTTATTTTGTTATATCTCTGAAATATCATAAAGAATATCAGCCTAAAACAATCATGTAAAGCTTTTAATAGTTTATATAAATTGTCCCTACTGATGTGTACATCACCAAGTGACCGTCACTTGGTGCTTCAGGAAACAAGCCTTACCACAGCATATGAGCAGAACGCCTGTCCACGTGTTCGGCACAATGGGAGACGAGAGGCAGGGCACACGGTCAGCAGTATGTTTGTTTCTTGAGCTTCCTGGTGTCTGTGGCACAGGGTGCTGAGGTTGGAAGTACAATGGTATGGAGAAGAGGCCAAGCACTTCATCTTGCAGGACTTTGTGGCGTGTCACATGTGGGGTGGAACTCCATCTTGGATAGAGTGGCTTTTGTTGAAATGGAGTTTCTTGTCATGACCTTAACTTGGCCCCAGTCATTTTCAGTGGAATTCTTCTTGGAAATGAGACAAACTCCCTCATCCTCTACATGGTTTGCAGTGGCTTGACTTTGGTGATGAAAATATGACATTTAAGGAGATGTGGTAGAAATAATGATGGAGAACAATTTATAGTATTACTGGTGTTGCAACATTTAAGTTAAATTAAAATTGGTATGTAACTCAAAGTCTCTAACTGATATAAAATTGCATTGAATTGAGGGGACCACTCATACTAGAACCAAGCTGATGATCAGATTTTCTGTGTGTCCATCTCCTAACACATCGTCCATGACTTTTGATGAAATGATTTTGATGCCCCGCACCACCATGTGTCGAAGCAGACGGCTAGTGATGCAAATATATATTTTTGTAAAGGAAGTTCACTATATTTGCTGTTTCGTTTTCGTATTAGGATAGAAAATGAATGAAATGTAATGTCACTTTTATATGTTTAAGGGAACGCTCGAGCAGGATGATTGTGAAACTGTCGATGTCTGCAAGCCAGCTGGTGCATGCGGAAAGGGAAGTGTAGATTGCAGCCTGTTGTCCTGAAGGGCCCTTTCTACACCGATGCCTCCATTTATGTTATTGTGAGCCTGTCAGTGCTTGGCATGCTGCGTGGTTTCATCATCCACGACTGGATGTTGATTCTTCTGCCCGCGTTGATGTGTGAGCTCAGAGAGGCTGTTGATTAGCTGCGATGGCGTTTCAATGAAGTAGCAGCAGAGGCTCGGGTTCCTCTGTTCAATCAGGGCTTCTCCCATCAGCCATTGCAGTCGGGGGATCCTGCAATGACTCTTGGGGGAAAAAAGGTTTGGGAATCCACGTATGGCTGCATTAGAGAGTATCATTTCTCACTGTTTGGGATTATGTTTGGGTTTTGTTTACCGTCTAAATGGATATTCCCTTGCCTAATCTCTACACCTTTCCTGTGTAACTGTTAAAATTTGACTGTATTCGAAGGCTTTGATGAGCTGTGGACATGCCTCATATAACTGCATGGAAATCAGTCTGTTTTGAATATGGTAATTGTCTCTTTGGCATGGTAATGTGAATTCTATTGAATGACAACCTGACAGAGATGATTATTGAAGCCAAAGTTGTTTTTTCATATAGAAATAGGGTCATTGAGAAATCCCCTTATTCCCACAACTTTCATCCCAACCATGAAAGACTTAATATCAGATGTTCTGTGGGGTCCTTCCAGCTGACCTGTGCTGTGGCAAGATTTTATTTTAAGCATGGGGTGGAGCCTCAAAGTACTGGGTAACACACTGGGTTTAAAACTGCTTTTTAAATATTATTATTATTATTATTATTTATTATCCCATCCATCCATCCATCCATTTTCCAACCCGCTTATCTTTCTGGGTCGCTGGGGGTCCGGCGCCAATCCCAGACGCTACAGGCACGAGGCGGGGAACAACCCTGGACAGGGGGCCAGCCCGTCACAGGGCACACCCACACACCAGTCACTCACACATGCACACCTATGGGCAATTTTAGTAACTCCAATCAGCCTCGGCATGTCTTTGGTCTGTGGGGGGGAAACCGGAGTACCCAGGGGAAATATTATTATTATTATTATTATTATTATTATTATTATTATTATTAATATTATAACAACAACAACAGTAATAACAACAACAATAATAATAATAACAATAATAATAAATTCCAGCTAATCTCTGTATGAGTCAGTCTGATGACTTTAACAAAATTGTGTTTTGTTTATTTTAAAACCTGGCTCTTCCCTGGTCTGCTCAAAAGCAGTGTGGGGTATTTGTGTGGTTTTCTGGATAAATATCTTATGGGGGAAATGGTGGGTGGATTCATGGAAGGTGTGTAACGAAGTCTTGGGTGAAGCCTCGGAGTGTCACATAAGCTGAAGTTAAAACGCATCTCAAAAAAGCAGCGGGAAACATCTGGCATATGGTGACTCGTCGTTCATGGGTGCGTGCTGTGGGGCGAAGTCGATTGTCATGCGGGAAAGCCGATGCACAAAAAGCAGGCTTTACCTCATAGGCTGTGTTTAAGCTGGGACCTGCCGCAATGCACCGAGTGACCCTGCCAAGGTGGGGTGGATGACAGGAATGGGATGTGGCAGGTCACTCTGGGACCACTGGGATAGTACCAGCAAGTAGCTGCAAAGAATATTTTAATATTTTTATACACATGGGTTTCTTGCATGTGTAATTAGTGAGAGGCTGTCGCTAACTTTCAGTTGATTGGCCACATTGGTCTATCAGTCAGATTGAAGGAGGACTGACAGACATCCTAACTGGGTCCGTTGAAGTGCCTCAATGTTTCCCATCACCAAATCTGATCTATAAATGCTCTGTTTTTCTAGTAGGTGCAAAGCTTCCCAAGTCCCTTGTGGTGCTGTGTTTTTTTTTTTGGTGGCATTTGGGGTCAGAGCTTTTGCTGGTCCTCTAGGTAAACGGCTACGATTTCAGGCATGAAACAGACCCAACACAAAAGTACAAGTTAGTTTAGGGAGAATCCATATGGAGTCAATTGAATGTCGCTGCCTTATGAAAACATGACTGCAATGCAGGCAGTTGGATTGGTGTAATTTATTGCCTGTTAAAAAAATAAGCCAACAACCAAAACCCACTGAAAAGCTCTTTGCATCAGACACAACAACGTGAGATTCACGTTAAAACACAGATGGCCTTTTCCAGATCTTTTTTAGACAACTGTTAAAAAAAAAAAAAAAAAAAAAATCATAATATTACGTCAGCCAACGCCAAAGACATAGTTCAAGATGTATAGTACTGAGAAACAACCAGTGTGGTCTTTACTGCCAAACTAGGAGTACTGACCCAGTGTTTCTGGAGTCAGTGTTTTCTTTTTAACATTTACTGAAAATGTGGAGCTCCCTGTCTTCCAGAGGCAGCAGGCAGCGTTAAAGGCATGTCTCTCTCTGCTCCACCATGCCATGGGAGCCGGACAGGGGCGGGGGAGCAAAATTCTCACAGAGGATTATGAACGCCCCGCTGGTCGAACACCGTTGTCTAACATCTTATTCGATGATCTGGAAAAGGCCATCTGTGTTTTAACGTGAATCTCACGTTGTTGTGTCTGATGCAAAGAGCTTTTCAGTGGGTTTTGGTTGTTGGCTTATTTTATGATGTAATATATCGCAAAGATTAACTGTAGGGAAACCAGCTTTATAATACAGTCCCAGATCACTGCTTTTATTCTTCCATATATGGAGATGAGAAACAGTTCTACTTCCTGAAATGTATACTTGTGCATTTTTACACATCCTGAGCAGAAAGTAATTGGATATTTTTATCCTAGATTTACAAGTTGCATGAGGTTGTTCTCTCTATGTTTTTAAATACCTTTATCGTATCTATCCATAATTTTATCTCCGGAAAACTTTGATGCATTGTGGTCGTTGCCGATTTACTTGGGCTGTTTCGTGATAAACATCCATGGATTTGTTGTCCCCATAATTGAAAGGCTAATCTGTGCCACTGAAAGCAAAGCTGTATTTGATTTCTTTTCAGTGAAGCTGTAGATTAACCCTTCTATAAATCCTCGGTTTAATGACAGAGCTGATCTTCTCTTTTGTCAGGATCCATGATATGTCTGTATGGTTTTAATGTTCTGAAGATGACATGTTCTGGATATTCTCAAAATCTCTAAGAATGCATGTTGGCCTATGCCAGCTTCATAAAAAATATAGCTTCTTTTTTTTAAAAAAATTCTGCCACTGAGAAACGCAGGATTGTGGTCTACTTGGAGCCTTGGACCATGGATGTTGATGTCGACTGGTGCCTGCCTGGGTGTGTTTGACGCTGCACCCTTAGATCTCTGATTATGTTGAATCACTTGTCAGCACAGGATGTACATTGCAAGGATTGGAATTCTTTTTAGTGTTTGCGTTTAGATGTGGCAGAAGGTGAGGGATGGCGAGATGGTGACTGAAACTTTTTTTTTTGAAAGATGTGACGGTGCAAAAGTGAAGTGATTGTACCCTACTGCTGGATGGGGTCTGAGTGAAGCATTTGTACCACCCTGTAGGATGGGACCAGAGTGAAGCATTTGTACCACCCTGTTGGATGCGGTCTGTGTGAAGCATCTGTACTCCTACTATATCGCTGCCAGTGGTCCGTGACTGTTCACGTCAAACACCACAAACATCCTTGACTTCATGTGAATTTGAACCAAAGCAAATCTGTCACTCCATCTCCCTTTGTATCTGTCACGTCCCACTGATGAGGAGAAGCTTGTCCACGATCCTTGATGATATCCAGCACGGCCTTTGCCCTCCGAGGGTGCAGGTCTTGATGCCAGGACACCCGGTTGGGATGGAAGTATACAGGGGAGTCTTGGCCATTTGGCGTCCGTGCGCCGGTTTGATCAGCCGGATCCCGCAGTGTATATCGGGTCGGCACTGAGCGCGGTCACCCGTTGGCTGCCAGGGAGCCAGGCCCGCGAAGCTTCACATTCCTGCAAATCGTTTTATTCCCCAGTGACAGATTTGCTCATACCTGCCAGGCGGGTTTTAAGATCACTGAGATGTTATCGGTAGAGCCACGTGCCAGCCTCGGTCATGGCCTTGAGGGCTCCACTGGGCGCCTTGAGGCTCACGTCCTACACATGTTTGCGTTTG
>JAABNY020000108.1:5311736-5322949 GCA_015164015.2 Brevimyrus niger
GGCGGTACGGGAGGGCCTCCTCTGCGGGCGGTACGGGAGGGCCTCCTCTGCCGGCGGTACGGGAGGGCCTCCTCTGCCGGCGGTACGGGAGGGCCTCCTCTGCCGGCGGTGGGTCTCTGTCCAGCTCGTCACGCTGGTAATTAAACACCATAACCCATTTGTGAATGAGAACAGAGCCCATGTCACGCGTTAAATGCTCATGTTGTCTGTTTCTTTTCGTTTTGGAGGGAAACTCCTTCCCCACCACATGTATACTTCAAAGGAACAGCACGGCCGTGCTGGGATGCTGTAGAACCAAAAGCCTGGGGCAGACGGACAGGGTGGCTGGTAACCATGACGGGCAAACTACACTGGGAGAAAGAATGAAGGTGAATGGCTAGAGCCCTCCCCAGGGTGAGCCCTGTCCTCAGGTCTGCCTTCCTGATGGCCCCCAGCTACAGGACGTCTCGCCCGTGTGTCACCCGGCCCCTCATATTGAAACTGAGGAGAAATTAAATGACTTCCAGAAGAACAAGGGGAGCGAAAAACAAACAGCAAGTAGCATGAACAGAGTAAGTCTTTACAAGCCTGGGGGCGGCTGGGGGGGGAAGGCTGACCAACCTCTGCCATCTGCCCCTATCTCTCTCTCTCTCTCTCTCTCTCACTCTCAACCTAACGTGTCACACAACGGGGACGTAACCACACAAGCCGTCGCCTGGATGAGCCGCCCTTCCGACCAATCAAATTGGTGGCGAGGGGGATGTACCCAGGGATTCAGCATTAACACATGTCATTCCCACTCCCCCTGAGCCTGGCAGCGCTGCTTCTTTTGTCGGTTCCCAGCCCCCCCCCTCCCACGGAACCCCCCCCCCCGATGGACGGCCGGGGCACCTACAGCTGCGTCTCTGCGGAAATGACATGTGAGGGAAGATGTGCGGATGGTGCCTGGGCTCGCGAGACGCGGCGCGGCTCAGACACGGCTGAGCTGCAGCGGCTCGGACAGCCGGCCGTCACCATGAAAGGAGGCTCTCTAATCTCCGGCTCGGTCCCGAGCTTTAGCTACATGAATGTATCAATTCCTATTAAAGCTGCGAAGAAACCAGGAAATCAACCAGAGAGAAAGAAAGATCAAAACCTCAGCCTCTGTGTAAACAGCCCACCGCCCAACCCCCCCCCCCCCCCCCCCCCCCATCCTTAAAACTTTTACTGCTTTTGCTTGAGAATCTTCAAAGGAATGTTCCGTGAGCGTTTTCTGAGCACCTGTTCTGCTCTGACTTTGTGCCTTTGATGTGAAGGTTTATACTGTCAGGTTTCAGAAGCATGGCATTTCTGGACTGGTCTGAAGCTGGTAACCACAAGACAATAACACATGCCCCCGAAACGTTGGCTTCTCTGTCATTCGACAAACAAAACAAAAGCTTATAGATTTGTTTCAACTTTATGGGTTTCGTTATTACTGTAGCATTGCTCCTTATCAAAACATGCGCAAAGGTACTGTTATGGTGTATTGTGGTACACAGTGGAAACAAAGATGTTTGCTGGCCCAGACCATCGCCCTCTGTGCACTCGTGCAGCTGCCGTGATCCTCAACCCTGTCTTCACCGACCATGTTGGTGGGTCTCGGGTCGGCCCTTTGATGTGCAGCACGCCGCAGACACTGCGCTCTGCATCTGACCCCGCCTGCAGTGCCCCTTTTAGGATGTGTATCAGCTTTCAACCACTGGCAGCAGATCCTGGCCAGCAGATGCTACATCAGTCACGCCATGCCCCTGGGGGCCTCTGGGAGGCATGGAAGCGGCCCCCTGGCTGGGCCCTGCTTGCTGTAGCCTCTCCCCAGTGCCACAGCCGTGATTTACGATTTATCTGCCTGTTTAACGGTGGCCTGCGATCTTGCTGCAATGCCTACAAGGGGGGGGGGCGCTGTTCAGCGCCCGGGCCGGCTCTGCTTTCTCGCTCGTTTATTGATCTGTGTGCGCTGAAATTGCATTATGGGGCTTCGGTGGACTGCCAAGTCTTTTAATGCCTGTGATGAAATCAGTGCTTCACACAAGAATGTGATATGATGTCTCGTCAGATGTCCAGAACAGGAAGGAGCGGCCGATAAGCCAACGTGGCTGCTGGATGCCATTAAGTGGGTGCGACACCTGTCATTGGTCAAGATACTAGCCAATTAGCCGACTAGGAGTGGCCACACCCTCTCACAGTCGGATGGTGTAATCTGGGCAGCTTCGGGTCTGCAGTGCAATGCTTCATGGAGCAGCCATGGAGCAGTGAGGGGCAGCTGGTGCTCACACTGTGGGTGGGGCCACTGCAGGGAATTGCCCCCTCCCCTGAAAGCCACTCTTTGTTCCCCAGCCTGCCCCTCTCCTGCAGCTGTTGGCTCCTAATCCAGCCTCTCTTTGCCGTGCACCAGTCACAGGGACTGCTCTTGAGACGCCCCAGTGGGGCTTTCCAACTGGGATGTGGGGGTCCATGGCTCCCACGCTACTTGTGAATGTGACCTTTGGGTGAACCTCGTATTGGTGGAAAGTTTCCCTTTTTTCCGCGACCTGTCTGTTCTGGCAGAAAATATAAGACTTGTGTGTCTTCCGTTTTGCCCTCCGTTGATTTTCCTGAGCTCCTGCTCTGAACTTGGCATGAACCGAGTCACTGTGCACTGTCCTTGCAGATTAATTCCCGATTACCGTAACACTGCATTAGCACCCCCGCCATTGGCCTGTGTGCTTCCTGGTGAGATAAACATCTGTTTTCCCTCTGGCCGGCAACCCCAGACGTGAGCCGCCACGGTCTGCCCCTCGCGCCACGCACTGCATCCAGACTGTGACGGACCGATGCTTCCCTGACTCCCGCCCTTCTGCCGAGAGCATAGATTTGTGAAGCTGGCATCGTTTCCCGAGGGACTCTGGTCTCCCAGGCCTTGTTTAGATTGGCATCTCCCAGGTTCCTGTGCTCTCTCGCACATCCTCTTTCCAGATCGGCGAACTATCAATTGCTGCCACAGAACAAATCGAAAGACTAATCGACGCATTACAGATGTTAGATGGTATTTCCTGTGCTAATTTCTGAAGAAAACATTGCTCATCTAATTGGCAGCCAGGCCATGTATGTACTGCATGGTATTTTCCAACAGACTCCGCCAGACAAATGGCAGTCTGTGAGGTGTCTTGTGACCTTTGTCCCCTCTGCTTGTTGCAGGCCTGAAGCTGGGGATGGAGCGAGATGCCTACATGATGATCGCCGAGAAGGGGGAGAAACTCTACCACATGATCATGAGCCGGAGCCGTCACCTGATCAAGGACCGCCGGCGCAAGTTGTCTGTCGTGCCCAAGTGCTTCTTTGGAAAGTAAGCAGGCAGAAGGTGGCTTTGCCATGGGGCAAGACTGCATGGGGCAAACGGCATCACAGCCTTGAGAGGCTAATTAAATATCACATTTCCCCGAGGTCTCTGTAGGTGGCGCTGTGGGCAGCACACTTCCGATCCCACTCCCACGGTATGAGTGTGGAGTTTGCCTGTTCTCCCCGAGTCGTGTGGATTCTCTCTGGATACTCTAGGTCCCTCCCACAGAGCAGAAACCTGCAGCTAGGCTAATTAATCTGTAAACTGTGAATATGTACCTTGCAATGGATTGATGTCCTGTCCGGGATGCACCCTGTGCTTCTGCTGATAGGCTTCAGGCTTCCCTGTGACCCAGCTCAGGATTAGCTGCTGGAACGTAGATGCGTGAAACCTTTTTAACAGTGTTAAAATCTGAGCAGCACCTGAAGGGCCCCTAGGCAGTATGCAGTGCTCCTCACCGTTAGACAGTGTTGTGGATCTGAGCCGGTGGAGCCTCCCAAGGCTCTTTGTTTACCCCTAGTTTCTTACTGTTGCATGGCAGCCACTGAACCCAGGTCAGTGTTAGCGGGCGCACCATGCTTGCCGTGGGACAGGCCGCTCTGTGACGTGTTGGGAGCCCCCCCCCCCCCAGCTGGGGCTCTCTCAGCAGTGAATGAACAAGAGCTCTGTTTCTTAGGGCGAAAATGCATTTTCCGTTACTCATTGGCTGAAAGTGGGTATGCCAGCCACAGAGCAGAGAGGGAGTTGGGCACTCCTCTGGACTCGGTACGGATGAACAGTTTAGCACGAATTTGTTTCATAGAGTGTCTAAAGCAACGACTAAGTAATATTGCCATTCTGCATTCATTTTTTTTTTTTATTAGAAATTAAACTTAAGTATCCAAAAGACGTAGATGGGTCACATTTACACATCCGATTGTGAACTTGTATTATATGGGTGGTGGTGTTACGCGGGGTAAGCGATGTCGCAAGGATGCACAGGTGCTGGGGCGCAGAGAGCCTAGTGCAAACACAGGCATGCACGTCAGACTCTTCTGCTGGTTGAGGTTCTGAGACGGCGTGACCTTTGACCACCCCGTGATGAGGTAAAGTGCTGCTTAGAGCTGCACAGGAAGCCCTAGGTTAGGAACCGCTGTTCCACTGCCCTAGCCCACCTACTCATGAGCAGTGTACCTTTCACTGCTGCTTGGCTAATAGTGATAATAGCCAGGTCTCTGTGAGAGAACCAGACGTGAGGAATCTCCTTCCTTTCATGGAACGCCTCGATTGAAGGAGCAGGCTTTAGCATTACGTCTTCTCTATTTACGTGGCCACGCCCTGTACCTCAGCTGGGTAATGCTTCAGCGTGATGCCTCACGGTCGTGTCCATCTACAGTTTGGTTCATGGGTGTTTTATTGCAGAAGCGTGGCCTTAAACATCTACATGGGATGGAAGAGCATGCTGCATTCGATTTGGGAGCTTTGTGTTTCTGCTCTGTGATAAAGATGTTTTTCAGATCTTACTGATAGATTTTCCCGGACCCATGATGTGGCGTGAAGTATTCTGCAGTGGCCGTTTCTCAAGTTGCTGGAACATCTGATATATTTTTCTCCAGTTTGTGCCTATAATAGATATCCAAGATGTGACTAAAATAGCCTGGAACTTTGGTATTTTTGAACCTTTGCATGCTGATAAAAGCCGTATTTTATGGGCCTGCCGTCACCAGAGGCTTCCGGAGTACAGCAGAATTGTAATGCTTACAAACGTCTGAGCTATAACGGTCGGAGATGATTTTCATGGCAGGTTTTTTTTTTTTTTTTTTTTTTCTTTCTTTGGCCGTTTTCTCTGAGGCCAGATTAGAATGCAGAAGTAGGCTTAACCTTCCCCGATGCACAAGCTGGGATAAAAACGCACAGTGTGAAAGATTCATGTGAGGTTATAACAGGAACACACAGGCATACAATGTTTATTCTCCTCCCTCGTTGGGTCTACTGATCTTGCTCCTGGCCATTCTGGAGCGATCTCCAGTGACTCACATAGATGACCGATTTTTTTTTTTAAATCGCCAGGGGTGTTTACAGGGGCGGCACCGTAAGGGTGCATGGCCCCAGCTGAAAGCTGATTGGCTCCTTTACTGTCACTGAACCATTCAAAACTAATTCCCAGCTAATGATAAGATTGGCCCCTCTGTGAATTATGCATGGTCCCTCTTATTCACCACCACCTTTAAAAATTCTAGAATTGTCACCAGATTCCAGATGCATTTTTGCTAGTGCAAAAAATACAAATAAAAGGAATTTTAATTGATACACGGACCCACATTTATTCAGATAGGTATATTTGCATATGTATACGCACACACACAAACAATGATATGAGTTTGCACTCATTCCAGCTGCGTTTCCGCAAATCTCTAGGGAATTTGTTTCGGTTAAGCAGTGACAGGACTGAGAAAACGGCATAAGTCATGAACTTGGGATTGGGAATGTGGGGACTTTCTCATCCAAGTATTTGACCAAGGTCCAGACTCAGAAGAGAGGGAAAAGCATAGAAGAGGGGGAAAAAAAAGTAGAGAGAATTCGCTCCTTCCGCGTCTCAGTTTGTTTAAGCTCGCGAGTCTCGCATTCTTGGCCCAGAAATGGTGTTTAAGAGACTCGCCTGTAGTCCCATGGGGCACAAACTTGTGGTGGTTTTTAATTTGCTATGGAGCGCAGGGAGGCACAGTTCAGTAGCGGGAGAGATCCCTGGTACAGAGCCCAGCCCCCAGTTATGCATCATTCATTACCAAGTCTGTTTCGTTTGATCCATGAAGTATGAGAAATTGTGCGACGCTCTGCATGCTCCCTCTCATGTTAACAGCATACCTCTCTCTGGCGGCATGTCCCTTGGCATCACCATGCTCTGCCATGTGCAACAGAAAATGCCCCACGGACACGGCTTCGAGATACTGGCATTCCCATCTGAGGTGATAAAATTGAGGCATTTACAGCATTAAGATCGGAAATGGAGTCTTGTGGTAATCAGAAGGCGTTCTCTCCTGCTCTATCGCTGACTTAACTGGCTTGCACAAGTGCCATCTGCGTATCTAGTAACAAACGAGATGCAAAGGGGGAGAAAGCTCATTTTGCTCCGCAATTAGTTTATTTAGCTAATACTTTCACTTGTTTTATTAAGGGAAAAAAAAATGATTAAAGCCGTTGATTACATTATTATTTTTTATACTCAGTCATGTTGTATGAAATATGAAATCAAATTCTGTAAAACGTTTTAAAAGTTAAAAAAAAAAAAAAAATTCAGTTGAAATCCTAAATGGCAATCGATGTATTTAGGTCAGGTGGCCAGGTCATGTGATGCATCTCTCAATCGCTCGCTTTTGTAGGCGGCATGGTGTGTCCAAACTTTTGACTGGCACTGTACTTGTTACACACGCATGCTGCCAAGTCAGGACACGGCAGTGCAGCAGCTTGACTTGAACTGAATGGGAATTGTAGGCAGTGCAGTGCAAGTTCTCATTCCTGGCGCAAAATGATATTGTTTAAACGTGACCATGTGCAGCAAGTTTGGGTATTTGCAGTGGGAGGAGGTAGAGGAGTGAGGAAGGGCGGGTGGGCAGGTTTGTGTGTAGGGAGGCGGGGGGGGGGGTCAGTCCCTGTCCCTGTCCCTGTCACTGATCAGGTGCTGAGCTGCAGGGTGTTGAGGAGTCTGACAGACTGTCAGGGGAAAAGACTGGTACAAGGAGTCTCTTTCTCAGACGCTTACTGCCTTGACCTCTCTTCTCTGATGCCCCGCAGTGAGTTTGTGTCCTGGCTGCTGGAGAACGGCGAGATCAGCAAAGCAGAGGAGGGCGTGAACCTGGGCCAAGCCTTGCTGGAGAACGGCCTCATCCATCACGGTGAGACGGCACCGGCGTGAACACGCCCCCGTTCACACTGCCCCGGAGCTCAGTCACTCTAGCATGATGTGGCATGTGGTTCCGGAAAGAAGAGACCAGCCAGGATGAGCTTGTAGTTTTTGCCATCACGTCATTGTAGACTTCCGGAAAGAAGCGGTTTTCATGCATTATTGTTTACGATGCCATTTGGAATCCCTGGAGGGTATTTTTATTGCCTGTGTTTGTCCTCTCTTTATTTTTTGTAGTGCTGTAATTTGCATATCATGCATAGAAAATGAAAGGTTACTCTGCCTCGGTAAATTATTGATGTCTTTTTTTGGGTTTCGTTCCTGTGGACAAAATGGCTCTAATGCCCAAGAGGATAGAAAATCCCTTTATGATTTAACACAGAAGTGTGAATTCTGCTATATTCTGAGAGCTGATATGTGATAAGAATTTCTGACTGAATAGACTAATAATAAAAAAAAAAACGTGGTGCCATTCAAGAACTCACGCACGTTGACATTCCCACATGCAATAATTGTGCTGTTGGAGGTTATGGGCCTGCTTTTCTGAATTTCCTTTAAACTAACAGACTTAAGGTCACTCATGATTGGAAAATAAACAAGCATTGGATCTCATTACTCTTGGGAGCACATCCTGGTTATACCATCATAACTTGCTGTGATGCACTTGGAGGTAGTTGTCGTTTCTCATTGTCAAGAGCGCCAAGATCGTACTTGTGCTCTTTGCAAGGGTGTTCTTGCTAACTTACCTCCCAAGAATGTACTCGGGACGCAATGAATCATGGGATTTGTTCTCCTTGGCAAGGATGCAACTGATGCGTCCTTGATATTTGGGGTTAGGCAAGAACAAAGTCTGGGGATTCTTACCGCCCTCCATACTTCTGTTTTGGAGTATTGGCATATGTGGTTATGTACTGTCTCAGAAATTGAAAGTGTTTCTGTATGATCACCCTCGGTGCCCCCAGCTGAGCCTTCCTGCACCTCTCAAGACGCCTGCACCTGGAATTTGGTGCTCTTGATTGTCTGGTTCCGGTGTGCTGGCAGCTGGGAGGGGGCAGAAATGAGGCCTGTCTAGGGGAAGCCGAAAGACTGGATTGAGAGATACTGGTTTACTGAATGGTTGAATGGTTATGTGTGGGAAAGTATTTATTTGTGCTGATTTTATAGTGCCACAGGACAATGATTCTTGTGGTCTGTTTTATTGATCTTTGTTTTGTTTTCCCAGTGTCTGACAAGCATCAGTTCAAGAACGAGCAGGTCCTGTATCGTTTTCGCTATGATGATGGAACATACAAGGCCAGGAGCGAGATGGAGGACATAATGTCAAAGGTATCTGTACCAACACGTGGAACCACTGATTTCGTTTCCACTCATATATAACTACAGAGATGAGCCAATCACAAGCAGGCAGTGCTTCTGAGAGAGAAGTGATTGGCTGTTCTGGAATAGGCAGAAGTGTTTGGAATTTACATGATTGCAAAGGTTAATTTTTTTTTAAGTTTTGAAGGAAGTTCTGCTCTCCAGCTTCCTTTGTTTGGTGTTTGGTGATCTCCAGCTTCCTTTGTTTTAATTGGCATTCTTGAAAAATAGCCCTGTATATTTATTATAATCATTTTCAACAGGAATTATTTGTGAGCATGTGCCAGAGTGTGACTAACAACACCATCATTTCCGCAGGGCGTCAGGCTCTACTGCCGGCTCCACAGCCTTTTCGTGCCCGTCGTCAAGTGAGTGCCCTCTCGCTCATCTATCACCAGTGGGTGTGGTCCTAACGTGCCACTGGGCCGGGAAGCTCATTTGAGCTCGTGCCCATCATGGCTGCCTCAATCCACAATTCTACGTGGCCATGTTCCTCAGTGCCATACAGATCCTCTGACCTGGGACGCTCTGAATTGTCCCCTCATTCCCCTCTGGGAAATGGATTAAACCGAGACAACCTGGGCAGTTTTATTACCCCGGGCTTCAAATGGTGATTTCATCATTCCTAATCCTGTTCCGCACAGTGTGACATTACCTCCGCCCTCCCAATTCCCAGACCCAGATTGAAACATTGGGATAAGCCATCACTGCAGGGAAGGCCTCAGCTGTTTCTGATGGAAATTAAAGGGCTTTCATTTGGCCGAATAAAATTACATCGCCTCCAAACTTCGAACTTGCCGTCTCGGTGAGATGCGTATTTTGGGGGTGTGTGATACGGCCGTGAGCAAACACCAGTGCTTACACCATCAAGAAGAGCCTCCGCCCCAAGGCTGAGGATCGTGGTGGTCCTGATGGGATGCATAAGAATCTTGGGCCGAACAGTTTTGTCAGGCAGTGTCACTGCTCCCTGACAGCTGAATGGGTTTTAAAAAAGATAATCAGATAAGGTGGGGTGTGATGCCATTGTAAAAGGAAATTGCGGCCCCCACCCCAAATCCTCTGGATCGTTCTATTACAGATTTCACAAAGTGGCTCAATGCTATTTTAAACCCCCAAGCCAGACTGTTGTCTTAAAACTCCCTGCAGTGCTCTTAAAGGTACAGAGGCGGCCTCCCTGCTTTTCACAGTGGCGGCCAAGACCGCACCATCGACGACACAATGTGGGAACAGATGTTCTGACTGATACGCCGAGCGTTCCTCAGTCCATACTATTCAGCTTGTTTGTACTCACAGAGTACAATGAGTAGCAGGCCCACGTTCATCCTTCATTACGGATGCTCGTGCCACTGTAAATAATGTTTGACTTTACCAGCGTCAGCAAAACACATTTCTAGTGTGTTTAGACCCCAGTGTTTAAAAATTTTCGGTGACTTATTGCAAAGCCTTATCAGCTGTCAAAATAAAGTCTGCAGCCTTGTTTACCACCGTGATAAACACTGATCTTGGACGATGCCCTGGGTGCGAATTTGACTTGCCAACGCAAATCTTACTTAAGAGAAGTGTTTTTATTTGAAATTTGTTTTTTAAAAAGTTTATCTTCCACGCAGGGGAGCCTCCGAATGTCTCCTAGACTGTTTACCTAACCATTTTCGCTACCCTTTCGGCTTTGATGATGTTCTCTCCTTCAGGGACAGAGATTATCACCTGAAAACGTTCAAGTCGGTGATTCCAGCAAGCAAGCTTGTGGACTGGCTGCTGTCGCAGGTACGGCCTAATCTGCTCCCTGCTGATAAAACACAAGTCATTTTTGGTTTAAGGGGCATCCCGAATTTCCCACAAGAGTGCCGGACGTTTAATTATCAATGGGATGTCTTGGGTTTATTCGGGAAAACTGTAGTTCTTTAGATCTCTAGATGTCTTTTGAAATTGAAATCAGGCATCAGGCATGAGGCTGGAAGTCAGGCTGCGTTCTCCCGACTAGAGGTTACAGTCCAGCTGGGAGAGTTGCTGAGCCGGGGTGGGTCATATTCCCCGCGGCCCGTTGTCAACGGGTTCCTTACTAAGTGCAAACAAGGCCTGACTGGCCCCCCTTATGGACGCACGCCACTCTGGCACACTGCGTGGACCTCTCCTCCAGATGCTTGGCCCAGTCCCCAAGCAGTGCTACATTTTCACCACAAGGCGGACGGGATGTGATCATGGGGCCCCCAGTCGCTGCCGCCCGGAGCCATTTGAACCCAAGTCTCTGCGTGCAGGGCGGGTCCGTAGGACTTGGCGTCTCTGCAGCCTCATTGGTCCGGGCCGTGCTTGTGGCGCGTTCTCCGTTCGTCTTCAGGTCGCTGAACGACGCAGTGGAATAAGGGTGTCCTTCTCGTTCCCAGAGTGTTTTGTTTTGCATGTGTCGATTTTATGATGCCCCCTCGGGCGAATGGAGGCAGACTGAGATGATTGTTGTGGGGTGAGTGCTGGCAGGCTGAGTCACATGACTCGTCTGTGACTGCGTGCCTCTGCTTCTCCTCCAGGGTGACTGCTCTTCACGGGAGGATGCCGTGATGCTCGGCGTGGGACTCTGCAACAGTGGATTCATGCACCATGGTCAGTCCTGCTCCCGGGGCAGCATGCTCTGGAAATCCGTGTGCTTTGGGATTTAATAAGGACCCT
>JAABNY020000108.1:5337110-5350702 GCA_015164015.2 Brevimyrus niger
CTTATCCCGGGGGGGGGGGGGCGCTCTTGAGCTCCTCCCCCCCGATCCAAAAAACTGCGCCAAGATAGTTTTTGAGGGTTGTGTGCGCCCCCCCCCCCCCCCCCCATGCTTCACTACATCCCTGCAGCCAACCTGAACCCCATGTCCCAAACAACGCACTGCATCACTAGCATGGCCGCCCCCTCCTTCAGCTGCCAGACTCCGGAGGAAGACGGAGACATGGAGGCAGACAGCGGCCCCCTGGAGCGCAGCCTGGACGGCCGCTCCCAGCAGGAAGGGGGCGGCCTCAGCTTCCTGCTCAAGCAGGAGGACACGGAGGCCCAGGACGCCTACATCCATCTTTTCAGCCGCATGGATGTGGCCGTCAAGGAGATGAAGCAGTATGTGGCCCAGATCGACGTGTAAGTGCTGAAGATGCCCCCCCCCCTCCCTGCAGACACCAGACTTTCATGTTTTTATTTAAGCGAGGAGCAGTGGGTTCGGTAAAAGGCCGAGACGGTCACTGGCTGCACGGCACACCGCGTCTCGCTGCCTCATCGTCCACAGAGCGTTTTGATTTACGCTCAAGGCCCGAGGAAGGAATCTCCTTCCTGAAAATATCTCCGGCAAAAACCCAAACAGACCAGGGACAAAACACACAACACCACTGAGCAATGTTCGGATGTTTGGTCGGGGCCATGTTCCTAACAGTGTTTTGTCATCCTCCATCTCTTCTCTCCTCCGCCACCTCTGCCCCCCCCCCCCCTCAAAAAAAAAATCCAACAGCCTTCTGTCCTCTATAACTGAGCCCACCCAGGCCGAGAGCTGCGACCCCCCTGCTGCAGAAGAGGCCCCGCCCACTGCAGAAGATACTCCACCCACGTCGCCGGTAACGGAGGAAGTCGACCTGGACAAGTCAGAACACGGCGGCATCAAGAAGGTCTGCTTCAAGGTGACTGAAGAGGACCAGGAAGACTCCGGTCACGACACCATGAGCTACAGGGACTCGTACAGGTGAGGCGTGTGGCGTCGCTCGGATGTCTGTCCGCCGAGCGGGTGCTTTAGGATCAAGAAGCGTTCCCGACGTGGCTGCTGACATCAGCGGAACCTCCGGTTAAGTGATGCGGCCCGTCAATGGAGACTGATGAGAGGCGATCGCTGGAGTTGAGATTTAACGGTCGCTGATGGAAGGCTTCTTCCAGCAGTGGCTCTGCTTCGCTGGCATATTTGTGGCTCAGTTTCCGGCGTCTAGCCTGGGAAGTGCCCAAAATGTCCCAGACACATTCTGTGCCCAGCTCAGCCCCTGGCTGTGAAACGCCGCGACGCAGCCTTTCTCTGGTCCAATGTCCTCTACACCCAAAGGAGTGTCTGCTCCACTCCGGGCAGGGCCGTGTTTCGGAATAGCAGGCAGCTGCCCTCCATATAACCTGGCCCGCCGCTGACGGCCCAGTGAGCCCTTTGCTGTTACTGGCGCTCGCCCCCGCAGGCTGGCAGAGGCCGTGCAGAGGCTGCCCGCTGCCCAGAAGGCCCTGTGAACGAGGCTCTGAGGGCGGCACTGCCGGCTACACGGTGGGCGTTAAGTGGAGCGCGGACCCAGCTGAGAGGAGGGCTTGGAAATCTGGGGCCTGCAGCCGAGCCGGGACCGTCGGTGTGGGAAAGCGACAGTCATCTCCATGGCGATTATGTCAGCCAGGGCTCTGTGGGGGGGGGTGCTTTTTTCCCAGCAGCAAGCCTTTTGACTTCGGACTGTTCCTTATCTCCGAGAGCAAAAAGCCCACAGTGCTTTATTCACGTAAACACAACTTGGCTTTTTCCCGTGTCCCCCCCCCCCATTGCATTGTTTCAGTCTGTTTTTACTGAGGCCTCTGTTGACAGTAGGAGTCGACCCTTTGCTGTGAGACGCTGTATCGTTTGCCGGGGCTCTGTGTGCGTCTGGTCCGGGCTGCACGCGCTTTCACATCGCAGCGGAATGGTGCGCCGGTCCCGTGGGCAGACCCGCCTAGAGTGAAAGGCTTTCTCCTGTCACAGGGTGTTAACTTTCCTATCAACATTAAACATGTGTCCGAGACACACCTGACGAAAAAAAAAAACCAACCAGCACACGTGCATGTCTGTATGGCAACACCCGATTGGCTGCCTGAAACAATGTGGGCAGTGTTTTCTCTTTTTTTTTTTTTTCCACAACCCGAGGGCAGCATTCCTGTGGCGAGGCAGCCGACGAGTGGAATGTGTCAATGTGGTTTGAATCAGAGCCCTCTACTTGCCAGTATGTGGTTTGGCGCCCCCTACAGGACCATGCTCAGCAGGGTGACTGAAGTCAGCGTATTATGTAATATCGGCCTTTTTACTTAATATTGCACATTTTCAGATGTTGCCTGCTCCCAGTTACTCTGTGCGACAGTGTATCTTACTTTTATGAAGTCTGAGTAACATTGTTTCATGACCCTCTGTAAACTGTTAAAAAAAAAAAGAAAATCGGGTTTTATGGGAAGTCTGTTTTGAATCAGTGTGTAAATGTGCTTGAATACCAGCCATTATTGGATGAGGTCAGTCAACCATTTTTTTGTTTTGCATTTGAATGAATCCAAATACAGCCAGTCCCCAGTTTGCGAACGAGATGCATTGCTTAAGTTGGAACAACAATAATAATAATAATAATAATAATACCACACATACAACATACAACTGACAATACTTCAGTAATAATTATACAGAAATAATAAAAGTAACTATATATGGTACTGTGTTGTACCTCGCGTCGACAACCCCTTGAAGCCATGGGATGTTTTCATGGGCATCACAGAGCCTTTTGTTATTATGAACCATTGTGTTTAGGTCAAATTTTGTACGTAATAGACTTTATGGCAGTGTGTTTGTAAGTACAGAGTTGCCCATAGGTTGGACATTCTTATCCCAGGACCTGCCTAAACCTAAGGGGGGCATGATCTCCATCCTGCCACCTCCCAGCTTCACGTTGAGTTCCCTGGAAGTGGACCGGTGTCACTCTTTTTGCCTTGTCATTCCCCTCCCTGTGAATCCTCTTCATGTAGCTTATGGGAAGTGGGGGGAGGGTTTAGGTCTCTGTCTGGCACCAGCAGGTCACTGGTTCGAATCGGTTGGGCCCTTGAGCACAGCGCGTAAGGGGACTGTCTGATTCTGTTTTCTCAAAATAGTGAGTGTTGCTTTGAGTAAAAGCATCCTGAAGGCAAATATAGCGTAATTTTCTCTGTTTAAATGCCGTGCTGCCGGCTCGTCTTGCCGCCCGGCTCCTGCTGCTATTTTTATGCTTACCAGATACATAAAAAGCTCAGATTATGAAGGAAAAACAGTGCTTTGAGCCCAAAATAGGCGTGGGATGGTCAGGGAGTCAACATGGGCGCTGGGACAGATCGCAGTAGCGTTTAAATCGGTCCACCCAGGCCAGGCCTCTCTTTAGGAGCCATTTTAGGTTTTTTTTTTTTTGGTTTTGTTTATGAATGGCCTCCTATGTAGGCCGTAACCCGCACAGCCTCTTCCTGCACCCCTCGCCGTGTCAAGTGGATTACAGTCAGACTTCTGAGGAGGGTTTTTCTTTCCGGGGTAATGCGTACCACATGCGGGATCGGAGCCGGGGCATCCCAAATTACCGTGACGTAACCGAACCTTGGGAAGCGGCAGGCAGACTTTGGGTTTTCATGCCACTGCTTTTCCTGAGCCTAAACTGGAGACCGCCGCTGCTCGCCGTCATGACAACAAGCCATATGTCTGGAGCGGTGACAGCTGAAATAAGTCATGCAATGTGGTGGAACAGGCCCCACGTGTGAATATTTTTGGGTTGGTGAGCTTCTGAGATGTTTTATGGAGCTCAAAAGGACAGCTGTGAGGAGTGTATTTGCCAGACTGTCAGATCGCTCTGGAGTACGCTGCCACCACAGCTTAATTAATGTCCGGAGGTTTGCATAAAGCTGCCGCCCTCAATGAAGTATTTCAGCTGTGTTTCAGCGTAATTACGAACCACTCTCTCGTTTGGTCACTGGGTCCTTCTCTACCTTCTCTGTGTTTTCCAGTGAGTGCAACAGCAACCGGGACTCGGTGCTGTCCTACACCAGCGTCCGCAGCAACAGCTCCTACCTGGGAAGCGACGAGATGGGCTCAGGTAGGACGTCTCTGCTGTTCTTCTACTTCCCCATCCCCAGGGGGCACTCCTGCACCCCACCCCCCCAGCCCCCCCAAAGAACCATTAGAGGCCCATGATTCACTCCATTGACTTGTCAAGTGGCACAGTTCACCGCAGCTTCCTGCAAGATTCAGCAGTCCTAGTCTTTATTTGACTCCCCCACCTCCCCCCCCCCACCCTCATCTTGCCTCAGCTAGAGGAAGTGGCACAAGAACACATGACTCACCCCTGAAAAGAGGGCGGGGCACAGACTCTGGTATCAGATGTGACTCTGCAAACGTGATGTACCATCCCTGGGCACTTATGTTCCTGCCCACGCAGTGGTTGGTTTGAATTTCAACAGCTCCGGTGCTGGGCATTGGGCAACGTGGGCGACAGCCTCGCGTGCCATCCTCTGAGAGGGCGCCGGCTTATCAGGCACTGTGGCAAGGGGGCTTTGGCCGCCACTCAGCGTGTCCGCTTTCCCTGCAGGTGACGAGCTGCCCTGTGACATGAGAATCCCCTCCGATAAACAGGATAAGCTGCATGGCTGCCTGGAGCACCTCTTTAACCAGGTCAGCGATCATCACTCAGCCAGCTCATGGGGCTGCCGTCGGCCACAAGGACGGCTTCCTTTCGGGGCTAGCTGCCCGTGTCAGCTTGTGTGCTGTTGCCATGGGGATAGCTACCATTATACAGCTACCTGTGTCTTTGCAGCATTTTTCGGCTAATTTTCTGCTTTCTGGGGAATTTTCCATGTCAGTGGATCCGGGACTCGGAGAAGTCCCCAATTCCCAGGTGCAGCTTGGTTCCTGAACCTGACTCGATGACTCTATGTACCTTGTTATCTTATTTGTTATTTTTTTTCCACTCCCTCTCCTGCGCCAGGCCTGTTGAATACACAGACGCACCTGCGTCCCCCCGCCATAATCCTTTCAGGAACATTCTGTGCAGATGTGTTTGATAAAACCGGTCGACATTTTAGTGAATTGCCTCGATTTTATCGGTTGTCCCACATGCGTGTTCCGTCTACCGTCGCCTGTCCTCCCCCTGTCACACTCCTCTTGGTCTCTAGCGAGACGGGGGGCCTCACCGTGTTTCTCTCCACAGGTTGATTCCATTAACAGCCTTTTGAAAGGCCCGGTCATGGTCAAGGCCTGTGAAGAAACCAAGCACTTTCCCATGGACCACAGTCAGTCCGGTAGAGAAGTCTTTCATCTCGGACTGTCTGCCTGTCTGTGTATCTTTGTGTGTCTGTCTCTGTGTCTGTGTGCCTGTCTGTCAGTGTGTGTCTATGTGTCTCTCTATCTGTCTTTCTCTGTCTGTCTGTGTGCCTCTGTCTCTGTGTGCCTGTCTGTCTGTCTGTGTGTGTCTATGTGTCTCTCTATCTGTCTTTGTCTGTCTGTCTGTGTGCCTGTCTTTCTGTCTGTGTGCCTGTCTGTCTGTCTGTGTGTTCTATCCAGACTGTCCCCTGCTTTGTGCCCTATACTTCCTGGGATAGGCTTCCGGCTAATCTTGTTCCAGATATGTGGATGAATAGATGATTCATAGCAAAAATAATTATATTTTACGTTTGTATTTGTTACTGTAGATAAGGACATTGATTGTGCAATTAGAGACCTTTCATGTATCTACTTTTGAAATGTATAAAAAAAAACACAAATGTGTCGTATCCTACTTAATCATTATCAGCCTTAACAGATGGCATCACACCCATTTTCGGAGTTCAAGTATAAACTTGCTGACTAAGGAGGTGATGTTTGCAGATTCACTGAGACACTCTTGTTACTCTGAGAGCCCATTCTGACTGTCAGGAAGTAATGGCAGCTGAACTGTGTTTTTCTCAGACCGTAACACAGAGGACTGGACAGCGCGCTGTCGCTATATGATCCATAAGAACATCCAGGAAGATCCGTGGAACCTACCCAGCTCCATCAAAACCCTGGTGGAGAGTTTACAGCGGCTTGTAGAAGGTGGGCGAGCCACGTCTGAGGACAGGTGCTGACTTTGCCTGTGTGTCGCTCACCCCTGGTTGCTAAGTGACACTGATCTGTTTCCATGACTTTCGTTTCTAGATGGGAAAAACCAGCTGCTTCTTGCCCTGTTGAAATGCACAGGTAAGCCTTCCAGGAAATAACTCTCAAAAGCAGCCTTTCACATTCCAAGGAAAAAAACGGAACACACCGTTTCCACGGTCCTCATGTAACTGCAGGCTATTCAGAAAGAGATTTCTACGGATTCAATAAAAAGCAGCGTTTTGTTTGCTTTTAAGAGAATTAAATTATAAACTGTTTGAATTAGCAATTGATTAGATTAGATTAAATTAGATTAGATTAGATTAGAAATTCATATTTACTTTTATCAATTTAAATCAATCTTATAAATCTCCACAACAAAAACAAACACTGAAGCTCAACGATTGTAAGAAGCTTTACAGCAATTAACGAGTACTTATGTGCTGTTACAAATAATACAATTAGTCACTCTGATGCTGAGCTGCTTCCGGCTTTGCAAATGAGGCATCATCGTCGTGGAGGCTTTACTCCGGCGGGTGCTAATTAGCCGCACGCGGCCACATGCCAACGGGCTGCGCGCACTCCTCCCCGCAGACACGGACCTGCAGCTCCGGCGAGACGTGATCTTCTGCCAGAGCGTGGTGGGGGCTCTCTGCACGCTCACCGAGCAGCTCCTGGCCGCCCTCAATTTCCGCTACAACAACAACGGCGAGTATGAGGAGGAGAGCAAGGAGGTCAGCAGGAAGTGGCTGGAGCAGGTGGCCGCCATCGGCGTCCTCTTCAACTTCCAGTCCACGCTGTCGCCTTACGTGGTGAGAGCCGTGTCCTCAGACTCTGACTTTGGTGCTCAGCTAGCTAGTTCTAGGTGCCCTAGAACTTCCCAGCGAGGGGTTCTCCTTCCATAGTGTTGCCAGTGCAGTGGAAACCATCTCATTGTCTCTGCAGGATGCTGGCACAATAGGCCATTCTGGACCCTATTTAAGGGACTTCAACTGTGATATATATATATATTTTTTGTCTCAGCCCCCTGAAAAATATTTTTTCTGAATCCATGAAGCATTGGCTTCCTGTATATCTTTGGATTGAAAATGGCAGCCTTTAAGGGTCAAATCCTCCAGTCACCCAAGGGTGGCACTTGGCACCGTACTGACATCTGTGGGCTCTTTAGCAAGGCCCTTAACCCCCAGCACTGCAGGTGGCTGCCTTTCACTGCCCTTCACTGCCTTTCACTGCCAAGCTTGCGCTCACCTACATGTGTGTCGCAGTAGACGAAAAGAAAATTTCCCCACATGGGGGTCATTATCGTTATTGACGCTGTACAGAGAGTCATCAGGATAGGCCTGTACATTACAGGCCCCAGCTCCCAGCCGCTGAGGGCCCGGGGAAGGCCTTCCACATCAGTAAAGATCAATCAACTGCGTGTCCTCCTGTCATCCAGCAGGCACTAATAGAATTATGCACACCTACGGAAGAAGGTTCTGGAACGGCTTCTTCCCAAGGCACCATCTCACATAATGAATTCTAAGACCCAAAGAGGGCTACACGTCTCACATAAGTAACGTAAAGGGCCATTATCGTTTAGAGACATTATGCAATATCTGCAATGACCTAAATATATTGCCACTTGTCTCTCCTGCACTGTTTGTTAGTCTCTTTATAATTTGTTACTTGTAACAGTGTAGTCACATCTATATATAGTTTATTTAGTTTGTACTTTGTTTTCCTCTTGTATATGTTTTGCTTTATATTTTAAATTCCACCAGCTTTCAACGGCATCATTCCATACTGCGTAACGTGGTGACAATGACCTTTGGGCCTTAAATCTTGCTACTCTGAAGAGTACCCAAAGCAAGTCTGGTTTAATAACTACGTGCAACTCTGGAGTTAATAGATTTGTTTGGCCCAGTGTCAGATTTAACAGTCAGAGGGCACCAGTACTGTGAGTGTGAAATGTGATTGGACTGTTTCTGACAAGCGGGGTGGGGTTACTCATTTCCTCTGCCAACAGAAGGAAGAGCGGATCATGCTGGAAGACACCAAGGCTGCTCTGGCGGAGCTGGATAAAGTCACTGTTTACTTCCGGCAGCTTGAGGACGAATGCCTGGTCGCGAGTAAGCTGTGTGCATTTGACTGTGTTCTCTCCATCACTGTCGTGTTACTGTGCGGCTCTGATGTGTCGCAAGCCTGTGTTTGGCAGGACTTCCCCTTCGGAAACTGACCCTGACATTTCCTAATAAGATCCGGCGCCTTTTTTTTTTTTATTATTGTTCCCCGCACATTGAGGTACCATGGGAACGTCAGAGCTGTGATGTTTGCGAAAAAAAAAACAAAGCTGAATGAAATCTAAAGAGAACTCGAAAGCCAGAGTTCTGTTTGCACGAGGGCCATTCTTGTTGGGAAACCGCGTCTGGTTCCGCAGATCATTTATTGCTCTGCATTTAAGGCATCAACCTATATTTGTAGTGAATGGCATACTGTACACTTCAAGATAAGGACCTGTATTTGGAGTATTGACCAGTAAGTGGGGTCCTGTGCTTATCCTCAGACTCGTCGGTGTGCTACCACGTGGAGGGCAGCAGACAGGCTCTCAGAGTCACCCTGCACCTGGACAGCTGCCACTTCAGCGAACTGCCCACCCGCCTGCAGAACGGAGGCAGCCTCAAGCTGCACACCGTGCTTTTCACCAAACGTGAGTCTGCGCCCGCCCGAGGTGGCGCCACTCGAGGTCGCCATGTCGCAAGTCATCCGGCTTCTCGCCCATCAGGAACGGGCGCCGTCCGTAGTGTTTATGATGACGGAGTCGGATTGGATTTTACGCTGGCTCTGTCGCGTCCAAAACAAATGACAGGATGTGTAAACGAATATGAAGCCATCCACTTTCATTGAGCCGTGTTGGATGATGACTGAAGGAACGGTTGGTTGCCGGCTCCATCTAGTGGTCATGTGTTTACATTACATATTTGTCTCAGCTTTTTTTCCCCACACAAGAGCTGAAACAAATAACAATTTTATTTATTTTTGGTAAAACAAACAAAACACTTGTTTCTCAGCCATTACATGATCTTTATCATTATAAATGGAGAGGGCTGGTATGTACCATGGAAGGTTACTGGTCTGTTTCTGTGGAAGGTCATGGGTTTAAATTTCTTGCCGTAGTAATCGTTTCACCATCGGGCCATTGAGCAAGGCCCTTAACCGCAGCTGCTTCCGGGGACCTCAGACCCTCAATTTTCTGTCCGTTTTGACCAAAGCATCTGCTAAATAAGTAAATGTAAATGTTTATAGTAATCACCCACTCTGTACACACCTGCAATTTTTATACAGTTTTCCAAATGGGTGTTTTTATCAGGTGTCCAACGGCAATGCCTGTAAGAATTCTAATCTGGATCCCTCGTGATACCTTCACAGTTCTTTAGCGACTGCGCTACGTAGTGCTGTCATCAACTGGCCATTCCACGTAGAGTTGGTGCTAACTCATTGTAGCTATTTTAGAAGTTAGAAAGTATCGTCTCCGCACGGATGATGGCCTGTGGTCCCCATTGTATCAATGTGTCTGTGACATCAGCTTTAGAGAGACCGGAGGGCCCGGCAATGCAGGACTTTGTCTCCATGGAGGAGTTCCAGCTGCAAATCAATGCCATCTCGCTGGAGAAGGTCAAACTGTACTATCGCAGGCTCAGGTAGGCATCCCGCTCTGTTTTCAAGTGTCACACGCAACCCACGTCACTTGCATCAAAGCCATGGAGTGAGTCACCGCAATCATGGTGTCTTCTCTAGGGCTTTCTACCTGGAAAAGTCCAACCTGCCCACAGACGCCAACGGCACAGCGGTGAAAATAGATCAGGTGAGTCTTCGTGCTTGCACTTCCTAATGTGACCAGGCTGAGGCAGGGCACGTGGAAGATTGGTGCGGGCAACACCAAGAATAGCAAACTTTATTAGCCTGCATGTACAGTTATGAGCAGGGATTAAATTAGCTTTTTTTACAAAAAAAAATTCTGATAAATGTATTTAAAAAAAGTCTCTGTAATGAAGTACTGCCAATTTTATCCACTCTAATTGGCAGGTGCGTGACCACCACTTAAAGGCAAATTGATCATTAACATTATGAAGTGGGTTGGGAAAAGCACAACAACATCAAATTAACTATAAAAAATCATTTGAGCGTGGCAATCAAAACATGTAAACACGCTTGCACTTTAAAACCTAAAAATACCATTTCCAGGCACATGTAACTGTTAAAACTGAGTGGCCTTTGGCCATGCTCACGGTGTTGGGGCTAATTCTGACGGCAGACAATTGCCTGGACGATAGACAGCACCAGTGTGAAGTGACGAGAGGTCAGTCACAGATTACACTGGTGTCCACTTCATTTTAAACACGTTTTTTACATGAGGGAAAGCTCTTGCGCACTAGAATACGGGAAGGCAATCTTATCCAGAAAGGGATATTTTGTGCGCAAGTTTTCATCACAACTGCCTAATTAGATTGCTATTTGCTGAAAAGTTCTCGCACTTTGGTTTGAATGGCTGGGCTAAAGGTTATCCCAAAAACCTGCATACACACTGGCTCTTTGCAGAAACCTTGCCCACCACTGCACTGCAGGATTCCTTGAGCTATAGCACTGGAATAAAAGTAATACAAAGATTCAAAAGTAATACAATTTCTAAGATATTGTTTAATCAAGAATTATAATAGCTCTAATGGAGTTGGCCTTTGAAGCTGATTTCCATCTCCTCTGTTACTGGAGGATGCTTGTTGGACATTGGTGCTCCCTCTGCTTGGTTCTAACTGGTCTTTCCCCACCCAGCTCCTACGGCCCCTCAATGCCCTGGACAACCTCTGTCGTCTGATGCAGACCTACGTCAACTTCAAGCCCAGTGCGTCGGGCGGCGGCTGCAGCCACCCATCTGGGGTCAGCATTCTGCCGGTGTCCTCAGAGTTCTGCAACCGGCTTGGAGCCTGCCACATCACCATGTGCGCAACGGGCATGCAGAGGTAATTACCACCCACTCCATGGCCCTCGGTTCACCTACTGTTCAATGCAGTTCCCTGGCTGTCTGCCTCCCTGCCAAGAAAACCAACACATCCATCCATCCATCCATCTATCCTCAGACCACTTTCTGAAGGGTCACAGTGTGTGAAGCAAGTATCATTTATTTATTCAAATGGATATTAGTCTTACAATTCCTGAGAAAGTGTCGGATAAGTTGAGGATCATCTCTGGCATTAGAAAGTCGCTTCCACCCGCTGGTTTCCCGCAGGTTAAGTACCTTGGCAGACTGGTACAATGAGTTCAAGTTTTCATTGTCGCATACATTGGGGGAGCATGGTGTTCTTGCACCACAATTGTGGGGGGGGGGCGATACCGGATGAGTGCAAGACAAAATAAGTAAGGACAGAACAGTGTAATACAGCAGGTTGTGGGGTGGACAGGTGCAGGTTGTTTAGGGACTGGATGGTTTGCCTCTGAAATGTATAGTGTGGGTGGCAAAGCACTGGCTCTGCTTCCCAGAGGGAGAGAGTGCGGAGAGGGCATGCACTGCAACAGACAGGTCCTTACGTTTTTTTCGGTCTAGACCTCTAACCTGTATGAGGCAGTTGAACCTGTGTGTCTGTCTCTCGCGTATCATAGCGAAACCCAGAGGAGTTGGGATGGATGGATCAGCTCTCTGTATTCGGCCGGTCTGCTTTCCAGGCAGCGAGGCTGCTTGTGTCTTCTCTCCATGTCTGTGTTTTCCTCAGGGCCCAGCTGACCTTCTCCCTCACACAGGTGTACCCTGAGCGTGTCCCTGGAGCAGGCCGTCCTCCTGGCCCGCAACCACGGCCTGCAGCCGCGCTGCCTCATGCAAGCCACTGACATCATGCGCAAACAGGTGCCCTCACTACTCACATTAATCCGCCGTGCTAATCCGTCTGCCACAAATATTGGCCTTGTGAAATTTAGTTAAAGGGAGTCGATTAGAAGTAGTCATTTGTGAAGTGCCCTGCCGGAGAGTCTCTTTGGAGATCTCGGACTGCACCGGCAGAAGAGGAGCAGACAGTGAGATTTAACGTGAGGGGAATTGTCTTTTAACAGGGCACCCGAGTGGAAATATCAGCCAAAAATCTCAGAGTGATGGACCAGATGCCTTCCGGTGCACCAAGGTGAGTTTGGGGTGCCTTTGTGGGCTGCATGTCAGATGGTGCCACGCAGTGCATGGATTACTAATCCTGCAATGAGCCCTTTATTGGCATGAGATCATTACGGGTCAAGCGCTGTAATCGGTGGTGTGACAGCAGTGCCCTGTGAACATGCCACACTGGCCTCTCGCACTCAGAAGTGCTGCGTTGTGGAAACGGATACCGTTCATTTTGGCCCCACTGGAGTCAAACACCGAATGAAATTATTTGGTGCAAGTAGGAGGTGGTTCTATGAGAAAGACATCCATAAATTATTTCTGGCAGTAACGATGACTTCTTTTTACTGTGTAGCTCAGTTGAGGATGCTAGTACTTGGGTTAAGAGGATGCAGATTCATGCTGAATCATATGCACTCTGACTAGGGCCTGTAGTGCAGTGTTTTTCAGCCAAACAAGCAAAAAATAGAAATTCCTGTGCCGGACAATCAAGAGCATGGACTCCAGAACCAAACGATCAGGAACATCAAGAACACCACATTCTCAAACCAGTCAATCAAGAGCATGGACTCCAGAACCAAACGATCAAGAACATCAAGAACACCACATTCTCAAACCAGACAATCAAGAGCATGGACTCCAGAACCAAACGATCAAGAACATCAAGAACACCACATTCTCAAACCAGTCAATCAAGAGCATGGACTCCAGAACCAAACGATCAAGAACATCAAGAACACCACATTCTCAAACCAGACAATCAAGAGCATGTACTCCAGAACCAAACTATCAAGAACATCAAGAACACCACATTCTCAAACCAGACAATCAAGAGCACCATACCTTGTACATGTGTGCTCAGGGAGGAAGCAAAAATGTGTGTCCCATATGACTGGGTTGAGAAACACTGCTTTAGGTTATATAAGGCACATTCCAGGTTGATATTGTGTCTGGACGGGGCCCTTTTGGAAACATTCTTTAACATTATTTTTCCCCTCTCTGCAGGTTGTACAAGCTGTGTTTGCCCCCCTCTGATGGGGATCTCTAAAGACCACCTTTGCTTCAATTACCCGCCTTTCCTCATGTCTGTCACTGGGGCGCAGCAGGAAAGTGGACCGTTTTGGAGAGGGACGACCGGGGGGGGGGAGGTGGGGGGGCGAGGGGCTTGCAGATGATTCATGCTGCGTCGCTGCTCTTTCAGAAGCAGAGTCCGTGTCAGTCGAAGATTAAAATGCAGACTCTAGGCAGCCATAGGCAGCTGCCACGAGAGACCAGCTCACCGGTAGAGTCACCAGGCTTCCCTGACTACCTAAGACCTTTTGGGGATGAAGCCCTGTTCAACTTT
>JAABNY020000108.1:5350802-5361595 GCA_015164015.2 Brevimyrus niger
GGCAGGGGCCCGAACAATGGCTGGACGGTGTGTCGCGCGCCCCCCCTCCCCCCCCCGGTCTCCCTGCAATGGACTGCGGCTTCAGCTCTAACATTCCATCCCCAGTTAAAGCACGCCAGGCACGGCCGCCGGGGTCACTGTCCCGGGGTCATCGCCCCTGGGTCACTGCCCGAGCTGTGCGGAGAATGTGCAATCAGTATATTCTGGCTTGAGTGCTACTGCACTATACAGAGTTGGTATCTTAGTACCTTAACATTCTATTTATTGTCTGGTCAACGTACTGAAAGGGGCATTAAATTTGTTAGTAATTTCAGGTATTAAGAAGACTAAAAAAAACTAGAAGTATTCCAAGTTAAATGTCACAGTATTTAACAGACCAGGAAGTTTGCCTTCGAATCCTATGCTTGAATCTGTATTCCTCTCTAATTTTTTCTATCATCAAGTATTGCAAGATGTAGCAGTGCAGCATTGCGGAAATTGTTACCGTTTAACATTATGAAGGTATTCATTGCCATGCCCTTTACCGAATTATAAATGTTGCTTTTCCCAGCCTGCACGGACATAGACTTTTTCAAGATTTTTTTTTAAAGCATATCATTGTTCTTACGTACGCACTGTTTCTTTAACCTTCTTCTGAAAATTTACAGAAGGAAAAGAGAGATTTATAGACACATTCATACAATTATGAGGGAAGTGGGATCGCTCAATTTTAAAGATGTAATCCTCGCGTTGTTAAATTTTTAGCTATGGTGTATTATTTTCATGTACATATTTATAACCAGATTTTATTTTCAGAGGGACCACCATGTATAGTTTATGCTGTTTACTGAAGGTCAGTGTTTAAAAAATGTTTGTGAATCTGTATTAGTCTAATTTAAAGCAAGTATTTCTTTTTAATAATACTGTACATTTGAGTAACTTGACAAGAAAGGCAGACATTGACACTTTGAGTGCATTGAACTGGAATCTGTGTCAGAATGTGTATTTCTAATTGACAAAAGTCTAAGTTCCTGGCAGGATGGCATTGCCTATAGGGAGGGTCAGTCGACTTTAACAACGGGCTCTTTTTGAGCTGGGCTACATGTCCCCCTCTGTCTTAAGATGGTTCTTCAAACAGCAATCGAGTTTAGAATGATGTAGACGCTGGGTATTTCGGCAAGCTGTAACCTTGGTGGAGTATTATTGTGTGATTTTCATTAAGTGGATGGTGGTAACACTCGGTCAGGACTTAAATGTGATTTAGTGCAGTGACCATTCAAGTGCCGGTGACGTTTTTTTTTTTGTTTTTTTTTTGTTGTTTTTTTTTTTAAAACACGCAGATATTTGCACTGTGACTTAATGTCTTTTTTTCTGCCTGTTCTTTAAGGTGGCACTCTAGAAATGTATACATTTATAAATTAACAAGTATTGTCCAGTTTTGAAGGTTTATTTTTTTACTATTAGATTTTGATTTATTTACATCCAGTTAAATTGTTTTGTTACCCTTAATAAATATTATTGGTGTATTTTTTTCTGTCATAAGTGTTTGTCTTACCTATTTGAATTAAAAAGTGTACTTGTTTTTTTCCCCAAGTAGTAAATATTTTATTAAACCACACAGAAATTTTTGTCTAATTTTTTTTTATATATAAATCTGATTGGATTAGCCTTTTTTCCTTCCTCTCCTGGCATGTTACCGGACGCCTAATTCTGTTTCACACGTTCTGTGATGTGCCACGTCTCTCCTGTCACTGTGCAGCTTCTGGAAGTTTCTCTCCCTTGTTGAACCCGAGCTGAGACTGAGCACAGATGGTGCTGCTTCCTGCAGTGCAGCTGATGCCCTGAAGGTTCTGTTTCAGTTACCGTGCCTCTTGTTTTGGATCAGAGCATCTTGGTAAATGGCTCTTCGGGAGCTAAAGGAAAGATGTTTGTGTAAAGATAAAATAATAAGTAATACTGATAAATAACAAACAAAACATTTAAATGTTATAATAAGAGCTTAAGTCACAACAGAAAGTTCTCTGGAAGCTGAACTTTGATGGACTTTGAAATTGGCTTCTAATGCTTAACTTGACTGTTTAGTAAATTGACTTTCTCCCTTGTGCCCTCTGATTGGTGCTTTTTCCTGAGTTTGTCCTTTATGAAAGGCTAGAGTCAGGGTTCACTGCAGAAGCCTATGAATGTGTTACTGACCATATATCTGCCGTTACCAGTGTAAAGCCTAATGCTGAACAGTGTAACACTTTTGAACATTTTATTCTCTGTTAACCAGCTGGTTGCCTCCCTCAGACATTCAATTCATGCATTCATCTTTAAACCATGTGTACACTTTAACTTTTTCATAAGATTGCGATCTTTGAACAAAAATGTTATACAGTTAGATGCCAGACGCCTTTACCTGAAATAGGTTTTTATTGAAGAAATTTGCCTGACAAACTTGTGTTCTCATATCTGTACTAAACACAGTTTAATCCACAAGGACAGACCATATGCAGTCTCCACATCCATTTGCTCAGTATGTCATATAAGCAGTTACTTGGCCAGTCTTAGAAACTTCAAGCAGTACTGTTATTGAAAGTAACTTGTCTTATATACGAACCAAGAATCTGTTAACTTTGAGTTATCAATATGCCTGGATACGTATTGCATAATTATATGTAATAATTGTGTATTTTTTCTAAATATTAATTGTATATTTTTTTTTTATGTGTGGTTTAAAAACTTTGTACAGAAGAGTTTTAATTTCTCTCCTCAAATCATTATAGTTATTGTTGTGAATGTAACCTTTATTTGCTAGTTAATAAAATATTTACAAAACAGTATGCTGAGTTCTGATTTGGTCCGATTTATTTGCTGTACAGTAACTCCCTCTGTCAAAGTACCTTCTGTGGTTCAGTAGAACCACTGCACTGTCTAAGGTTCTCTTCCAAGTTTCCAGGAATGAGATTTTACTGTCCAGCTCCCTTTCTGACTGATCTCCCCGGTCCCTGCCATTTATCAAATGATCTGGGTAGTCAGGTGATTTTTTTCCTTACCAGTAGACTCCCGGGGTCTGTGATTAATATATGCCTGATATATATGCTTGCCTACTCAATATGTGATTTACTGAGTCTTTGAATGCGGAAAAATGTATTTCAAGTACAACTGCATATTAGTACTTTGAGAAATTGAGCTACTATATGTAGAGCTTATTTCAATTTAGAATGTGTATAGGAATATAAAATTTAAAATTCCATTTAGTTATGACCCCAATTCTGGTTTTGGCCTCAACTAAGTCAACTTAGTAGAAGTAAAAGTCTTTTCAGTCAATTCTTCATAAGGCTTATATATGATTTCTTCCCTTAACTATAAATAAAGCTATGCTTTTTCTTTTTTAGTTTCTGTGACTTCTGCTAATTCATTTTCAGGTTAATATATTTTTTCATGATTTGGGTCTGCCAGCAAGCAAACGCCACCTATACGTTTCCATTCCGAAAAGCGAGGCATCAGTTCGTTTCTGTGATACGATGCAACTCGCCTCGCTCAGATTCTTCCCATAAGTGACACATCAAATTGCATTCTTGGATATTCTCAGGCGCTAAGCAATTGTGGTGAGAGAGAAAAAAAAAAACTATTCATAAGAAAACCAAGAATCTGTCAAAAGTGTCGGCGGCATTAAAATCCTTTCAGAGCGGCGTGTTCCAGGAATACACAGCAGATTCACGGGGTTAGAAGGTGCCGTTTTGTATGCCACATGGTATCTTAAATGCCCCGTGTGCCGTCTGGTGTCATTCAATAAGATATAACAGTGTCAAGGGGAAAGAAAAAAAAACATGCAGTTCAGGCATCTTGAAGGGAATTAATACAACTTGCAGTACTAGAGCTGGTCAGAGAGCTAGAGGATCCTTATGAAGATATATCTCTACCACATTCCTCTACCGACTGCAGTTTGTTCCTGCCTCACATTACTGCACCTACGAAGATACCATCCTGTAGGAAAAAAAAGAAGAAAAATCCTTGTTCCTGACTCCAAGGCCGCCTTGATGTTAAGAGTGCGCTGTTGGAAATGCGCCAAGTTCCCCTCCCTGGCAGAGGCGATGGTAACCGAAGGTGCCAGAGAGAATGAAACCGAAATGAGTTGTGTGTGTGTGTGTGGATATGAGCCTGTAAATATCCGCCAGCTTTCTTCCTGGGTGTGGGCATCGCGCAGAGAGAACCAAGGATGTGAGGCCATGGAGTTACATTCACATGAGTCACGGCCTGCGAACATCACGGCGGAGAGCATGAGGAGGGACGCGTACCGATAAGCACTTATTTCCCTAGCTGAGGGCTATAGCTATAGTTGCCCCCCCCCCCCACCCACCATCTTTCCCAAAAGTATATTAAGTGATTGTGGGTGACTCTTGACCAGGAGCTTGTGAAGGCCGATGATGCCCACATGGGCTGCTACGGGGTCGGCCGAACGTTTCGCCATTGGATGATATTTCCAAGGGAACGGAAGGTGAGAGTTACCCTCTGAGTTTGGCAGGCTCCCACGCCGCTTCCCGGGGGGGGGGGGAGTTGGCACGCAGCTCCACAGCATGGTTGGTTTAAAGTTCTCGGCTTTGCTGGACCTGGCCAGAGATATTTGTTTGGCAACATTAATTTCTCCGGAAAGACAAGTGAGTTCAGCTGAGTTGGAAGGATCATCAGAATACCGGGATAATTCCGCTGGTACAAAACTGTCCCTTAGGGTGTCTGGGCAGTTCGATAGAAAATTTGCCTTTGTGCACTTTTTGCACCTGTACTATCTTTTTGTATGTCATTTAATTAGAAGGTATTTTGAAACATGACATTACACTTCATTTGGTTGCATGTTTGCCAATGTACCACCCGGAATGTTCTGAAAACCAATGAAAGAGGTATACTTTGGGCAAAGCACCTACTTTTAATACAATAGCTTTGAACTAAAGTTCAAAATGGTTTATCGGAATAATTTTCTTGTCCTTTGAAAATGGCTTTCAGCAACCTGGCATTATTAGGACTAATTTGGACACATCACCTGATCTGTCAGTACCAGACCGTGGAGATTGAAAAGGCATTTCTGTCCAGCTTTTCATACAAGAGGGTCACCCAGTCCTCATCATATTACCTGACATGGACACATAGATGGAAGTATCCAGAGTTTCCATGGTTACCCCAGCCTACCTATTTTTTGTTGTTTCATCCCTAGTATCAACTCCCAATTGATATATAATAAAGTGCCATTTTCTCATATAAGTGATGGTAGGCAATTTCGATGCTGTGTGCTATTTTGTAACATAAGAGAGGCTAAATCTTATTTAGCGTGCAGGGTTTTTTTGTTTGCGTCTAGGAGGGAAATATTGGACGAGTACCTTAGCAGTACCTGTAGAAGGTAAAGCTGTAAGTAAAGTGCTGTAGCATGCAAATCCGTTTGTTTAGTTGTTGTTTGTTCCTGTAGCTCAGTAAGTAGAACTTTGTGCTAAGGTTGTGGGTTTAAATCCCGAGATCTATTACCACATTGTTTTAAACAGGGAGCAGACTTCCAAATTGTTACTGATCAAATAATCACTGTACAGTAGCTTGATTTTTACAGGAAAAAAATCTGAACTTGAGTATTGACCAAACTGAAAATGTGTTTCTCCTCAGAACTGATGATTCATAATCTGTCAGTCTGATCAATTTCTATGAATTCTTGTTTATCTGACATGTTTGTCTGACATATACGCTATGTAAACATAAACATATTCTACATTTTTGCGGCATATATTAAACATCCGTCCCATTTCCATAACTCTTTACTAAGAAAATGGTCAACATAGAGCCTGGAGTGTCAGGGTCTTTTATTTTTTATTCCTTTTTGAAGGCTAACCCTCAAATAGAAGGCTTGACAAAGCAAATTAACTCACATAACCTGTATTGAATGGCCGGGTCATTCTATAACAAATGAATCTGTTGATGTCAGAAATATTGATAAATTTTGGAGGAAATGAGGGGAAAAAAACATACAGTGAAATGGGAATCAAATCTAAGCTCAGTGCATGAGTGGGACACACCGAAAAGAATGTAGGAAAATGGTGTTCCAGTGAACCAGCTGGATATCCCATCCAGAATGTTCAGTTTCTAATGCTCTGTACTTCCTGGGACAAACTCCGGATTACTGCAACCCAAACAGGATAAGCAGTTTTGAAAAATGGGTGAATGGAGCCCTAAATAAGAATATTACCACCTACTGTTTAAGAAGGAACATATAACAATAACAGTTTCATCTTAAGTTTCATTTGTGTGGGTTTTGCAGCTTTTTGGTAAGAATTTATTGCGACTACAGACCAAGGACCAGCATGTTTTGATAACCTTGATCAGCTGCTCTTTTGAAAACACATATTTTTCATTCTAACTTTCAGACCTTGGATTTAAATTTGCTTCCTGCTGCTGTTTATGGATATAAGAAGGGAAAAACGGATTCTTAATTGCTTTGAAGTAGATTACAATTTTACTGTAATTTTTCATTTGTTAGAACGAACTTTAAGGAAAAAATAAGTCAGTCTCCTCATAGTTCCAACTCTATATCTGTAAACTGAAAACATACCGCTTATTTTGAAATGTTTTTGTTAATAACAGTATGTCGTCATTATTGATTATTAATCAAACAAACGATCCTGTCTGATTCCATGCATTTGCGGTAAGCCTAATGCCTGTGCTGCTTCTGGCCAGTGCAGCCCATTTTAAGGCGCTTGGAGAATATTTTTGCTGACGTTATATCAGTTTTTGTTTCTGAATAATTCAAGGCCCCCCCACCCCCTTCACTTCGCTGTCAGGTGGCCGGAAGGAGGTGAGGTGGGATACCGTGCTCAATGCGGATCTTGAAGCGCGTTTCAATTGGTTTTCTAGGAGGAGACTGTGTTTCAGCTCCCACAAAGGCACCACTGTCTCCACACGCCCAGCCCCTGCGATGCTCATACCCGGCAAAGGGTTGAATGTCTCCCCAGCTGGCCTTTCATGACGGAAGATCTTAAAGCATGGTAGAAAAACCCAGCAACGGCGGCGTGTACCCAGGTCCAGCTGCGGAGAAAAAGCTGAAAGTCGGCTTTGTTGGGCTGGATGCTGGAGCCGCCGACACGAGCAGAGATGGGGCGCTGCTCATCGCGGGGTCTGAAGCCATCAAGCGGGGCAGCATCCTGAGCAAGCCCCGGTCCAGCATTTCAGTTGCGCGGAAACCTCCCAAAAGAAACGCATTTTACCGAAAGCTGCAGAATTTCCTTTACAATGTGTTGGAAAGACCAAGGGGATGGGCGTTTATTTATCACGCTTATGTGTAAGTAGTGGTTTTATTCAGTTCCTTGTAGAGGGGAATATCATCATTGCTAGAAAATGTTCCGGGGTCCGGTACTTTAAGAGGTATGTGTCGCGCAAGCATTTTCTGGCTGTCTATATTGAAGTGTAAAATCGGGTTTAAAAAGTTATATACAAAGTGCCCAGGATGTCTGTACTCAAGCCCATCATGCATGATTGTCTTGCCAACGATTTTACTGTGCACCAGAAGCTCGCTGGTTTCATGCTTTGAGACTTTAATAAAACGTTTAATTCTTTGGAGAAATATAATAAACGCCTAAAGCAAATAATAATAATAATAGGTTTTTCTTGTTATTAATATTATTATAAATTTGGTTGTTATTTATTATTATTAGTAGTATTGTTGCTGTTGTCGTTGTTATATGCCTATACGTTTTCAGTAGCCTAAATGTTACTGTGTTAAATATCTGTATAGCCTATTTTTCATGTATACTCAGCTCCGGTCTAAACACATTTTCAGCAGACAGTCCACTACCTACCAGTGTCAAATGCTTCTTTATTTAAGGTCGATACAAACAGTTTAGATTGATAATTGAAATCTAGTTTTATTATTCACATAATATCCTAATAAAAATCGCTAAAACGGTACATTCTTAGTCTTTTGTTAGTAATAACATTGCCACATGTGATTTGTAAAGCTTAAACCTGTTTCAAACATACGGTAAAACTGGGGAAGGGAAGGAATACAAGGATTCATTTCTATACAGGATAAATTTACTTAGGCTGGGATTTCCTCCCTATTTCAGAACCTACCGCGGCTGGCCAGCGCCACTGGGAAACACCGAGAGAAACATTCATAAAATCAATCGGAAGCAGTAGTTTTTCCAACAGAACTATTATATTCTGATAGGAAAACACGAAGTTGGAGGTTTGTGCTCCTCGTGTTGTGTTTGTCGCGCCGATCTTTGATTTGCTTACTCGTCGAAGCGTCTGTCACGCCTTAGTAGGTGCGAAAGATGCTGAACGATACACTCCTGTTTGGGGGGGCGGGGGGTGGCTTCATTTCAATGTGACACATAAGTCCCAGGCACCGTTTGTAACATGTTAAGCTAACTTGTCATTCGTTGGGGGGGGGGTTATCATATCTAGTAGCCTATTTATTTCGCTGTGCATGTGTCCATATATATATATAGCACGGTGTAAGATTTTGGGATGTTGGTTTGTTGGGCGTATTCAAATTATAATGCTCTAATGCTATTTTTTTTGGATAGTAAGTAATAACCGCCCAACAGCTTCCCTATTCAGTTTTATTTTCTTCTATTCTATAATCTGTATGGCTCCTCTTAATTTAATCTATCAATACTTGTTTTCTTTCCAGCTACTGATTTATAAAATGAGGCTGTCTTGAGTCCATCACAATATGTTTAGTGTTTCGCCTCCCCCACCCAGACAATCTCCAAATGCACGAATCGCACTTACCAAGCAGAAAAGAAAAGTTCCTGCTGGCGGCTGTAAGCGCGGCACTCCGCAGACGAGCTGCCAAGCGTAGCATCGTGTGCCTGCAGTGTTCCACTTCGCCTCGGGAGTAACACCCCCACTGCACGAGATGCATGGGTCATCCCACTCCGCTGCACGCTCGGTTTTCGTTTGTAACCCAAACCACTGAATCGATGCCCAGCCCCACTCCCTGTCCCAAAAGTCCAGTCGTTTCCTCCAAGGTCTGTTTCACCTTGAAATCCACTGAAAGCTCCTGGGCTTCACTGAAAAATGGGCAGCATATATCTTAAGTGACATTATTTTGCTGATACAGATATTTTCGTCAATTAATAAAGAAAAAAAAGTTACAAAATACAGAGAATATTTGATAGCTGCCCCAGTGTTTCATGGATAACTGAATATGATTGGTGTCTGAATAACTGGCGTCTCCATGTCTATCAGTTAATGATGCTGTGGGACAGATACAGATAACTGGCCTTACTGCTCTTCATTTGGACCCTCGAAGCAACAACTCTCTCTCTCTGGTCTATATTTGACTATTTTGTCCATTAAATACAATGTTCCCTCCACCCAGATCACTGGGTCCTCCTTGAACGCAATACATTGCTCACTAAATACAGCATCTCAATTTCTCTGCCCCACAAATGCAACGGGCTTATCAAGATACGCCTCAGACCGTACTCAAAACGTCAGAGAGGGTTCCTGTAGTAGATTATGTATTCAGAAGCAGCAGCTGTTCTAACCTGAAGAGTGATTTGGGAGGTCAGTGAAGACAAGGCTGCTTTCGAGAGCGTTTTTCCCCCCCTTCTCCCTCTCTCTCATTCTCTGCTGCATTGGCCAAGTTCTTGTGTTGAAATCAAGACTGGGAGTCTGGGATCTTGCTGAGCTGCACAAATTGGCCAATCAATGATTTCATGTCTGCAGACGAAGCTCTTACCTGCCACTTTGCTCAGAGTGTTAATTTCTCATAGTTTTCTATATTTTAGCCACACTCCTGTTTCCACTTGTAATGGTCAGTGTCGAAACAGGCTGAACTGGGCCTGGACGGTTGAACTAATCCTTTCAAGCAATTATTCCATGAATCTAGTTCCTGAAACCTGCTCCCATGCCTCTTGTCTAAGACATTTGTTATCCCCACATTAGAGATTACATTAGCTTTGATAAAAGCGTGAGTGGTTTATAAAAGGTCTCTGGAAGTTCATATGTTCATTTGAGAACAAAAGTATTGCTGTTGGCAGTTGTTCAGCAGCGATTTGGCCTGGCATGCGTATAAGCCACTGTTACGGCTGAACCATGTAGCCGGGATTGCTTGTGATTCTACATAACAGATTATCAGAAGTAACTAGAATGCCACAGCATGGATTTAATTTGACATTATTTTATTCCTATAAATGAAAAACTCTTACAAAGTTTATCAGTTATCTCGGTCCGCTAGATCTGTGAAATCGTTTACATCAGTGAATTAAACACGTTTTTCTTTTTACTGTGACTGGATAGGATAATGAGTTGCTTACTGCGTCAGCATAATACTCATGTAGAAAACGGAAGCTTTCATCTGTGTGTGCTCGAATCTTTATTTTTAAACCAATGCCACTGTTCAAAGGCTTGACCAATCAGCTGTTAGCCTGAGAAAATCTAGGAAGAAATCATTGATATGTGTCTGATCTTGCTTCCATGTGAAAGATGCTACATATCAAATAGCATAAATGAAGAGAGTGTGAACTTGCAACAGTGTAAGTCATCCTTTGTAACAGCTTCTCTGAGCTAATAGTGTGAAAGCTAATCAAGTAAACTGTAATGATCCCAGAGTTCCTTTAGCGTCTGATATTTCCACTGAAGCTGCAAGCATGGAAACAGAAGATGAGAGGCCAGTCATGGACTGGCAAAGCAGATATACGAGAATTACAGAATGAGAGTGAAATAGAGATCCAGTCTTGTAGAACGCAAGATGACAAGGACGGTATGATGAAACATAGAGACAGCTATGGACGGTATGATGAAACATAGAGACAGCTATGGACGGTATGATAAAACATAGAGACAGC
>JAABNY020000108.1:5366707-5389948 GCA_015164015.2 Brevimyrus niger
TGGCATGGGAGTGGAAGAAGCTTCCCTATGTAGTCATTGTGTTTTTGTTGCATGTTCACTGAACCAGGAAGTAGCGAAGACTTTTCTCTCTAGCCATTGAAAATGCCCCCATGGGTACAGTAGCTCATAGTGCCCGCAATGTGTTACAACACGAATGCACAGCTGTACTATGAACGCCAAGCCCTTGAATCTGCTGTCCCAGCTGCAGGCTTCATGAATGCTAACTCCTTGAGTCTTTTATCCATGTTGCTGGCTCCATGAATTCTATGTCATCGAATCTTTTACCCCCTGCTGCTTATACCAGAAACTCTAACTCTTCCATTCATGTTCTAGGATTTCCATCACTGATGTTTTAGAATTTTATTAAGTAAAGACAAGAATGCCGCAAGTTAATATTTCCAGAGACCCATGAAAGCTGTCATTAAAAGCAAAGGGAAGCCAAGAGAATTATAATCTTGATTTTATTAATCTTGATTTATAATCTCACGTGCCCTTTGTGAATGGATTAGGTATCAGTGTTTGCCCATTAAATTAAACAACAACCATAACCCCAATCCTATTACCTTATTTCTTAGTATAGATGATGATGTGCAATAAATTTTACAAATTATTGATGAAACATGCAATTCATATTAGTGTATTGTGTGAAGAGTTACTGTTGATACATTTTACAATAACTTTCAATAGCTATATTTTTAATATTGTGGTCAAATAATATTTATGGGTATGGAAAAAGCTCCTCAGTGAACCAGAACTATATAACTTATATGCTCGTTATATTTTTGTGGTTTTTTTCTGATTTGTTTGATTTATTGTTGTTTTTTCCTTGATCGCCATTCCATGTACACTCTCCCTTTCACTTCTGTGTTCTGATTTAAGACCTTTAGATTCATGTTAATGTGCCGTTGTAAGTAAGCCTGGTACTTCATGGACAAAGATGACATCAGTGTGGTACATACTCACATTGTGAAGTAGGCCACATACGTGTTCTGCTGGACTATTCTGAGCTCCTGCTGGGCCTAATTGGCGAGATGCAGCATTGGCCAAGTCCTTCTCTTCCTTTATCATGATGTAATTCCTGCTAATGAGACTTTGTGAAGCACGATGGATTTCTCCAGCCGGTTAAATTGGGGCATTGTCTCGGCCGTAACTCAGAGTTGGCTGTGCATTTGTGTGACTGTGTCCGGCTCCTTCCTCGCTCACTATGTGAATGAATCATGACTTAATGGCTTTGGCCATTGAAGGACCTTGACTGTTATGCTGACAGGGTCATTTTTCGTCAGATTTTGCAGCATGTTTTAAAACACTGTTTTCAACAGTGTTAGTCACTGCTTCACCCAGGAAACTTGTGAGGAATCGTGATGAAAAAGTACTTGTGGAGCTTAAAGATGGGACCATCTGTGAGTGGACGGAGCTCACAGGCGCTCCGAAATGCTTGCCGCGTGGCTCAATGCATGAAGCTTCTCAGCCTGTGGCTGGAAGGTTGCCAGTACAAATTCTCTTTTGGGCCTTTGATGAAGCCCCTTAACCCCCGAAATGCTCCGAGGGGGGGTGGGGGGTCAAAAGAGAGAAGCGCCCCAGTGTTCGTGTGCAAGTAGCAAATGAAGTTTTGTTTACTTAATCCTAATTTTTTTGCCAAGATTGACATAGCAGCTCATTGCATCCTTAGTCTGAGTAGCATCGTGACTCTTTTTTTGTCTTTGCTCCTAAAAGTGGAGCAGGGTGTTATTCCCGTGGGGGCAGCGTAGGTGTGGTCCCTCTGTCTGCAAGTCTGGTATTCCAGCTCCACTCCCAGCGCTCCTGCACCTGCTCCTCTCTGTCTCCCTCACTGCAGCTCCTCCCTTGGGGGTAGCGGTTGCCTCTGTGCTACTGTAGTGGGACTTCGATGCCCTGGTTGACGTAATCATGGGCGTCGCGTGAGACGCTTCTCTGAGCCGCAGGGTCCTGCAGGAGATCTCCTCGTCGCCTTGGCGATGTCTTCCCAAGTCGGGTCTCTCTGTCCCTCTGTAGTTTGGCCCCAAACTGTCAACTGTGACAAAACATCTAATTAAGGCTCCAAGCACCAGAAACTGTAAATAACGCATCGTGCACTATAGTCCTTCATTACAAGTCTAAGGCTACTAGCTAAAGGCTTTTTCAACGCAGTGACTTACTGTATTTAGCACAAAATAAATGTGTTGTGGAATATGTCATGATTTGGAAGACCAGTGATTGCTGAAGTCGTATGTTGTTTAGCTTACAGAGAGCATATTTGTGAGGCTTCAGATGATAATATATTAAAGATGAGAGAAGACTGTACATCATCACCAGGGAACTGATAACACTATTATAAATCTTTCTGAATTTTCACACTGCACTGCATACAATGAACTGTATGTGCAGGTGATGTAAATAATCACAGAAATCTTACCATTAACTGAAATTATGACAAAAAAGAAAGAGATGATCATCACATGTTGGTCATCATTGAATATACTCGGTGTTTATGTTAATACAGACTTTACATATATAGTGTTTTGTTGTGTAATGGAAGAAGACTCCTCCAGCCTGTACATTAATTAATTTGTTAGAAATGTTGGGAGGGTAATTATAATCAGGAGTGTCACTAGAGGTTTTTGAAACGGGGGGGTAGGCTTTTACTAGGGGGTCTTTTTTCAATGAAAATAAATGAGCACACACTTAAACTAATGCAACTATTTGAAAGTCAGTAGTGCATTAGTATATATGTAACGGGGAGGGGTAAAGCCCCCTCAAAGAGGTCTCGAGGCCCCCCTGATTATAATCCAACCTCCGAAATAATCAAGAAATATGTGCTGGGTATGGGGCTGCCATAATGCTTACTCACGGTGGGGGGTGGGGGCCTCTGGAGATCACATTAATTACCAGGAAGTCGGCGGATCCGGGTGGGGCTTCTGCATTTAATAAGGGAGCTCTCTTCTGCAGAGGAAGCTGTGGTTATTTACACCCTCTGCCTCAACGAAGAAATAAATGAAGTTTCAGTTTACTTCTCCGAATGCCGTATGGTACGCTATGCGGCACTTTAATTGAAGTACATTTATGGAGTGCATATATGGCAGTTTGACTGCCAAAATTTTCACGGGAAATGAACAAACTCTTTCCAGGAGTTTGCATATAGACAAATGAAGAAAAGTTCTCTGAATGGTAATGAATCTTTACTTGTCATCAACTAGTGTTATTTTTCCAACTGCTGGTCAGCAGAATGGAAAACCCAGGAAAGGAATTGATAGAAGTAAAATTTTACACACCAGACTGACATTGTAAATTGAGACTGGGATCTTCCTGGGCTTCTGGGTCTTGCATGAAATACAAGCACTGTTCATATTGCAGAGAACAAGAGAAAGTAGAACCAATCAATATGAATAAATGTGGTCAGCTGACTCTCCCTCTCCAGAGGACTGGAGGCCAGGCTACTCCCCTCTCACATTATGGCGATACATTCAAAGGCGTCTTTGGGGATAGTCGGTTTTCTGTTTGAGACTTGCAATTAGCTTTTGCTGCAACCACTTCAAATTGCAAGCCTTCTAATGTAAATGCAGTGTCCGGAGCTAATTTCATATTTTATTCTTTGTTCTTCTTTGTTTTCCTTTCTTCCAGTTTCCTCCTGGTATTTTCCTGCCTTGTTCTCTCTGTGTTCTCTACAATAAAGGAGTATGAGAAAAGTGCAGAAGATGCCCTGTACACCTTGGTATGTATGTGCAGCAGGAATACTCAGATTTATTAAGCGTAAGCAGTATTAAAAGATAAAGTTTTATGGGTAAAAGTGTCACTTACAAACTCTGTCACTGCCATGCAATTAAAATCTCTCCCCAGGTTATGGTGGGCTTATGTTCTGATGAACATATCATAAGGTGAAAATGCATTTTAATATAGTACCCCTAACATAACAAACATCATAGTCTAGCCTAGCCTACCTTAAAGATGTGTAGAACACTTACATTAACCTACAGTTGGGCAAAATCATTAACACAAAGCCTATTTTATAATAAATTGTTGAATATCTCATGTAATTTACTGAATAATGTACTGAAAGTTGTGCTGGGTTGGCACCCCATCCTGGGTTATTCCCTGCCTTGTGCCTGTAGCCTCTGGGATTGGCTCCAGACCCCCCATGACCCTGAATAGTACGAGCGGCTTCAGAAAATGGATGGATGGATGTACTGAAAGTGAAAAGCATTTACCCGTCGTAAAGTCGAAATAACGTAACATGAACCATGGTAAATGGGGGGGCCGTCTGTATTCTGGCTAGCTGAAATGGGCGAATGTCAAGGATTGTGATACTGAGTACATGGCCTCTATCCTAATTAAAAGGGAGAGGTGTGTTTTTTCATTGTATTTATAGATTGATATCCCATGAAGTGCTAGAGTGATAAATAATGGCTGGTGTGCCTTTGGAGGCCACGCACTGTAATACGGACAACGGCGCGTGAAGCACCCAGAGCTATGAGCTGTCCCTCTCTGCGCCGTGCGCGTGCAGGAAATCGTGACCATCGTGGTGTTTGGAGTGGAGTACATTGTGAGGATCTGGGCAGCCGGCTGCTGCTGCCGTTACCGAGGATGGAGAGGACGGCTCAAATTCGCCCGCAAGCCCTTCTGTGTCATCGGTGAGGGACTCTGGGTCTGTGGTCAGCTGGGTGAACAACCAGGTCATCCTGACACGTGTTGGAAGTTGTTCAAGCAGTAGGGTTCAATTTGGGCCAGCAAAGTTATATTTTAAGACAGTGGAGTTTCAGCTCACATTCCATTTTGTTTCAACGGCATAATTCTTTCTAACTCTGTGTCTCAGATTTGCACCTTTGGTCCAAATATGTGCTGTTAAGGTGGACCTGTGTTTCTAGAATGTTCTTAATGCTTGTGTCCGTACATGTGTCCAACATATTCCCTGTCTGGCAGCCTGTCCTTCACGAAATGGGCCCCTGACTTGCCAGTGCCCTGCACTGGATAAGCAGCTCCATAAAACGTGATAAACGGATGTTTGGATGGCTAAAATGAGAAGTATATTATTTAGCATCAGTGTTAGGATTGTTGGGTAGCCAACCTAAGCGTTTGTTACAGTATTTTTCCCGGACTGTGTCCCTGTAGACATCATGGTGCTGATCGCCTCCGTCTCGGTGCTGGCGGCGGGCACCCAGGGGAACGTCTTCGCCACCTCAGCCATCCGCAGCTTGAGATTTCTGCAGATTTTACGGATGATCCGGATGGACCGCCGGGGTGGCACATGGAAGCTGCTGGGATCGGTGATCTACGCACACAGCAAGGTGACATCCGGCGGGACCGGGGAACGGGGCCGGGGAGAGCATCTCCGACGGTCCGTATCTACGCTAGCGCCACGTGGCGCCTGTGCTAATTTTACCGCAGGCTGATGTCATCTTTACATTCATGCCGCTGCTTGTTTTATTGGTCCGTGTCCTGCTCAAAGGTAAAACGGCCGAGCCGGAAACTCTATGCCTTTAATTGCTATGGCCCTGTCTAACGGACCTTCTGCAGAACGTTTACGGCCCATTATCCACACGTGCTACCGTGTGACAGCCCTGGTCGCTGGTGTGAGGCCCATGCCCAGCTTGCAGCTGAAGTGGCTGCATCACCATGCACTTGAGAGCACTGCACCATTCTTTAAATCCTTTAAATGCGATTACAGCAGCGGTGGTAGGATGGTCGCAAACAAGAAGAGGACAAACAAGATGTCTGTGAAGCTTAAAAAATATCAAGCGGCAGAAATTTCACTCTCCCACGGTGTTGTGAGCCCCTCATTTTCTCTTATTGATTATGGGTCTTGTAATTTACAGAATAGACTTTTGGGATTAAACAACCTGCTTGGATCCTGATTGATGACACTGATTTCTGTCACAATGTCCTCCAGATCCATGACGTTGGCCCGGAAAAAATAATCACGATTTGCTGTAGGCCCATGCTATCAGTGATGTAATCACGATTTGCTGTAGGCCGTGCTATCAGTGATGTAATCACGATTTGCTGTAGGCCGTGCTATCAGTGATGTAATCACGATTTGATAACTAGTGGACTGTAGACAGCATCACTTTCCTGTATCAGACTGGGATACTGTGGTAACCAAAGGATACAGTCCAGCTGGGAAAGACAAAACCAAGGCAGGTCTTTCACTCAGAAAAGCCCCACCCCAGGTCTGCAGAGGGTTACCTCCGACTCTTTTAGAGTTGATGGATCAGGAGTGGTGTTCAGTTTCAGTTTCATTGATTGAAGTTTACAACCAAAAAACCAAAGACATATGATATTGTTCTTGCGGCCGCTGAAGAATATGTATAATACGCTCTGCTCTTTGCTATAAATGCAGTATGGCTCCTTTCAGGTACCTGCTGCATTTCAATGTATGCCTTCCTGTTCACAGCACTCTTTATGTGACCCTTTACGGTCTAAGAAGACGCGAGCATCCGTTTCCCATAATTTTTTTTGAAGACCCCCTGATGCTCTGTTTCTCTTGTAGCCGGCTTAGTGTTTCCGAAGTCCGGGTGCGTATCAGTTGCATGGGATACCCTGGCACTCAGCTGTAGGAATTATTCTGCAAAAATGCGGCTTTGACTGACTATCCAATCAATGGCGTTTAGGTATTGTAAGATGCATGCAGACCTTGTGAATGCTTTTGTATTCAGTATATATGAGAGTGGATTTATTCTAAGATCATGCTGGATCCCTTATACTGTACCTGCACTATATCATGTATCATCATCGTCCCTTCATCCCATATTGCCTATATTCTCTTCATTTTATGTCCTACATGAAAGATTTATGCAGTATTCTAACAATATGCGTCTACCTAGTAACGGCAAAGAAAGTGAAATCATTAGCATTGCCCAACTGATTTGGCTAATTTCATTTGTTTGGTTACATTCTTAATAATTAGGTAATGATTCATGTCACATAGATACATCAAATGTATCAACAACTTCAATCAGACCTATTTAATGTATTTAGCATTGTAAGTGCTGGAAGATTTTTGTGGTGCACGTGTTGTCGACTTTAGCCGTGCCAGATAGTCGTCTCCATCCCATTGCACAGTACAGATCGACTTCACACGGTGCCATAAAATATCGTTTCAACCGACTGAATGAAGGTACAGTCGGATATTCGATTATACCTCAACGTTTAAGAGAGCGACAGAAACGGCTCCTGAAGATCTCCGCACTCTGGGTAGAAAAACAAGGCCAGTGGCTCCCTCGTTAATATTATGCAGCAGAGATCCTCTGCCGGTGCCAGAATTGTGCAGACAGCGCGGGACCAGATGGCCGTCAGAGCTGGAACTGGGAGCGGGTAATGACACCAGAAACCCAGAGGAGTTGAATATCCCAAATTCGGTACTTTTCTCGGAGAGGAAGTACATTTTTGCTGAGCTGGATAAGGCTCTTGTTAGATTAACGGTGTTGCTCAGTATCTACGATATTATTATCATGCAGGAGTAATTGGCGGTGTTGTCGGTCGGGCTCAGAAATGTCAACACTTTCTATTTGTAGAAATCGGAATCGGCCTCTTCTCCAACGGTGTGAGTAAATACAGGTTCTGTTTCTGTAAGCCTGCTGTTGCAACACAGGTTTTGTGTTTCTTTATTTAACCTTTGAAATAATCACTTGCATAGTGTTTTCCCTCAATAAAACCAATAGAAAATGCCTTTTTAAATGTCCTTTTGAAGTACAGTAGAACGTAGATTAAAAATATTATTAAAACATCAAGTAACTGGGAAGGCATTACAAAGATCTCATATTTTTATTCTGGAGTTTCCCCACCTTTTTTGTGTGACAAACTGTGTGCAGATTTAGCCCTGCATGTCGCAGGGCTCCTGCGTCTAACGTACAGTACCGTCTCACGCCTGTCTGCTGTTTGCTGATAAATTTCGCTTTCTTATCCACACAGGAACTGATCACTGCCTGGTACATCGGCTTTCTCTGCCTCATCCTGGCTTCCTTCCTGGTTTACTTGGCTGAGAAGGAGGAAAACAAGGAGTTTGAGACGTATGCAGATGCCCTGTGGTGGGGGCTAGTAAGTCTAGAGTCTACATTTAGAGCCCCTGACAAAATAAACGGCATCCATCTGGCTTTGTTACTGTCTGTAAACACACCAGAAATGTTGCCTCTGAGTACTGAGTATTCTGCTGTGTTGTTGTAATGTAAATGGTACTTTACTGAAAACGTTTTTTCTATTTTAGATTACTCTTACTACTATCGGCTATGGTGATAAGTACCCTATAACGTGGAATGGCCGATTACTTGCTGCCACCTTTACCTTGATCGGAGTGTCTTTCTTTGCTCTTCCAGCAGTAAGTTAAGGGGATAATCAAAAGATATGCAACATGCATGCATGCATCCATCGATCCATCGTGCTTATATAATACAGTCTTACCGTCAGAGTACACACTAGAAAATCATATCATAGAAGAATAATAACACAAGAAAATGTTTAGTCTATGAATAAGATGTGTTTAAAATTTACATAGTTGATGAGGGATGGGGTGCCTGTGATCAGAAGGTCATTGGTTCAAATCCCAGGGTCAGCAGAGTGACTTCACCATGAAGCCCTTCAACAAGCTGCCCTAATCTGCCATGGCTGCCTGACCCTAGTTTCATACTAGATGTGTGTCACTTTACAGAACCAATGGGGGGCCACTTCAACCACCCCCACTGTGAAGCCCCCACCTGGATGATGCGGCGGCAGCCATTTTGCGCCAGTACGCTCACCACACAGTAGCGAAGGTGGTGAAGGGGCAGGAAAGAATTCACCAGTTTGATATAAGGGGATGATTAAGAGGCCAGATTTTGATAGGGCCACAGTGGTCAGCTTTAGCCAGGACACTGGGGTACCAACCCTGCCCTTTTTAAATAGGCACAGTGATCTTTTATTACCTCAGGGAGTCATGGTTTTATGCCTCATCTGCTAAATAAGTGAAAACGTAATGGATGTATCGCAGAATGGAAGAGAAAGGCACGTGACGGCTGTCTTTTTCTCACAAGGGTATCCTGGGCTCAGGCTTTGCCTTGAAGGTCCAGGAACAGCACAGGCAAAAACACTTTGAAAAGCGGCGGAACCCTGCGGCCGGACTTATACAGGTATGACACGGACTTGCAGGAAAGTGATCGGCAAGATATGAAAGCGCTAAACAAATGGGAGAATCACATGGACTGAAGTCAGTTGAGGGGCAGCGGGAGGCCAGTCCGAAGCTGGGTGCATTTTACCCAGAAGAAAACTTAAAGGCATCTTCTTTTTGAGCAAAGGGAATTTTGATTTGGTGCTGCCCCCTTAAAGATATCAAAGCATGTTAAAATCCCCAAATGAAATCCACACTGGGATTGAACACGAGACGGTATCTGCTTGGTGCAGCTAACGGGCTTTTCCCTCTTCATCCATCGCCTGTCTCCAGCCTTCATCTGATTGGCTGCCTGAGCCCAACTGTTTGAGTTCGTATCCTATTGGTCACTCAGACCTAAAGCGGCGATTGAAAAGGCAAACTCAGTCGTGGTCATATAAGCGTAGATATCAAAGGCACCCAATCAGCAGGGTGCACTCATGGGTTATTACCCTTCATTTCCATCAGTTTTATTTTTATGTTATTAGCCCCTGAAGACGTCACAACACAGCGTGTTTAAAGGAAAAAAAATCAGTGAGTCGTTCAAAGATTCACTCTAATTAATTTAGAGATCGTTCGGTTTCATTTAGACGTGTCTCGTTGTGTTTTGCACTTGGCAGTCTGCCGCGCCCCCCAGCGTCTGCCAAAGAGGCGTCGACGGAGTCCGTGTATCTCGCGTCCAGCGCCTGTCTGTCATTTGTCACGCCGCAGTCCACGCTGAGCTGCTGTGGAGAGCGTCTTCGAGCGTTGGCAGCTGGTGCGTCAGAGGCACCCAGCGTTTCATGCTCTGGTCAATTAGCACCCTCCTGCTCGCACAGACCTGGTCCGGCATGTTCCGTAGCGGTTAATGGACTGTACTGGCAAGCTGAAGTTTGCTGGTTTGAGTCTCTGCACAACCGGGGGAGGCGGAGAGGACGTGTACAACGCAATTTAGATTCACCTCCACGTAAACATACCTTTATACAGGTTGTAGGACAGAGTTTGATTCACAGCTTAATAATAATAATTTATATAGTGATCCTCCGCCTTTCGCGAAAGATGCGTTCCATCAGTGAAAAATGAAAATCCACGATATAGAAAGACCATATAAAACAAATATTTTTTATAGTTTAAGCCTAAATACCCCCCCCCCCCCTCCACACACACACACACACACAACCGCTTTAAACACATGTAAACTTATTAAAACAACACATATATGTGGATGTCGGGCTAAGGATATAACATAATAATAATATGTAATGTATACGTATGTGATGCCATTTTAACGATGGCTTTATTCTGAGGACATGCCAGCCTCATTCCTGTTTGACTAAAGGAAAATTATGTGGTGGCTCTTATATTCTTTTCATCCTACTTGATGTATCGTTCCGTCGATTCATTCACGCCATAATGGCGAGCGACGTCCGCGTAACGCTTTCCTTCCAGAAGCATATCCAGGAGTTTTCCCTTGTCCTGAACGGTCAAGGTCTTCCTCTGGCGCTTAGGCTCACTACTACCGGAAGGCTTAGAAGATGCAGGACGCTTGGGAGCCATTGTAGGGTTTAAAACAAAATGAAAATAATTGGACCACAAGCAAGATGCGTGATACGCAGAAAACTGTGACACATCGGGAAAAAAAATCGGCGATATAGTGGGGCCGCAATAGTGAAAAGTTGTCATTGTTGATAAGAACGTGTCCTCTGTATGTTGAGGGGCCGCATATCACATTGCCCCCCCAGTCCAGTCCAGTTATATGCCAGATTTTTTAGAGCCTCTGTCACTCAGGGGCCCTTGGAATCACCTTAATCTGTCCCTGTTAGAGCTGTTAATTCAGCAGCCAGGGAGTTGTGCTTCGGCAGACATTGCTGGTCTGGGATTTCGAGCCAGCAACCTTTCAACTGAACATCAAAAGTGCACATCTCTAACCATTAGGTCACCACTGGCCTTTAAAAAATTGGGGCTTTCCTAACAAGGAAAAGCCTATTAGACAAACACTAAAGGCAGGGGAATGAAGTCTAATGAAATACTGGGGGTACATGTCCCTCCCGTTCCCCTGGTTCCTGTGCCCCTGCCGTTGTATTTAAATTATTAAGCTGCCCCCCCCCCAATATGCCTTTGTTTCCTCCATTGGATGTTTGTGAAAGCTTCTTATATCACTCCTTGTGAAGACAGTGTAAATGGGGTCATGATTATATTCAACTGAAATATCTGGGCTTGTTTCAAATCAAACCATGGGTATAAGGAAAGCAATTATCTTTTAAATTAGACTAGATAAGATTAAACTTTACTGTCATTGTCCTGAGCACAGCTACAAATGTTGATAATTTATTAAAAGCTTGCCGGTTGTAGCTCTCTGTGCTCAAAGGTGTAAGGAGGAAGAAGGTGTCAGTCTGGCAGGCAGCCTGCGTGTGCTCCTCCGAGCCGGGCCGGGGGGGGCTGCGGCAGGCCCTCAGCAGCAGACGGAGAGGCCAGATGCTTGCTGACATGCCTGTTCTGAGAGAGAACGCCGGGCTCCGCTGCCCTGCCTCTCGGGACGCCGGTTGCCGCGGAAGTGCTGTGTGATTCATGCTTTCGCTTGCTCCCAAAAACCAGGCCGCTTGGCGCTTTTACGCTACGAACTTGGCTAGGACGGACCTGCTGTCCACTTGGGAATTCTACGAGCGCTGCGTCGCCATCCCGATGTACAGGTAAGCCTCCGGGTCGCCCTCGCCTGGGGTGACACCGGACCCCGCAGTGCCTTTGACACGCTCTCTCGGCCTCTGCAGTCAGGCGACAAGCTCTCCTGTTGGGAAACGGAAATAACGACTAGTGTGTGTTTCATATGATCCGATATTTTTTCAGGCGGTCGGGGGGGAGAGGTCATCTTTCGCTTTCCGGCATCTCTTGCACTTATAGGGGGCCAGGTGTAGAATTACTCGCTTTCTATGTATTATAAATGAGGGAGGAAGCTATTTTCTGATTAGTATTTCTTTCAAGTTCTTTAGACTGTGATGGTATACAGACGATTGGACAAGTATGTATCTTTAGAAAGTAAATCAAGTGACCTTCATTCCATGGAATGAAAGATCTGCCCCCTTCCCCATTCCACATTGACATATCAAAATGGTTTTCATGGTGATGCGCGTCGTTTCATTTTAAATGTTGCCCTAAGTTCTAAATTCCGACTTGTTATCAAGTTCTCCTTGCTTCACACTGCAAACTGATCCCTGATCACAGCAACAAACACAATTAAATAACGCTGAGGAAACTAATGGTCTGTGTGACCTGTTACAATGCTTTTAGGAAGACAACCCTTGCAGCAGCATTTTTCTATGCTGCCTTTCCAGTCATTCTCTCCTGAAAGACTTCACCTGAGGCTGATTTTAAATTCCCCAAACATTTTCCAGAAGAAATTTGACAAATAAAAATTAGGTCACCAGAAAAAGATGTTTTATAGCTTGTTTAGCTAATTAGATTCTAAGGCGATAATTCTAGATTGCACTGTAAGCAGCAACTTATTCTAACAGTGACATCACCACAAGAACAAGATATAGAATATATAAACGGCACTCTTTCTTGTGAGGACGTCATGGTCAATGCAAACTTCAGTTTGTTCTTGCTCACACAAACAACATGCTCGTTTAGCTGTCCCCTAAATTCCTCTGTTGGTGTAAAGTGACTCTTACACAATGACTCAAAGGGTTATTTGAATTTAACCAGTTAAATCTGAAGGCGTCACAACCCAGGTACCTTGCATTAAAGCGACAGACCGTTGGTTCGCCACAGACAGCTGAGTGTTCTGGTTGTCTCAGGAAATTTCCCAAAATGAAACACTGATGGATATCTGGGAGGTGACCTCCCCCATTTAATGAGATAAATTTGTCAATATTTATAGTGTTCTGGAAGTCTAGCTGCAACTCTGCTTGATGCCTTTAACTGGAAGTGTGACTTCAAGCTGATATGAAATCACAGCTACCTTAAGTACTTTGGAAAGCACATCTCAGGCTTGCTCATGAACTATATATAGGGACATTTCATTTTGTACTGTGCATTATAATATACATCGCGATTAGTCATGCTAGCTTTAAATGAAATTTGAATGCAAACTGCTCCTGCTGTCATACAAATCTCCAAGAAATATGGAATGAAAGCCAGTTTGGAGGAACTGCTAAGTGTTAAACATCATTGCCGCTGCTTTGAAAGTCTGACTGCTGGTGTGGTTGTCAGTCTACTCAAGTTTACAGCCTCACAGGCTGGCTATGGCCGACGTTTGTAAGAGATCCATGCGACACAGAGATGGACGGTTGGTATTACTAGGAGTTTGTGGAGTTTGACAAATTGGGGAGAGAGAAAGGAACACAAAGGACAGCTGATTCAGTGTTAGCTAAAGATGGACGGCAGGCTACGAGAACAATACAGGCGTCAGGACGCGAGGCTGAATGTTGATTGGTCTGTCAGGGGGAGAGGGAGTGAAAACAGAAGTCTTTTATATCAACGGTGAAATGGCAGAGGGCCAATGAAGGTGTTGTCACCTGAGTTAACCTCATGCAGGGACATCCAAGCGCTCAGTCCGTCCTATAATACGTGTCAACTTCCCGAGTTTGTTTTGTTTGACATCTGTTTGTGGTTATAAGCCATAACGACAACACGGTATTGTCCTAGTAGTAAAATCGAAACCATGTGTCCTTTCATAGCACAGCCTGACCTATCATCCCACTCTGAAATGCACACATCACACTTTTCAATAACTTTTATTGCAATATTGATTTAGCGTGAATTTATCGTCACAATAAGTGAGGAAAATGAAAACAAATCATTTCAGGGAAGTTTCTGACTCTGCAAATGTGCTGGAAACTCACACATTTGACCAGCATCATTTAATAATTGGAAGTCAGATGTGCTGCTTAATCTGGCCCATAATTTGCAGGCCCCTGTGGCTTGCAGAGACATCTTCATTTCATCTCTAACTGACGTTCCAGCCCTAACTCCTTGTGAGATTCTGCCATCTGCTGTCTTTTCTCATTATTGAAAGAACTGAAAGGCGGCTTTGTTAAAGACAAACGAATGATCCAGCGGCAAATGTACATAAGAGCCGTGTGTTGATCTGTTTCCAGGCTCATCCCTCCGCTGAACCAGCTGGACCTACTGCGCAATCTGAAGAGCAAGTCTGGGCTTTCCTTCAGGTCAGACCGACTTAGTTACCAGATTGCTGTCTTTGTGCAGCCATCCCCTGGTTGAATCGAAAGCTGAACCTCTCTTTATCGAATCCTAGGGTGTTTTATTGCCTTAATGCAGGGATGCTGAACCTGGGCCCCAGCACAGCAGTTACAGGGAGCCCATAGAAACATTGTAAGAAATATTAAAGCCCCCTCCTTCCCCCCCACCCCCCCAGTCTTTAGATCTTAGTTTTTGGGAGAGGTTTGGCCCTGTGGCTTAGAACTTTGCCAATTATTATTATTAGAAGGGTTCAAATCCCTTGGCTTCTGGATTTATGTAACCGCGGGCACCTTGAGCAAGGCCCTTAACCCCAATTGCTTATAGGACTAGATGACCCTGCTCTCTGATCCTCACTCGTGTAATGCTTTGGACCAAAGCATTTGCTAAATAAATGCAAGGTAGTTACTTGTATAATCACGGATTAGTGCTCGTGGCTCTGGGGGTCCCGGGGTTAAGAAAGACCCCCGCTTTAATGCAATCTCCCGGCTCTCTGATTGGCTGTTTTCACGCATTGTGTGAATGACTTTCTGAGAATTTCCCGGTCGGCATTGAAACCGTCTGCTTTTCCTTCCTTGTGTCATTTAAAGAAAGGAGCCCCAGGCAGACCCCTCACCCAGGTCGGTGAAACGCGTGACCGCTTGCTCGCCCTCCTCCATCCACGTCGTCTTGGTTACATTTCGGTTTCACTGTGGTATTTTTCGGTTCCTCCCCCCCCCCCCCCCCCAGAAGGTGTTGCTACTGTACTAATCAGAGCTAGATCTGCAGCAGTGCAGTTATTGCAACCAGGAGGTTGCAGGGTCTAGTTCAGCGGCCCTGCTATTGAACCCATGCCAAAAAGGCTTCCTTTGTTCTCACTTCTGATACGTAGCAGCACCTGTTTGGTGTGAAAATGAATCTGAATGTTTCTTTTTTTATTATTTCATGTGTAGCTGATTGCCGTGTACGCATAGATTATGTCGTACCCGCAAACAGCATGGAGTCTCACCCAAGCCATGCGGATGGTTCCCCGTTTTACGTATGACAGCATGTAGCCACATCATGTGACGTGCTGCTGGACCTGTAATGTCCTGTGAAATGCTTGTCTTGTGTAGACATCCTTTGAAACAGACTTATATTGCAGAGCTGAATGTGGTTCCTTTATCCAGACCACACCACTCATTGCAAAATAATCAAAAGTTCAGGTGACATCCTGTTTTTCTTTATTTTATTTTTTTTTGCTGGAGGGACATAATTATATCATTGTCCTGCCTGCGTCAAGCCCCCAGCAGCTCAGTTGTCTATATGCTCTGCAAGATAAATCTCGTAAGATCACGATCTCGCGGCAGAAGTGATCGACGTGGAATGTGCACCCGGTGATTTTATTTCCGGGGGCTGCGGGGCTCACTGGCGGAGGCTGCTGCAGTCAGCTGAACGGCCAGCGAGGCGCCACGTCCCTGCGGATGCCCGACGGGGCTCTCTGCCACAGTACCCTCCTAAGCCAGGGGCCGAGGCATGCGTACGAAAAGAACGCTTACGCTCGAGAGGAGGGAGCCCGACCCGGACGGCACGGTCACATCCAGGAGGCCACGTCACGGTGCGAGTGTGACTTCCTGACACACACTGGCATGTTCTGTTTATGTTCCTTGTGGTGAGGCTCGCAGAGACCAGCGGCTCTCCTTGGATCTCCGATAGCAAGGCATGGCGTGTAAGAGCACTGCTGCCTTCTTTACAGCGACGCCGTTTCAATCGGCGCACGTGACGCCCCCCTGTCTCCAACACTAATGCCTCTTCTTCCTTATTTCTAGTAATGAGAATTCATGTGCAGAGAAACTTTGTGGCTGCTGCCCAGGAACAAATAGGTACTGCAGGAATTTTGTGGCCCACCAATATTAACATCTGCACGGCATTTGCGTCTGCCCGGCCCCCTCAAACCCCACCCCCTTTTTCTCCCTTGTTCTCTTCCTTTGAACGATTTACCTATTTAACGGAGGTGCACGACCCCACCAGGTGCGATCCCAACGCTTATTAATCTTCACTAACTCATGGTCATCGCTTTTAATGTCCTCACTTGTCTCCACTATTCCAGGACATACGGTATTTTCGTACTTATGTAAAGAAGGAAAACTTACAATCACGTATTACGCACGTATTCCTGAAAAGCGCAATATACTTTAAATATATTATTATTACACAGCTATATAAACACTATGTCTCACACTTTCAATGAAATTTGCATTTTAAAATCAGAAACATTATATTTAGGCCAATCATAGCACCGTGACTTCATATTATTTTTATGATCTACTAATTGTCTCTGCTGCTTTGTTTTTGGTAAATACATATATCGCACTGAGCCTGTATCATGCCCATGCGAAAACAAGGAACAGAAACCCAACATGCATTTCAGAATGTGCTTTCTCCCGTCGATAAGGACGTCGCACGGCGGTGGAGAAGAGGACCAACGGCAGCCGGCATGCTGCGACGCGCCGCGGTCGAGCTCTTTGCATGCGGCGATCTCAGTTGCACGGGGCGTCGGAGCCGACCGGAGGGACAGGGTAGCGTGTGCCGAGAAGCATGCATGGGTTTACGAACATGCGTCCCAGCCCATGTCCTGCATGCTGACCTGGATGATGGACAGCATGCTTTTTATTCGCTTCGTGGTTTAATGAAAAACTCCAACAAACTCCTCGGCTCCAAGTCGCCCGTATCATTAAAACCTTCCTGATTAAACGATAACACCGTTCCCGCTGTATATCACTATCAGAATCGCTGTTTAATCTTTCATGGCAACATCAGCCCCGCCTCATCTTTTTATAACATCTTCAAATCAGAGATTCAGCATAATGTGTTAGAAGCGACACCTTTCTAGCTGATCACAAGACTGCTGCAAATGACTCGAGATTCAGCAACACAGTTGTCTTCGGTGAAGTGTACAATTAATTCACTAACGATGACGATCTGGTAAAAACGTAAGACTGTATACGTGCATTTCCAGACCGCTTTCTTAAGAAAATGCCATTGATGTGGAACAGAATGATCGGTATGATTTGAGAAAGGCGCCACCTTCGGGATACTTGCTGAAATGCATGCATCGATGTCTTTACTTCAATGAATATGTTTCAGCAAATAATCAGTATTTTGATTACTCGTAAAATTAAGCACTTAATTATTTACAGTTTGATCTTAAACCAGATGGCTTTCACGGTCAAACGTTTTTGGGTAAAAGAGTAAAATAAAACCATATAATGCTCACAAATAAATAATTTAATTGTATCTGTGCTAAAGGGAAGCATTGCGTTTTTAACTGATTGATGAATGTTCAGGGACAAATCCTGACTGATCTAGTTTATCTGTTTCAGTATGAATTTTCACCCGCTGAAATAAGAGCAATAGGTATATAAACATTTTCAAATGGAATGGAAGGACAGCTGTGCAACTAGCATTCCTGCTATTAATACAGCAAACACTACTATTATTGTTAATAACATCGTTACATATTGTATCAGACAGTTACTATTGTTATATCAAGCACAAAATTACAAAAAAACATAACAACCACACAATAGCAATAATAATTGTATTTATGTATGTCTCTGTATAATCATTGCTATTGTAGCTTATCCATCTATGCATCTTGCTGATACCATCCACATGTCTTCGCAGCATATTTTCTTTGTATTATTTCTTGCTTGCTGTAATATCATTTATATCTCAGCTGAGCCCTTGAGCCATTTTGCCAAATACAGCAAATTTTCCGCTAATGCTTCTGCCTTCCAGTCCAGTTCGTCCATCAGCCAAGCTGCGGAGCTGCTGGTGTGAAACCAGTGAAAAGCAGGTCCTGGCCTCTCGGAACTGAGCTGCTTTTGGCTGGACCATTAGGATTCTGTGCTGTATATTGGCACATATTTACGTGCGAGCAGATCAGTGCCAGGAACCCGTGGGCAGCTGGGAGGCTCGTTGGAGCCCTTTTTGTTGGGCGGATGCACGTGCATGACGTGGTAACCTCATGGAATCATGGTTGATGCTTTTTTTTCTTTTTTTGACTGAATGGCTTATTTGACCCGCGCCTGTCTTCTTTTTGTTCACTTTTCCCTGAGTCTTTGAATGTTCAACGTGTTTCTTGTTAAAACGGACTTTGCTGTGAGTTTGCTGTGTAGTGCACAGAGTCCCTTTTGAGTTTACTGTGGAGGTAAGGCAGACTATTATGTTTTCACGCCAGTAGTGATGTCACTTTGTTACGGAAACACAGTGTGTTATAGAGGAATTCCATTTTCTGTTAAATAACAGATTTAAAATCTCTACTAAATTGAATTTAAACTGAAATATTCAGTTATTCTTATTTGTAATTTAATTTTAATACTAGACAAATGAAAAGTACTATGTACTGCTTCGTAGAAAAACAAAAAAAAATGGCTTCCTGTCTCATAATGTTGAGATATTCTTTACTCTGAAGGAAGGGCCTCCATTTTCTGATGCAAGGCCACCAATCGACCTTCCGGGATGGTCATGTCCCTGGTTCCATTTGTCTCATCCCCTCCCTCCTTACAGCCAGAAAGTGAGCCTAAAGGAGAGGGTCTTCTCCAGTCCTCGAAATTCGGCCAGCAAAGGGAAGAGCTCCCCCCAGGGGCCTGGAGTGCGACGCTCCCCCAGTGCTGAGCAAAGTGTGGAAGACAGTCCGGATAAGGTGCCCAAGAGCTGGAGCTTCACGGACCGCAACCGAGCCCGACAGGCTTTCCAGCTTAAGGGAAGCGGATCCCGCCAGAACTCAGAAGGTAGCCGAGTCTAGATGTCATGCACCGAGTCTGTGTGGGTTTGCGTCTCTACTGAATGCCCCCCCCAAACCAAAGCTTCCATTATCGACACTAACTTACTAAACCTGTTTTAACAGCTTTAACTAACTTTCAATTCAGCAACTATTCTCTCACCTACTGCAGCATTTCTAAGTGTCTGGGCCACTGAAAGTCCCCTTTCTGCCCCTTATGGGCAGCCGTCTGTGTGTGTGTGTGTGTGTGTGTGTGTGTGTGTGTGTGTGTCTGGCAGTGGGAGACAAGGCAGCCATGCCAGTTTAACCTTTGACTCCCTCCTGTCACGCAGGATTCTGAAACTCCCCACAATTGCAACATTAAACATTCTGCATATGATAGAGTGAAGACCAGTCACATGACTCTGCACAGGCCAGGAATTTCAAAATATATTCTCTTTGCACCATTTTTCATAGGATGATTCATTTAACTATGTCCCCTTTTCCCAGGTCGTGGTGAATTTCCCTTCTTCAAATGTAATCATTCAACTTGTTTCTTTTCTTCAGTCGGTTTCTTTTCAAATATTTTTACGGAGGTGGGGGGGGATGGGGGCTACTTCCTACAGTTTGTATGGAACATTAAAAAGAGAAATATCAGCATCATCAGGTATCTCTGATCAACTTTTAATTTAATTTAATTTCATTTAAGTATTTAAGTTCTGTTTTAGTTATGTAGCTATCATTCCTTATTCATTGTATCCATCATAATGTATGTACTTTGTACAAAAATACATACTTGTGCATATATATTTTTGTTCAGCCCTTTTTTTGTATGAAATATGCATTCCATATGAATACTCACCGATTCCTTTTCATTTCTCTGTTTAATGCCATGCTAAAGTGCTGATTGAGATGCAGGATGAAGAACTCAGATTGAAGAGCTCTCCAGGTCAGGAAATTGACTCAGTGGTTTGCATTCATTCAGCAGTAAAGCACCACAGTTTTTATAACAAGAAATGTGCTGTTGATTCTGTGTTTACTTATAATGTGACTGTAGTACCCGTTTTTGTCAGATAGAACGTGACTGCAATGCAATGCAAACTACATAGCATGAGGAATCTGTATTATTCCATACACGTGAAACCAGATCCTGAACACATTTGTTTGTCTATAGCAATGTTTCCCAGTCTGGTCCTTGGGGAACTACAGACCTACAGGGAGCTGGGAGGGAGCAAAAATGTGGACTGATTGTGGGTCCCCGAGGACCGGATTGGGTCTATTAAAAAAAAAAAAAAACAGGCCTTTTAAAACTACATTTCCAGAGCCTGAAAAAAAATCAACTTCCTTGTTCTTTGAATTTTTAATATCGTTATGTGGTTTCATTAAATGTGACTAAAATTACTGTTTGAAAAATATATAATTTTACTAAAATGTATTGCAGATTGTATTATTTACAGAATTTCATTCTCTTGCACATAGCCCCACCACACAGACCTCTATTCTGACATCTAGTATAGTGCTGTACATGCACACAAAACTGGTTTGAGGTGAAAAGTACATGATTTTAGGCATCTCTAAACACTCAACTTCTCAAGATCTTCTATATGGTTTGTTTGTTCTGCTTGAGAATCAAATTGCAACTCAGAGAGATGAGAGCTTGGTATATTTGTCATGGAGAAATTCAATTAGTAAACTTCTGGACCAAAAATTTCCTCAATATCTGGTATGAACAGAAAACAAGTATTGGCCAATATATGAATGTAATTATAATGAATTGTTCTGAAAACAAGACAAATTTTACTTCTTCATAAACAGAGATCAGGCACCTTGGTGTCTGGTGTTCTGTTATGTCTATTTGGGGTCTTGCTGCGTGTCTCTGACTTTCTGAGACTCATTAATGCACTTTACTTTCCTGTGATAATAGAACATGAGTTTCCTCCTTTCCTCATAGAAATTGGTTTAAACTGCCTTTTTTAAAAATTCTGTCAGGCTTACTCACTACAGACTGAAGTTATTCAATTATCAATACAATATATGAAGAAAAAATAGAATATTGCACGGTTTTATTTACTGAAACGGGTGCCATACTGGATAAAAAGACCTTTTGTGAAATAATTTGTCCCAGATATATGCACTAGTTACCAGCAGAAAATTAAATATTAATACACTAATAATATTTATGTATCATATTAGTTAAAATTCATTGCCGCACATTGCAGTTATCAGTGAAGGCATATGCTTCTTGGTTGTAAAGGGAGGTGACTACAATGAACTCCTTGCCATGCAGGGCTCTGTATCCTGCGGGCCGCAGCATGTCACGCTCCTGAAGGTCCTCGTGAGCCCATTCCTGTGGCTTTGTGGCACTTTCCCTGTCATTGTTGTAATGGCACAGTGGTGATCCGTGCTTTAGGGAGCCTGGTACAGCTGCAAGGTCCTGCTCCTCAAAGCTTAATCATCTGCTTCATTTCTCAGCTGGTCTCTCTTTAAATGTATATTAATACATGACTGTCCTCCTTCTCTAATAATTATATACATAGGCTGTGTGGTACTGCCCAAAGTAAATACATACAGTGGTACCTCGGTTCTCGAACTGAATCTGTTCCGAGCTTTGGATCTAATCCTAAAAAGTTCGAGTTCTGATCGAATTTTTCCCATAAGAATTAACAGAAAACCAATTAATTGGTTCCCAGCCCCCAAAATTACACTTAAATATGTTAAATGAACAGGATAAAACAAGAAGTAAATTTTTTCTTAATGGCTTCCAAAACAATAAACAGCTTTTCACAACATTACCCCTGTTTCGTCCCGATGATCCGCTCTTTCCATGTGCCATGCCCCCTCGTTTACCTTGTGTGAGATCTCTATGTTTCTTGTTGTTATTAGTCCTCTATATTAAGTCCGCATCTCAGTTTGTTTCCCCAGTCCGGTCATTGGGTGCGTTCGACTTGCTTACAGCGCTGGCTTAAAGCAATGCATTCTGATCCTGACGAAATGCATTACGGTTAGATGCATTACGACTTCTCACCCGGCTGCACAAACTGGAACCGCCTCCGTGACGACACACCTTTGCCCTTATTGGCTGAAGACTTTAGTTACACGCGTGACGTTTGTATCCCAGGCAGTTCCAATGCGTAATCTGCTATTTCTCCCGAATATCACATAAGCAGTGAGAACTGGTTTTCAGTTCATTTACCGGGTAAAATAAAGTTTAAATAAATGACATAAATGCTCTTATAGTACACGTTAGTTAATTTAAGTTAGTGGTTTATTTATTGTTTGTTACTGTAATGTTGCACTGCTTTATTTGGTTAATCGTCCAGTCTGTGAAGAAGGCATTCAATTTATATTAGGTCAGGGTTCACAGTTCTGATATTCAAATCGAGTTCCAGGTGAGACTGGTTTGTTCGACTTTCAAGAAATTCGAGTTCTAGTGAGTTCAAGAACCGAGGTACCACTGTAATTATACTATCGTTCTAAAAATCTACCTAAATTCTCTAGCCTTTGCTCGCTAATTCATTCTAATTATATCTGCTGCTTTCTCTATATTCGCACTGAATGTTAAACGTGTGGCTCCTTTGATAGGAGCAGGAATAACTCTGAGTGTCGGATTGTACCTTCAGGCACCTGAACACAGCGGTGGGGAGCGATGGGGTCTTGCCAGTTGTGCTGGGGGAGGGGGTTCCAGGGCCCTCACATCTCAACACGCTCGAGGGCAACCTGTGTAAAAATGATCCTGTGTGTCGGTTTAGCCTCATGCTGGCTTCCCGGTCCTTTAACCGCCTCTATTCCGTGTGTCTCCTTTCCATTCCTTCCTCCTCCTTGCAGCAATTGAGGGGTTAATCAGTAAGAACATGTTCTGCATCTGCCAGGGGCTGATAGTGTGAAGCAGAGGGCACTCTAGTTTTCAGAATGAGTAGACAGAGTCGGCCGTGCATGCCTGGCGTTACGGACATCCCATCAGCACCCCGGACGGCCTCATCACCCCATGACTGCCCGGGCGAGGCCACCCAGGCCCCTGCGGCTGCCGTTCCTGTTACTCTGGCCTGCATGAAGAGCGCTGACATACCTCCCCCTCCCGCCGGTCCCGTAGAGTCGGCTTTCTCTAAGCAGTACACCCAGGTTCAGCCACAAGCCCCCGCCCGCCCGCCCCCCCCACCCGCTGCCCCCGCCCGCAACAGCGCCATTGCCGGTGCTCGCTACCCTGCCACGCTGGCCCCCCGCCCCACGCTTCACCTGT
>JAABNY020000108.1:5394959-5410487 GCA_015164015.2 Brevimyrus niger
GGGGGGGGGGGGGGGGGGGGGGGGGGGGAGCATTTTGCCATGACTAATCGTAGAAGGAGATTACATGGCACATCAAAAAGAACAAATGTCAAAGTATTTTTCAGTAACATACTGTAACCTAGGTGACATATATATATATAGGTTATTGGTTATAACTGCAGTCTTTTTTAAATGAAAATGCACTTTATATATTGCTTATACAGTATATCACCAGTCTTACAAATGGAGAATAATCTTTCTAATCTTATTCATTATAACCCCACAGTTTTCCTCTTTCTGAATTTTTATTATTATTATTTTTATTTAATCTTTCATATTTTCAGATGTCAGGTGTATGTATCTGTATACTTTGTGTCCTTTTAAAGGTGGATTTACAATATTTTTGACTTTCAACAGAGAGGTTTCTATTCAAAGTTGTGTCTGTATTTGGGGGCATGTGTCCCTAGGAAAAGCCTTGGACGTCAGTCCAGCTGTTTTTCTCTTCTGGTTGGTAGAGTTGACCAAATAGTTGGCAGAGGTGGTCAAATGACAGATAAGGATCGACCGAAAGGTGCCACAGAGGGTGAGGTACCAGAGGATCCAAGCATGATGGGACGTCTGGGGAAAGTAGAGAAGCAGGTAAGGAGATACTGTACGGTACTTGGGTTTTTTAATTCGGATTTATGGACCAAACGCTCTTCGTTTCCATTAGGTGGTGTCCATGGAGAGGAAGCTGGACTTCTTGGTAAACATTTACATCCAGAGGTTGGGCATCCCCCAGTCGGAGACGGACGCTTATTTTGGATCTAAGGAGCCTGACCCAGCTCCTCCGTACCACAGCCCTGTGGATAGCAGGGAGCAGATGGAGAAAAGCGGCTCCATCAATAAGATCATCCGCTCCATAAGCACCACCGGGCAGAAGAACTTCGACCCCCCTCCTACATCTGTGGCCCCCCACAGCCACTGTCCCCCGTCCACCTCCTGGCAGCAGCACCCCATCAGTGAGTGCTATCGGCTGAGCCTGGCTGCCTCCCCCCTGGGGGACCCTTCCCTGGTGCGCATCCCCCCGCCCCCCGCCCACGACCGCTCCGCCGGCAGCCACAGTGGCCGCTACGGGCTGGAGGACAGGAAGCCGCGTCAGGGCGTCGGGCTGAAGAAGAGCGACACGTCCATCTCCATCCCCTCCGTGGACCACGAGGAACTGGAGAGGTCTTTCAGTGGTTTCAGCATCTCCCAGTCCCGGGAGAACCTGGACTTCATCAGCAGCAGCTATTTCGGCAGCATGTATGCCAAAGTGCGGCCCTACATCGCAGAGGGCGAATCAGACACTGACTCCGACCTCTGCACGCCGTGTGTCCACTCGCCCCACTCGGGGCCTGGGGAGGGGGGTTACTCAGATAGGGGGTGGTCCGGCACGAAGTAGGCCGGTCGCGGTGAACCGGCTCTGAAGCGTGCTGGGTCGACCACGCCGGGCGGCGCTGGTCCGCCGGGAGAATGAGGGGACACGCGTCCTCGTGTTTGACAGCTTCTGGGAACGGCGGGCGAGGGGGCAAGGCCTCGTTTACTGCTGTTAAAGGCCGGACACGTCGCAGGTCCTTCGTCTGGATGGCAGCCGTTTACTCAAGTCAGACTTTTGTTTTTGCCTTTCTGGGATATCTTGCCACTGTTTATCGTTTTGATCAGGAACATAGAAATGAATCTGCGTTTTCCTGTGTCAGACTGTGTTGTCGGCTCCTATGACTTGAATGTCAGTCTTGGGACAGAAAAAAAAATATCTGTACTGATAGGGGCAGGACATCCACATATATGCACAACATATAATACCAATAAAATGACCCAGAGAAAAATCTTTGATTACACACATCAACCATCTATACAGTTTCCCAGAATTCAGTATTGTCCCAGATCTGTGGTATGGTTAAGCTGTCTGGCAATAGAGCTCTCAGAGCCATGTCATAATGCTATGAAAGCTGTTAGGACCTGATTATTAAGTTGAACATGGACTGGCCTGCATGACTTAAAGCATGATATTAATGGAAATGCACTTCCCGTTACGGAACAGGGCCTACACGTGTGACCAAACTGCATTCACGTGGTCGAGCAGTGAAATCCTTAGGAAAAAAGCCTACCGCTTAGCAAGTATTGCAGATGACATAATTCAAGACCTTCTGAAGCCATTTTTATATAATAAACACTAAGCATAATAATTTACAAGATGCTTAACTATATAATCTAATACATACTGTATATAGGCACCACTGTAATTGAAAATAATTTAAAGATCACATGGTTTTCACTTGACCCACACATTGTACTGAACTGAGGACGTGGAATCGATGGAGGATGATGGAATTTTAGCAGTTTTGTTTTTTTCATGAATGAAAAGCTTTATTTAGCATGGCACATGACGGTTTAATTTAAACTGAGTTAAGAGTGCAATTTAGTAAGAATTCTCCATAAGGAAGAATATCTATATTTTATGTCAGGGTTTATATATATATATCTATATATATATATTTCTCTGTTATTTAACCTTTGTTCACAGCCACTAGAGAATTTCACTGGAATGATGTTCACCTCGTTCACTGTTCTCAAGGTGGATTTAAATATTGCCATATATGGCAGAGGTCCATGATATATATATATATATATATATATAAAATATATGTAATAGTAATATGAAACCAAGGAGCATCTCATAGAGTTTTAAAAATCTTATTTAATTGTTTCATATTTGTTTTAAAAGCAAATTAGATATATTCTATACTATCTACAGCATGCTATATTATATTTGTACGTATTTTGCTGAAGCATCCACAAAAACAGACGTACAGGTCATCAAATTGTAGAAGGGATATAACTTAGATAACTTCATAAATTCATTGCCACTATTTATTTCTCTGTATTTCACAGTATCTTGAATACATGCAAGCATTATCAAATCGCCCAAAACTTTTTTTTAAATTATTTTTTGCTGACACCAGCTCATTTTGTTTTATTAAAAATATTCATGTTTCCAACGCAATGTTGACTACTGTCACTGGATGGTAAGCAGAGTATGTAGTTATTTTTAATTTTGTATTTAGAATAAGCTGCATCCAGTTCATAAAGCAATTCAATATATGCACATTATCATTCAAAGGATACATTTGCCGCCAAGAACAAAAAGCATTTTCTCTGTTATTTAACCTTTGTTCACAGCCACTAGAGAATTTCACTGGAATGATGTTCACCTCGTTCACTGTTCTCAAGGCGGATTTAAATATTGCCATATAAGGCAGAGGTCCAAGAAGATTTTTAAACGCTATTAGGATCTTGTGTCTCATTCTGAAAAAACAAATGTCTTTGAGCGGCTGGAAATGTCTAAATTTTATCACAAAAAAGATAAATAATATGCGTGCATAATATTTTATTTTCTAAACGTGCTGCTTATTTCATGACGCATATGCCATTATGCCCTCGTGTAGCCAGTGAGACGCAGTCTTTTTTGTGCCTTGTCCCCTAGGTTGGGTTTGCTTCTGATGGAAAATTTTGTGCATAGATGTGTGGTTTGTCACGGCCCTACACGTCATTCGTTGATTACGGGCCTCCTTTCTACTGTACCCTGAACCTTAATTGTTTGCATACGCTGTGTTGAAATGAACTGGCTTCAGCTTTGCGCAGCGCTCTTACCTCTTAAGGGCAGCGATGTATGGGCTTGTTAACGTGAGGTCACAAATATGATTCAGACAGGCTTAGGTGGAGCTGAGAACTGTGTCAAATGAAATCCAAACCTGTCAAAACATGTCACAGTCTAGAAATAACTTGGTATTTAAAGCTGATTGCAAGTTCAGTTTTGTTGGCCATTTTCCAAAGAATACCATTCTGATGCCTTGAATGAGCGCTTTAAGTTTATTTTTAACATCTACTTGTCATTTATGTTCACATGGTTCGCTGGTTTTGAACTCTGAACATGCTTGTAAATGTAGGCCGATTCGTTGCACTATCACGCTTAAGATCAGTTGCACTGATCTCTCAATCACGAGAAGTACCCCCCCAGTAACCGTTCAGCACATTTAGTGCAACCTGGTTGCCACCCACCAGAAAGGAGCTGCAGATGCGTTTAGTGCAAACAAGTGTGAAAAAGGCCCAGCATGAGTGATGTCCAGCACGAACTTAAACCCAAATTCAGAATAACACCATAAATAGCTCAAGCAAGCCTTAATATAAAATCAGATTGTTTATATTTGCATCAGCACTTAAAAACCATTTATCTTTTCATTTAATGATTGTTCTTTTTTTTTTACTAAAACCTTTACAAACATATACATAAATATATATATATATATTTATGTGTGTGTGTTCCTGACAATTCTGAAGGCTGTTACTAGCGATTCTGGAAAAGCAGAATGTATCGATTTTTATTTCGAAGTAACTGGTTGCTAGCATGTTGTCGACACCTGAATGCCTTGAGTATAGCATTCACTTACTATGTAGCGTCTGTGTTGTTTGGCACTCGGATCCATGGGTACATGGGAAATGTATAATAAAAATTTGTACATCACGCATCACGGTTGTACGTTTCTTGCCATGGGACAATCTCGGGATTATTATTTTTTTTTTGTAAGGGTTGACCAATATTTGTTTGTTTGCAATACTCGTACTAATAAATGTAAATTTGCAGCCATGTGCGTACCTACTGTGTTGCAATGTGTTTTGTAGTCCAAACCGTAAATCCAGAAATAGAAGCTTACTCAGCGACACCACATTCATTACTAATGATTTACAGTATGCTTCACTTGACTGTTCTTGATCATAAGTAACTCCTACGGAAGAAGTCAGTAACGCCACATTCATTTCTAATAAGTTACTAATAAGTTGTAAGGGTTGACCAATATTTGTTTGTTTGCACTACTCATACTAATAAATGTAAATTTGCAGCCATGTGCGTACCTACTGTGTCGCAATGTGTTTTAGTCCAAACCGTAAATCCAGAATTGTGTTATTTCTCGGGACGTACTGTAAGTACATCCAACAGCCATACGCGACAGTATTTATGAACATAGATGGCACATATTCTTTGCCAGTAGGTGGCGCCAAAAACTAGCTTGATAAATAAATGGCAAAATATGTCAGGCTTACTGTAAATGTACTCTATATTGTTATATCAGCGGCAGCGTTGTTCTCCATATAAGCTATTCTAATACGGGGTTTTCCCCGACTTAAGTGGTAATTTGAAAACGTAGCTGAGCCAGTCTGATCGTCTAGGTCCTTCAATGCCCTACTGAACTAAGCAGAAAAAGGAAATAATTTCCTTTAAAAGAGGCTGTGCCGCTGGTAACAGCTTGGAACCTAAATGTGACCTTCTTTGGATGAAATGGAGTAAAAGTGATCCATCCATCTTCTAACTGGTTATTATGGTTAGAGGCACTAAAAGATTGTGTTTCACATTTGTTGTGTTAATTGTAATATTTATACAAAGAGACAAGATACATTTCGGTAACACTTTATAATACTGTTGTGCAGTTAATAGGATAATATGCGGGACGTAAGCAGCAACAAAGGAGTCATGCTTCATTAACACCTAAATTAGTACTATTCACTACTAAGGAGTTCACTGTCATTGTTCTTATTAACCCCTTAAAAAGAATCCAGTAAATGTTTAAGTGAAAGAAATAGAAGCTTACTCAGTAACACCACATTCATTACTAATGAGTTACTGTGTGTTTCACTTTGTAATACTGTTCTTGATCTTTAGTAACTCCTATGGAAGAAGTCAGTACTGCCATATTCAATACTAATGAGTTACTATTAGTTTCATTTAGGTCATCAGTAAGACTTCATTCCTTATTTAAAATGCATACATTCATTTCTTAATGTTTAGAAAAGATGAACAATATGTGGTGGAGCACATCATGTGGCAAAACACGAGTCTCTGATTGACCATCCCTTTAGTTGGACTTCAAAGCACAGTTTGAAAAACACTGGCATCCGGACTGAAATGAGGTAAACAATTAAAATGTAGGTACTGTATACATATTCTAGGCAGTAACATTTTGCAGAATAAGTTGTATGTCATATAAACAAGTAAGAGGAAACAAGCCTGTTATTCCAAAAGGAAAAAAATACAAAAACCATTGAGAACAGTAGCCTGTAAGTTCCTGTGCAAAAAAGCACTGTTCATTTGATTGACTAGTAGTTATTAGAAATAATCCATAGTTAGTACATAATTCACAGACCAGCAATACTCAGTAGTTCCTAATGAAGTAATAGCAAAGTACTATAATAATTAGTTCACTATTACCTATTGAGTAATTAACCATAATTTCTTAGTAGTGAATAGTACTAATTTAGGTGTTAATGAAGCACTACTCCTTTGTTGCTGCTTACTTCCTGCACATTTACCTAATTGCAGTATTATGAAGTGTTACCAAAATTTCACTGTCAAATCTTTGAAGTGAATTCAGAAACACAAATATTAAGACGAATAATCATGGATTTTGGTCTTTAACTTATATTTAGACTAAGTAAAGTGTTTGGAGTTAAAATACAGCATTCAGATTATAAAACCATTTCCACATGACACATTTCCCAAAACAACCATCTTCTGACCATTAGTCCGGCAGCACAGACAGACCCTGGACAGCACAGTGCTCCACTGGAGGGCAGCCACTCACTAGACACTTTACAGACAACAGACAGGCCAATTGTCTTCCCCCTGTAGGACAATGTTTCCCAAGCCAGACCTCCTCAAGGGAACAAAAATATGGACTGCATGTGGACTCCATGTGGACTGTGCCAAAGAGGCAGAAGGTATTTAGATTGAACGGTTTGTTGAGGGTTAATAAAGGGCCAGGAGCATTTTAAAAGGAAATCGGTGTACTGGTTAATTTATTTGAACACGTATTTGCATGTTCTTGCTTCTCAGAGAGTGGAACCCATTGAATGAATTACATTCCATTATATTGATTATTATGCCTTACGGGAAAACATTTAATGGTATATCACTTTGGGAACAGAAGTCATTAAATTTATTTTGAGGGCTTTTTTTTAATGGTTTCCAATAGAAACGTCATTTCTGCATGTGCTGAACGCTCTTCATCCTTCCAACAATAATGTTGAATTTTTTTTTATTTTTAATATTTTGCTTGCTTAATTCATACCATAAAGTTACCCAAATTCAAGCACAAGCACAATCATTTAATTCAACTGCAGATAAAATGCACAAAGCACTCCTCTCCTTTGTATTTGTGGTGTGGTTTCTGCACACATGGATATTGACAAGACCGAGTGTGGGGGGGGGGGGGGGGGGTGGGGGGGTTTGATTTATACGGGGCGGTGCGGGAAATCAGCATTTGTGTTTGGAAAAATACGCACAAGATATAGCATTTAAAAAAAAAACTATGGCCACAGTCAGTGACGGCACTAGCGAAGAATACAGTTAAATCATCGTCATGGTCTGAGTCTGTGGGAAATCATAAACAGACTGTATGTGTGTGTGTGTGTTGTGTTTGCGCATGTGTATGAATTGTGTGCGTATGTGTGTGGGTGTGCATGCTGTGTGTGCGTGTGTCTGTGCATGTGTCTTTGTGTGCGTATGCATTGTGTGTCCGTTGTATGTGTGCATGTGTGTGCGTTGTATGTGCATTGTATGTTTGTGTGTGTGCAATGTATATGCGCATGTGTGCGGGTTGTATGTACATGTGTATATGCATTGTATTTGCATTACATGTATGTCACATGTGCACATGTGTCTGCGTTGTATGTGCACGTGTGTTGTATGTGCACGTGTGTTGTATGTGCACATGTGTGTGTGTGCGTGTGGTATGTGGACACGCACACATGGGCATGTATATGTCACATTATGGACAGGGGCGTTGCTAAAGATCTTGGGCCCCATGAAAGCATACCATATTTCATAAAAATCTGTGACTGCAGTCAAAAAAACTAACTGGATGTACAAAAATTCAACAGAAGTGTAACAAAAAGGAGTTTCCCTTCCACTGGTGGCCATTGTAGTTTGTTAACTGAAAAGAGTGCGACTGCTCATGATGTGTCCACTCAGATATGATGGCTGGGTGGTGGCCTTGCCAGTTTAATGCCTCATTAAAAGTATTTTGTCAAACTCTTACAAAGTTGGTGAGCTTATTCTGGGAGCCGTCTAAAAATAAGTCAGACTATTGCAAATACAGCACTAAATACCGCCTTCCCGGCAGGGCGGTCAAACTGTCTACGAACCTGCAAAAATAGGATGGAAGTTTAGAAAGTTTGAATAATTTAAGAGATGCTGCATCAGCATCTTACAAATAGGGCCTCATTACACATCATCATGTCTAAATAACATGTCATATAGCACGTACTCAAACTAGGTCATGCATCATGTCCACGTTTATATTTGCATGGTGTTCATGGTGTGATGTTTTTATCCGTAGTGTGAATGTCTACATGGTCATGTAAATACTGTATTGAAGGTACATTTTCGGTGCTCACAAGGAGAAACCCAATTTTATAAAAATCTGTGAATGCAATCGATTAACCATTGCTGGAAGTCTTGTATTTTGTTTGATTACTTACGGTTAAGGTTACGCTGGGTAGTCGCCATTGTTAGCATTAAAGTTATGAACAGAGAGTCCCCACAAAGATACGAATGTTTCATGTGTTTGCGTGTGACAGATGACCCATTAGGGACGTTGTTCTGTAGGTAATGAGGAGCCATATTTCTCCAATAACAGTCTGTTTATAATGCCTCCAGGCAAGGTTGACATTGTGAGGCAAAGCGAAAAGCTGCTTTCTACATCAGGACTTTTCTTCATCAGGAAATCAGGCCCTGCCACGATTTAGCTGCCTCTCTGCCACAGTCCGGAAATTTTTACCAGGTTATTTTCAGTTTTCATGCTACATAGACACTATTCTGCTCCAGGAAGAGAATCCGTAAGAAGTCTTGTCACGGCTGTAGGAGATGTGGAGAAGGTACATTGCGCAGGCGAACGCGCCGAGTTCCAATTATAAGACCAAGCATACAGAGGACACTGGGTCAATTCCAGGAAATATCACCTGAGCCCTTTCCACCAGCTCCTCCTGAAGAGGCCGAAATAGAGCTTTACTTCCCGTGAGAGTGTCCTTCATGGGTCAGTGCAGTGCTCCCTTCCTAAGATTGAGTGTCGTAACATTAGCAAAGCATCATTTGCTGACAATGGTCCTGCCATATATTGCTATGCTGACCCACAGTGTCCATCAAGGTCATGTGAGAGATAGAATGTACAGCGACTGCCCGCCACACTGGTGCTAAGTCTTACATTAACCTCATAATCTACTCATCAGCCCAGACAATTCGGTCAACTAGTTAAATTCACCTGTCCAGCAACATTACCTTCGAAAAAAATCAAAACTGGTGCTTCCACTACTTTGTGGACTGGAACCTGGATAAAAGCATCCGTGAAAAAGTATTCATGTATGTATGTAAGTATTATGGGACTGATAGAGGGCATCAGGAAGGTAGCACTTCCCCCACACTGAGTGAAACTATATGCAGTATGTGTTGTGTGGAACTTTATAAGTAGAAGTCTAATGTATCAATGCAGGATGTGATATTAGACATGAAGCATGAAAGGCTAGTGTGAAGCCAAAAGTAAATGGGTGCATGTATAACCAGATGCAAAACCGAGATGAATTGTAGATGAAAACACTACAGTTTCTTTGACTTCTTCAAATGTCCCTTATTCAGATTATGGAGCATTTTGTAAACAATTAGCTGTGGCATTGGGTTGTAAATAGTCATATTGATGACTCATAAGGTCCATTAGGATTTTCAATTTGACCATTCATTCTGTACACACACTTTCTACGCCTACATATGTTTATTTGTACGTTGAGTAATCCTCTCTTTGTTTTTCTTGTAAATGGATACCCAGTCCATTTTATCCACGGATAACTAACAATTAAGTCAAGTGCAGCATCAATCAAATGAATGAAAATAGTGACCTAATCTGTCAACAACATGTCCACTAAAAGAGCGGAAGACATGACTCACAGTGTACAGACATAATACCAGCAAAATATCAAAGAACTAGGCTCTTTTCTGTGATAGATAAGGATCTTTGATGTCTCTTGGCTTTGAGTTCCCGAGGGGACTTTCTCTGTTGTTTGTTCATTTCTGTGGCCTCCAGACCTTGGACTAGTACATGCTTGCTCTGAAGAAGCGCTAGTCAGAGGTTGAATCAGCCAAAAATCACTTGCTCACTATCCTCAAAATCTGAGGAATGGCTTATTTAAATTCTTGTATACAAAGAGTAAATGTATGTTTTTTGAGCTCTGTCATATTTGGGAAGGTGCACTGGTGCAGTAGGTAGCAGTACTGTCTCACACCTCTGATTCAATCCTGGGTCCAAAGACATGCAGTCAAGTAAAATGGAATCTCCCTATTGTCTATTGGTGTATGTGTGCCTTGGATCATCCAGAGCAGAGTGTCCCACTGCCTTATGTGCATGTGCAGTCTGGCATTTACTCCAAGCTTTCCCTGAGCCTGTACTGAATATGTTGTCAGAAGGAGGTTTGAGAAAATAGAGACCGTTACTGAGGAAACCATGAGAACGTATTGTATCATGTCCTACCCATCAATTTCTTTGTTTATTGAAGGGACTGTTCACCCCCTAAGGTAAATAGTTATTAGTATCTCTTCATAGGGTAAGCAGAATGGTATTCAAAGTGATCTATGTCCGAAAATGTGTGCGTAGTTTGTTAGATCAAAACAAGTATTTCTACACTGATGCAACATAAAAAAATCAGAAACACAAGGCCCATTTTAATCCTTTTTATAAGAAATATACTTGTTCCCAGGCTGGTCTTTATTTGATTAGATGCAAAATCAATAGCAGCGTGTTAATTGGCAGACAAAGGTCTAGTTTGTTGAATTAGTTTTGCTTTGTAATGTTTTTCATCAGTACCCATAGCAGTGACGGTAAATCACATTTCCCTTACTTAAAATGATTGAAAATTTGTTGCACTCAATTGCCCTGCATTGAAGAATGGAAAGGGGTCTCACTTCTCTGTTCGTTGTTTGAAGCTAACAGCCTCATAGTAGAAGCACAAGCCTACATTAAGATTCACAGCAAACACACAGAACCTTTTTGCTGGTGCATGGGGGGGGGGGGGGGCACTATGGATCAGGGGATCAAAAATGACAAGAGCAATTTGCATGTGAAATGAATCTTTCTGATTCATCATCTGAGGATGGCTTATATCATCAGTGTCAGTCAGAAATCTGGCACTGACTTTGCATTATTAGTTTATATTTAAATTTGTGTGTATGTGTGGGGGGGGAGGGTAAATTTGTCTTCTGACTAAGTAAATATGACAGTGAAAGAAATAAAAAATAAGAGGAAAGAAGTATGTCATTTATCAGTTACCTTTGTTACCAAATCAACAAACTATATAAGGTAAGGTAATAAAAAGCAAGTCGTTGTTTTCATGGTGTGTGATTAATGCAAAGTCAGCTGGTACTGAGTATGCCATATTGCTCGCACTTCTCATCTTGTAACGTTATACTTGATGGGGCAGAAATATTTAGTAATAACTCTTCGCTATGCTTCCTACTGAAGCACAAGTCATAAACAAATCCCGAACAAATATAGTTGCTTCTTCAGATAAAATATGTGTCACAAAATTCAGTGTTATAATGCTGTGATTCAGTGTTCATAATGCTTTATTTAACTTGTGTTTTTATTCCAGTAATTTTTTGTGTTATTATGGTTGTATTATTTATATTGTTTTTTTTAATTCACTGTACGGTGTCCTTGAGTATCTAGAAAGGTGCCTATAAATAAAATGTATTATTATTATTATTATTACGATTCATTAAACAAACAGGAGATTATTATAAGGAGATTATCCTTTATGTAGATCATGCTTTATCTAGCCTACAGAACCCAAATTTATCAAAGGTGTGAAATATCAAGCATTTGCCTTTCAGCATGATTACAATGGTTATAACATGTTACATGTAACATGTTACATCAGTTATCAAGGCTTGAGCTAGTGGCTCATTCTTAATTCATCTGTAAATAATCCTCCAAATAATGTAGGGGTTGGTCCATCTCAGATGTGTGATAGAGCACCATTAAATTCCAAGGGATCCTGAAATGTCACGAGCCCCATACTGAACAGTCAGCATGCTCGTGTGCACCTTAATCAATAAGATCAGTCACAGTGTAATACATGTATTGCAGCCTCCCATGTTTGAGCATTTCCAGTGTCCAGGAACACTTCTTCTCTTATGCCCTCAGGACATATGGACGTGAGATTTAAGGTAAGAAGCTAAGACAGATTCAGAGTTCGCTTAACATATTTAACTCTATTTTAACTTCTTTTCTGAGGCCTTTTGGACATACTGATGGTTAGCAATGTGCAGTGCTCATATAATGTGTTTACAATGCTTGACAAGTTTTACTAGTAATTCTGGGTTTACTCAAATCGTGAAAATTGTATAAAAGGTGGATGAGGGGACTCCTGGGGTGGCATGAAGTCATGTGACAAATCCAGTTATCCAACCAGCATCAATTCTTCCAAAGATAGATTGTTTCCTGTCTTAGAACTTTTCACGATGTTCTTGCCGTCAAGGTGGACATTAGGTGCCCAGGAAGATTCCTTTCATCCTTCCTCATCAAGTGTCACATCACACGTTACATGGATTCCTTTGCCAGACTGACAAAAGTGACTGTAATGTTCATAACTGCATCTATAATGTAGAGCTACTGCTGTATGAAGAATGTTATCTTCTGCTATACTGCAGGTTACACACGTCTGATGTTCTCTGCCTATAGAAAGGAATTAATACTCTTAGAAATTTTGCAGAAGTGACACCAGGTACATGTTTGGTCTTTTTTTGTCCTGCTCATTTGTCATTGCTGTCTGGTCTTCCACCGAGCTCAGCGTGGAGCTTGAAAGGTCACTCTGCCATTTTTAACAGCAAATGCCTCAAAGGAGTTTACTGTGTAAAGTCTGAGCAGCCGTGAAGCTCCGAAGTGGCCATCGTACCCAGGGGCTGCAAAACGGGTTCCATCGTGCATCTACTGCACATATCCTAAAATGCTTTCCACCTAGGAGATGTCATTTATTCTCGGGAGGAAAGTTTTGCTGGAAATCACAAGGTGCGGGTGACATTTTGTGCGATCATCCTATCTATTAACTATCAATCTAGCAGTGACAAGGATATCATGGTGCTGTCACATTAAAGCAGGTGTCTGCTGTGCATAATCATTCAAATGGATTATTTCTGCTTATAATCTTGGCGAAAATAGTTCTGTCTTTTCCATTTATCTTATGAGATCTAGGGGGGGGGGAGTCAATGGACAATACCCCTTATCAACAGTCAGAAATACATGCATTTTGTATTTTGGAAGAAAGAAAGAGACCAGAAGCAATGATTTGGGTTTCCTATTTGCCCATTTTTGGGTAGAGAACAAGCAGACTTTTATACAGCCATGGAACAAATGAAGAGACCACTCTATATTTGAAAACAAATCTACATTTTTAAATGCTGCAGAAGGCCACGCTGGGCAGCAGGCTGCTTCCAGGTTCAGAATTTCTAAGACAGCAGTACTGAATAACAAAGTGAAGCTGGAGACATTGGGAACGACCAGAAACCAGCCAAGTAAAGGGTGGACTCAACTTTCTAATGCCAGCGATGGCCGTTATTCGACAGTTTCTCATGAAACGTAGGATGTTTTTGCACACAACAGGTTTTTACGACTTTTCCCATTTATTTCATAAACTGCAGATTTTTCATTCTTACTAAGCATTGGAAAGTTGAGTGAAGAACCATAAATGAAAGTATCATCAGACCATGAAACAGAGCAGTATTTAATGTCCCTTGTAGAAAGAATGCGTCACATTGCTCTGCTGCTATAACTACTGGAGAAGGTTACTTTGATCAGTCAAGGATATGACATTTTCTTGCTAATAAAGGTACTCAAATAGTGAATATACTGTAAATGTATCTGTTGGCAAAGAATAATGAGTATATGAGTAAATGTTAAATGAGTAAAATGCAAATGTAGACAATGTCAGTGTGTGCTAACCTTTTTACCAGCAATATATATGTCTGACTCATTGACATTTCCAGTTGTGTACCCAAGAGTGCCAGAAAACCTTTTTTTAGTTCTTCAGACCACATGTTATGTGAATATTCCAAAGAAAAGGTGACTGTAAATTTCTCATTGTAGTATGTGTGTGTGTGTGTGTGTGTGTGCGTGCCTTGATATAGGCTAGCAGATCTACCCCTGCCTTGTGCTACCTGGACTTCCCTGAACCATTATCTTATCTTTTGCTTTAATCTTTCATGTATTGCTTTAAGTATACTAATGACTCAGTTAAATGGTTAGCTATACGTTTTTTTTCTACTTTGACATGGTGGCTGACATCTTACACACCACAGGCATTTCCAAGGAGCCCGGAACGAGTAGAAATTAAGCAGAAATCGCTAAGCTAAGCAGTTCGGCCCGCCCGTTTTACCCTCCTGGCACTGTGCTGAAGCAACAATTCTAAATTTATCTTAAGTTTCCTGTCCTCTCTGAGCTCAGCAAACTAGCCAAGCTGGAAAAGGGAGTCTGAGCTGTGGTCTTTTTTGGAGAGTTCAGCACCTTCTGGAACTCTCTTGCAACGATGTTGGCGAATTGCCCTGGACATTATTAGATGGATGTCTCTCTGTGGATGAAACACGACATCAAGACGCACTAGTCTGACTCTATCATATACTTGGAGCTGAAATCCGCATCAGAAATACAGTAGGTGGTAGCAGGGTACATGTGCAGCCCCATTCTCACATGTTCAGCATTTTATCCAGAAGGTGCAACTGAGTGTCCTTCCAAACAGCAGCGCACAGGAAGTGTGAGGATCTTATTACAGACAGCAGTACACAGGAAGTGTGAGGTGTTTGTTCCAGACAACAGTGCACAGGAAGTGCAAGCAGCTTGTTTGCTGTTTATCTGGGCAGCAAGTGTACTTTGGCTTAGAACAAGAAACACAATTTAACATTAGAACTGCCATGCCCACACAGGCGTAACCCACCGGGTGCGCAGCATTAGGGGAGACTGGGGACAGTCGCAACACTTTTTGCATTGTACTCTGTAACTCAGAAACTGTTTGAATTTGAGAAACAAAGAGTTTATACAATAAAGTTACACATCTATTAATAGTTAAAGGCATTTAAAGATGATTCCCTAAAGCACATTCTTCACTATTTGCATTTGAATGTGATGAGTCAGATGTTGTGCCGAGGCCAGTTGCAACAATATCCGGGGATGGTTGCAGCATGTTTCAAATAGGTATACTTCAGTGACAATAAAATGTTTCTAATAAAAAAAAATAAATTATAATAATAGTACAATGTTCATTATCAGCTTTGATCAGTTATAGATTTGTCTAGTTTAAAAATGAATGATATTTAATCATGATTAGTCTAAATTAATCCACAGCAACCCTGTGATTAATCTGATTTAAAATGTTAATCGTTTGACAGCACTGTGTGTGTGTATATATATATATCTATATATATATATAAATATATACATATGT
>JAABNY020000108.1:5415342-5434919 GCA_015164015.2 Brevimyrus niger
CGGACCTAAGGGAGATGCTTTTCATCTCATTGTATATGAAAATGTATAATGACAATAAAAGGCATTCATTCATTCATAAGCTGTTAAACATTCTACTCAAATGCCCAATGAGATGTGATCTGGATTAGATCTGAGTTATACATACTTTAGCATCATTATATTTGACGCAGTTTCTCTGAGACTGGAATGCTGGTATGAAGCAAAAATCTCAGGCATGTACCATGTGACCTGTGGCTTAATTTAACCTTCATGGAAAAAATCATGTCATTTTGGTTTGACGTTTGAGGATGTTGTATTTTTACTCAAGCTCAAATCTGCTGACATTTAAAAAACTATAGGAACATACACTTAGGGTGACCACCCAATCCATGTCATAAGGGCCACCATGAGCTATGACAGGATTTGCAAACTACCATTCTAACCATTTCAATTGAAAAGACCTGGAATTCATTTAAGCACCGAGTTCTTGCTGTGTGTTGATTGGTCAGACTCCGATAATCATGCATGTTTCAATAATGTTAGAGTGAAACAGCTGGATGAGTCTTTCAATCAAGGAAACAAACTAGTAAAAGTACAAGACAAACCAAACAATTTAGCCAAGTAGGGGGAGCCTTTCATTAAAGTAGTGCCTAGTGTCTCTCCTGACACGGATTAGGTGGTCACCCTACCTACTGGGCTAAATTGTTTGGTTTGTCTTGTACTTTTACTAGTTTGTTTCCATGATTGAAAGACTCATCCAGCTGTTTCACATTTAACATTAGGTCTTTTTAATTGAAATGGTCAGAATGGTAGTTTGCAAATCCTGTCATAACTCATAGAGTCCATCATGACATGGATTGGGTGGTCACTCTACGTACACTGCATATAGACCTTCCACAATAGTCAGTACCACATGCTAAACTTGCTCACCTTATTGTTTATTCTTGCCTTCTTCACAGATGTCTCCCTTGATGAAGTTCCAGGCTCTCTTGGGATAAAACCCACAGCAATGATACATTTTACACCCAAATCAAGTCATATGGAACTCTTTGGGTTAATTTTCAGCCCTGCGTGTGGAGTTTGCATGTTCTCCCTGTGTTGTTGTGGGGTTTCCTCCAGGTACTCTGATTCGTCCCCCCCTCACACACAATCCAAAAACATGCTGAGGTTAACTGGAGTTATGAACTTGCCTGTAGGCATGTATGTGTGTGTAAGTGAATGGTACAGTATATCAGTGTGCTCGCTGAGGTGTTGGCACCCCATCCGGGGTTTTTCCTTGCCTTGCACTCATAGTCCCATTGCCTTGCATGTATGTGGAAGAATTGATATATTGATGTTGGCCTCCAGAAAGTCTGTTTTCTTGTAGGAACCCCTCTTCAAAGGCAATCAAGGCACCCAGGTGATAGTATTGATGAAGCTCTTCCTATTGTGTGTGTGTGTTCCCAGGGGACATGGACCATCCTTCTTGTCTTGCCATGTTCACTTTGCTGTGGCAGTACGCCTCAATTCCTCTGCCTCCTTGAAACATTAGCCATTTTATTGCTGTATCTGGGGCAGGAGTATTCTTCGTTCACAATGCATTGCAGTAGAAAAAACTCTTACTGTACCACTTGGGATTAGTGTTCTGTAATTGCTGAAAAACATAGTTCCTCTGAGGCTCCTTGCTCTGCCATATTGTCTAGATGGGGTCCGTGCTCAGGCACGGGCTGCCTGTCTCCCTGCCTGCTTCTAACCATCTTCACTACTTGTCGTAACTTGCCAGTATTGCAGCTCTACTGCCTATTTCATTTTCATTTCACTGCCTATTTCATTTAATTATCATTTCACGATAATTGGTTAAAAGATTAGATTAGAAATGTGATTAGGAAACCTTTTTATCCATCCATGAATATACACTTATGAAATACTTCAGTAGAGCCAAATATTTTACCGTAGGTGACGGCCTTCATATTACATAGTATTCGAGGAAAATAACCCTGGAATGCACGCTTTAATTTATTGTTGCTTCACGAAAAAAAATGCTTTTATGTTCCATGACTAACGTTTATAAACTGTTGCAGCTGTTTTGCTGTTTACAGTACAAATTAATACCACAAATTAATTCAGTTATTGATAAATTAGCAATTGTTAACTATCCATTGGATACATTGCCTAATCCTGTAATTATGTCAAGCTTTCTTTGATCATTAATGTAGTTTGGTATAGTGCAACATGTCACCAAGAGCATCTTGCATATTCCAAATGAAAATCTATTTATTATTTTGTTTTTAAAATGGCAAAAACATATCTCGGCTTGACTGAAATATACACCAATCAGCAGACGTTGAAGTGGGATTTGATAGGTGAGGGAACCCTACGACGCGGCATAGCAGCGCAGCAGGGAAATGACTCACTTCTGAATAACTGCCAAACGAAAACGATCTCCATCCACACAGGCGTGTTCACATCATTTACAAAGGATTTTCATACACACTGAAATAAGTGAAAACATATACGATCTGGCTACTAGTCTACATTGGGCATGCAAGCATCAATACAGTAAATTAGTTTTGTCTTACACAACAATGCAGCAGTCACACTGTGTAATATGCTATGTAGCTGCATACTGGTCAGAAACAGGGAAAGCACCACCGAAAGCAGCTCCTCCATATCCGCCATGGTGGAATACTGTTTATGTCTGTGTAGGGTGACCAGATGACCAATCCGACAACGAGACAGTCTGACTAGTGGGATAAAACCAGGGATGGACCAGATGATGAATAGGGATCAATTGTGGCACTTTTAGAGTTCACTTTTTCAAAAGTCTCCATTTTCACACTGCAACTTTAAAACAGTTTCCAGAAATATATGCAGGACTCTCAAATGTTATGCACTGACCATGAGAGACACACATTTCAGCCAGTTCACGTGCTCATTAGCCACACCTTGTGTTTCTCACACTGAGAAGTAAGGGATAATGGCCACCAAGATGACCCCTTATATAGAAAAAACAGACAAGGCGTTGGCATAGAGAGTGGAGTTTTCTACTGAGTTCATAGCTGTCCTGAGTTACACTGAGTTAATAACCATGTATCAACCAATCATAAAATAGCATTTGTTCTTTCTGAATAAATTCCAAAATAAGTTACATGTGATCCAGGCACATTATTTCATTGATGAAGACTAGGTGGATGTTTAAGGGCAAGATCTGATGAATGCGGCAAGCAGGGCTCTCAATCTCGCACAATGACCATGAGACACACACTTTACCCATTTTAGATATAACCTCACTCCAAACTTGAGAGCCCTGTATATGGCTGTGAGAGTGTTTACAATAGGCTCTGTTTTGTGGGGCTGATAACTTCGGGGTAGAGTGGACGAAACGCAAAAACTGATGTCTGCGTCTTGTAGGGGAATTCCTGATAGTCGTAGGGTTATCAACTTTGGTCGGCTGCCTGGCATGAGATTTTCTATTTGAGACAAGTCTGCACACTCATTTACATGTGTGTAACAGTTTTAGTACGTTGTAAATAGTCTGTTGGTTTTACAATCAATTCCAGCACTTTTGATGTAGCTAATTTCAGGTTTATAATGGAATACTATTGATGTGGAAGTGTGAGTTTCATGGCAAATGCGTGAGAGGTGGCAGCCCTGTAGTCATGGCCAGCAGGCACAGCCCTCACACCCATGCTAGCTCTGCTTCTCAGCTGGGCCTAACGTCAAGCTAGCTAAGCTAGCCGAAGTTTTCGCCAAAGCATCAGCCGCCGTATAAGTAAATTGCAAGACATAAAACTACGTTGCATACAAAACAGCGTATGTGTTTCATGATATTTATTGAGCTCTGTGGAAACATTGCATTTGAAATGACCCACCACCTAAAAGCAACTCATTTTATGCTTTATTGCCTTCGGTCGCTAGCTAGTTCTGCAATAAGTTTAGGAGCATACATGAACCCAATGAAGAGAAGGGATGAGAACAGGAGGTGTGTTGAGTGTAGAAGTGAGCCACAGGGTGACATTTTCTGATTTTTGAGTTAGTATCTCAACAGCATCAATTAAAAGGAATGCAGGCCACAGCACGCAAAGAATAAACTTGCTGCTACCATCTTGGTGCCAGATACCACAGGACACCTTCAGGGGTCTTGTGGAGTCCATGCCTCAATGGGTCAGAGCTGCTTTAGCCGCACAAGGGGGACATGCACAATACCTGGCAGGGGGTTTTAATGTTATGGCTGACTGGTGTTTACACATAAAAACAGTGCTGACTAATAAACCTAATATTATTAGCCTAATGAACAGCTTTATCACAGTCAGTGTGCTCAGTCAGCTTAGCATTTGTCACTGTACATAAACAGAAAAAAAACAACCAAAAAACCCTCTTTATATTACAGTTATTACCAACTACGCAAAACTACAAGAACTACGAATAAGCAAAAAAGTGGAACGAGGCTCTCATTTAGATTTCATCCATTATTTCAAGCCATTAAATCTGACCTGTGACCTCAGTTTCATTTTCGATGTTTGGTGTGACAATCAAAACCTCCTCATTGCCTTGTTTCCCGCAGTTCAGCTGCAGCCTAATGAAAGCAGGAAGGGCTCCGGCTGCACTGGCTGCTCCCTGCTTACTGTATATGCGTAACTGCGGGCCCACTGGAGATATAGAGATAATCAGCATGTGTTCTGTGTTGCCTAAAGTGCTGCGACATTCATTATGCCTTTCCGGAATAATCAGTTTGAGGGGGTCTTAAAGTGCATTAAATATAATTAAAGCCAGTATTAAATATGTGCTTTTTTCTGAATTCACATGTGCCACATTCCAATGAGGTATAATTTTTAATGCAGGGGTTTTATAATTGACAGAAAGGGAGTTACGTGAAATTTGAGTATAATCAGGCATCTTAGCAATGTCGTAGTTAAAATTAGAAAACTTCTTTTTTTTTTGTTAATTCTGAGGGCTTTTAAAATGTCATAAAGTGGTTTTCTCGCTATATGCTGATGTTGATGGTATAGATGTGCAGTAGCTACTCATTACAGACCACCATGGAGTGTAATTTGTTCACCATTGTAGTTTAAATTAACTTTGAAAACTGCACCGGGTCATGGACTCTGCATGTAAATGTTCGTCTTCACGGCCTGCGATAGATGTGTGTCTCAGTATCGTTAGGACCTTTCATTGTGCGTAAGCTGAAAGTATTACACCTCTTTTTGTAAGAAAATTACCCACTGTAATAACAGCATTAGCGACAAATGTAATTTTTCATTTCCATACTCGTTCATTCATTTGTCCTTATTACCTTTCCATTTCCTGCCCAACCATTTCTCAGCCGAAGCTGAAGTATGAGCTTCATCAATCGATAACAAGCCGCAATAGACGTATGAAAAATTAAACCTAGCATGAAAGATTGTCTCAGTGCGTGGCACTGTGGACTCACACTTCCAGGACTGGGGGTTATCATGTTCTCCTGATCTTCAGGTGGCTTTCCTTCAAAAGAGTAACAACTTGTACCTTTGCTTGTGACTGGGGCTGTACCATCAAGGACAAATGTACATTTTAAGATACACAAATGGACTATGAGGAAAATTTTGGGACCATTGCGGGTAAATTAATGTTGATTTTACCTTGGGGATTTTCCTCAGAGTCCATTTCTGTACCTTAAACTGTAAACCTGTAAACTGTACCTACAGCTACGGTAGAATTGGCAGACCTTTCAGGGTACAAATTGCTACTCTTTTTCCCGACAGTGTAATTCCAGTCCAGACTATAATTTTGTTTCAAGCAGTTGAGTATAAGGAGTCACAGGCACAGAATATTCAACCGGTTGGTTGAAACAAAATTATGGTCTGGACCTGAAGTAGCCCCCACTGATAAACATGCAGTGAGGTTAAATGGAGCCTCTTTATCGCTTGAGGTGTGTGACAGTGTGTGTGAGCGTGTGGGGGCCTCATAGTGGACTGGCAGCCGGTCCAAAGGGTGAATCCTTGCTTTTGGGTCTTCAGCTTCCTAGGATGGGCTGGGAAACAGTGTATTAAGCCATTGCAGGAACTCGGGTAATAGCTATAGTGTAAGAAGACTTTCAAAAAAGGGGAAGACAGAAGAACATGATTGGGTTTGGCACAAGTTACTTTCTTTGTAAGAGCTGTGGATGGGGAGTAGCTCTCCATACCCATATAATCTGTCCCACCTCTACCCATGGAAAGCCGAATGCGGAGCAAAATCGCTTTGTAGAGGTTTATATAGTAAACAGGACCAGAGGCCGACACCATGGAGGATTCGGATGGACATTTTGATCAAAATGCAATTTTTTATCATGGACACGGTATTTGAAAATGTAGCCTCCGTAGTCTTTTTTTATTCTCAATCACGAACATTTTGCTACAGACAAACATGAATCTTGCCACGGACATGTTTCTCTATATATGGATGGGTTGATGATACCTGAGCAAGGCACATTTAAATTTTAATTATATAACAAGATCCGGTCAAATTCTGCCCGTGGTAAATTCGTTACGATTCCTATCCCCCAGCAGTGAGTAGCTCTCTGTCCGCTGAGTTAATCCTGGACCTGGAGTGCATCCATGTACAGAGTCACATGCCTGGGAGGGGAAAGGGGCAGTGAGGTCCACAGGAATGCAACAGGAAGATGCAGCATGTATGCCAAGGGAGCAGGGCATCATGCCCTTCAATCAAGTCAAGTCAAGTCAAGTCACACACATAAAACGAAATTGCATTTTCTATGGAGGAGATAGAGCCAGAGCAAGGTGATGATAGGTAACAAACCTACTGACTGACCTGCTGAGTGCAATAATATTTTATAGGATTCAAAATCACTTAGATGTCAGTTAAATGTCACCTAAACAGTGCTATTTGTTTTTGTGTACTGATAATAATTCATCTATTTGATATGTCACCTATATATTATAGTGCTATTTATTTTTGTGTGCTGATAGTAATGCGTCTACAGTATTAAATAAGCTATTTATATGTTATTTTGCTATTTACTTTTGTGTGCTGATAGTAAGGCGTCTGTTTGGTGCTAAACAATACACAAAATCGCACCAAAGCATGCATGAACGCAACAAATAGATCACCACCACAGACAGGTTTTAGCTCTTTCAGCTTATTTAGGTTAACACCAGTAGAACAAACAAAGGTTGTTTCTGTTTGTATTTTAGACATTGCAGCGGTGAGAGATATAGCCTCTGTGATGGCCTTTTGCATTTCTTTGTGCTGTGAACTTCAAAGACTGAAATTACAATAACAATAATAATAATAGTGATAATAATAATAATAAAAAAACATTTTGACAGTAAACCTGTTGCTGAACAAATTTTGCACTGAAATAACACTATAAATTCCCCTCTGACCGATGTGTAACCATGTCGTACGGGATTTGGGGTATTTAATTAACTTCAGGTTGTTCAGGAAGGCACTTCTAATCTCCCCTTAGATTTGCAAGATAGTAGAAAATGATCAACTCAGAGGTGGAATAATACTGGAAATCCCTGGCTGGCAAGTGAACAACAAAACCACATGGCGTTGCAATACGTTTTTATTACTGGTTCGGTGGAATGATCTTCCCCAGGGCTGGTGGGTTTTTGCAGCTCGGAACGCCGTCGGAAGCTCGCTTCTGTCACCCCTGGATTGTGTCTGGGAGTTTCTGCAGTAGCACAATCATCTGAGAAGCAAGCAGGAGTTAACAAGCTTGTGGGGGTCGCCAGGCTGACTGCACGGGATCATGTGACACGCCGAGTGAAATTGGATTAGAGAACGCCATGTGGTCTCCTGTCCATGGCGAGCCTGGAGGTGAGACAGACAGTCCAGTCCGATATGGTAACCTGGGTGAAAATGAGAGGAGATTAAACCCAAAACAGTGATTCCCTTGGCTTCACCCATGGACATGAAGCTCTACAAAGAAAGTATCAATTTTATTATGCACATTTACCAACTTCACAATTGTGCCTTTGTGGTGACGATAATTGCTTTTTTTTCTCTAATTTTCTTTGGCATTCATGGCCATTTCAGACCTTTCAAGAAGAATAAAGGTTACAGTCAAAGGAATCGTTTGAATGCCCGTAGACATCTTGTTGTAATACAGGGGTATGTTCCCTGACATTTCAGATGGCGAGCAAATCCATCTGGTAAACTAGCAACGCAATAATTGTCCTTTCGATATACAGCAATTATTAGGATTATATTGCTGAACAGCAGCTGTTCACTAAACAGTGATCAGGCAGCCCAAGGTTTGTTAAATAAATATGTCTGCACTACTCTGAGCTCCCTAGCAGACCATACAGATTTTTGCTCCCTACTAGGACCTAGGAGGGTGCAAAAACGGGGACTGTCTGTGGGTCCCTGAGGACTGGATAGGGAAACATTGCAATAAGGTTAACCACTATTAATTGTGCAAATACTGATGTTGAAATATAATGAATGACAGGTAGTAATGAATGACTCTGCGTCATTCTGCCTTCTGAGTAAACAAGCTCTGCAATGGAGCAAGTCCCACAAATCCTAAGTAAAGTTTAAGAGGACTGTCGAGGCAAGTTTTCTGGTAGGAGTCACATTTGTTCCAGTCACCCTGATGGCCGAGTGACACCATGGGTGGAAAATTCCAATTTGTCTAGAAACTATGCACTTTGTCTTTTTTTTGTGTATTAGGTCATGCGAATGAAATTCGTTTTCAGGACCAGCTGTGCAGTGTTCTGTCAATTTTAAAACAAATCGGCTCAGTTGAATTAATTAGTGGCTTAGTGTATATTGATCGTCAGAGATGGGAGCAACGTTCTCTGTCTTCAGGAAGGCATGTGGTCGACTGCTCCATTGTACCATTGAGAATTTTTTACAAATCAGATTAGCTTAAATTAAGTTTCATTTCAGGCTCAATGGGTAACTACACCCAGCAGTGGTTGGGGGTGTGAATCCAGCCCCGGGTGCATGTGTGTTGGGTTGGCTGCTCTCCCTGTTTTTCTGGGCTTCCTCTCGGCACTCGGTACGGTTTCTTCCTGCAGTCTAAAGACATGCAGTTCCAGTGAGCTGGCGAACCATAAATTGCCCTTAATGTGGGGGATTTGCAATGAAGGACTGTTAGCCAAGGCTGCAAAGAAGGTGGCTGAGCAAGTCTCCTGAAGAATAACAGTGCACATCTTCACCAGCTGGTGCAGAACAATGTATCCATGCTGCTGGCATAATGATATTTGCCTTTCACCCTCCTGTCAGTGGACATGCAGCTCTCCCTGAGCAGAAATGCGAGCACCTGGTCTTCCTGTCAGCTAGTGAAGACCTTGCCACTGGATTCAGGTACACATGGCCAAGGTCTTTGTGCTGCTTGGTGCTTCTTTTTGGCTGAGGACTGGAAGCTTCTCCGTTCGTGGTGACGGACCTCAAAAAACCCAATAATCAAAGGTTCAGATGAGGCTGCGGTCACACCAGCCCCCTGAAAACAATGTGAGTAGACAGAATGTGAGTATATTTGTTTCATGTTAGTACAACACATAATCATTTTCATAATGTATTTAATAATACACAAAATAACAATTAGTTAATAGTTAAACAATAGTTTTTTGTGACGTTTCCATAATAGTTTCAAAACAGTGTCTGTAAACATCTTACGTAATTTCATTGTCTTTTCCCAATGTTGTTTTCTGATTTATTCAAAAGGAAAGAGGAGAAATGACATGACCTTTAGTCATAGAGGCAGAGCTGTCAATAACAGCTCTGGTCACACGATCTTGTTTACAATCGGTGACTTTTGTCATTTTTTTCTGGGACTCAAAGACATTTAACCTCATGGCCTTTTAAAGGATCTGGGGATTTTTCTGTTATTACTTTAATCATCAAAGGATGAGGAGCAGCCAAACACTGAGGTGTTATTTTTTTCTCGCTCAAGGGCATCTTTCTAGTGTCTGATCATATTTTGACAGCAGACATGGTCTATGAATGAACGAGTGAATGAATGAACTGACAGAGTTGTATTGATTTTGCCAATTTAAGTACCGTTAGCTAGACCTCATCTGCCGCGTGACAAGCGCTAGAATGAAATACAGTGTGTTTCCATTGAGACGTAAACACATAAGTCACAACACTATAACTGGAAAACAATAAAATCCATACCTTAGACAACGCCGTCCCATCTACAGCAGATGTGATGCTGTTGGGCTGCCCGTGGCATTGTCCATAGTTTTGCCCATCTTGGATACGGTACGCACCCACTGGGAATTTGAATGCAGTTCCCAACTGATTCAACAAGATCCAGCTCTCCATTTTAATTATGCAAAACACAGCCCTTGTCCAAGAAAAGTGGGGTGGGTGGAGGGACGGAGGGGCAGGGTGAGGGGGTGGGGTGGAGAGGGCCGCCGGAGCCGCGTGCGGAATCGTCAAAAAGTAAAAAGTGCAAAGGGCTAGCCCCTCCTGCCACTTCAACCTCCCAGGCTTAATTAAACAGCCTCCTGACATACAGGTAGACCAGATGGCCAAAATCCTTTGGCGGGGGGGGGGCACACATGGCCTGTCTGGATGCCTGCTTAATTGGCCAGCGCGAGCCCCCTCTTCATCTCTAAACGGTGGGCTGACCCCACTCCAGCCAGGAGAGAATAAATGCACGTTGTCCCTTCCTAGACAATGACGAAAACATTTTGTTCCAGTAAAATCTCACTCCGCAGTCAGAGACCGACATTGACTCATTTTTTGTCCCAATGCACCAGAATGACATGAATATGCCCAGGAAGAGCCCCCCCCCCCCTCCTGGGTGCTACCCAGTTGGTCATGGCCCCCCAAGTTTTTTCTCTCCTAACTACCATGACAGTCTTTTACTCTTTGCTCTTCATTCAAACATTGAGATAATACTAACTGCTATTAGGCTTCTCTGTGCTCCAGTATTTGTTTCTAAATCGTTATTAGACCTTTGTTGGGGAGGATGCTGCAAAAATGTATTTAAAGAAATTAAACATTTACTACATTCCAGCTAGCAAGTTTAAAATACAACACACACCTTCCTAGGTAAGTGCCTACCTGTATATCTGCCAAAACAAATACTCATACTTGCTTTGTAAGATTTCATTAAAACAGCATTAAGAAAACCTTTTTTATATAGGTACAGGTCCATTCATTCCATTTTCACACTGAACACTTTGATTTTAAAAATCAATATTCTGCTGATTCTAGAATTCATACGCTCTTTGTTGAAGGCTATCCCCGTGGAATTTCAATGCATTCTTTTTGATGATGTAACATGGGAATAGATATGTCATACCTGAGAAGAGGTTCTCAAATATTGCCAACGCAGTGCTATTATATAATGCTATATTTTAAAATGAAAACATTTTTTTCTGCTGTGAAAGTTTTCGTAAATGACATGCACAGATGTAACAAACGCACCCCCCCATACAGGAAAAACAGACTGAATGTCTAACATCAGATGCCGTTTCAGTGAAACTCTGACTTGCAAAACAAGATATTGCTGCCATAAGCATTAGATACACACTCTTATTAACAAATAGAAACACACAGATTTTCACTCATGCACACACACACACACACACACACACACAGACACACACACACAGACACAGCTCTCCAAAATTCTTTACCACATTATCACAGCTACTCACTACAGTATTGGAGGCATCTGAATTGGTTGGGGGAGAGGGAGCAAGAGAGAGAGGGAAAAAGAGAGAGAGAGAGAAAAAGAGATAGCAGATTGGATGAGGGGAGAGGATTCACAGGCTACTCTGGGTAGAGCCACAGCAGAAATTCTGATCATTAAGTTAAGAAACTGTGAGAGGTGATTCCCCCGAGGTTGGAGCGGCTCAGCCTGGGTGAAGGTGATGAGCAGGAGGACAGAGCGGCCAGGGTGTGGAGCTGATCAGGACGGAGGTCACGCTCACGTGCCCTTTGCCGAATCGCACTGACGCTCGACTCGCATGTAGGTTTTCGACTTGTACTTTCATCCCTTCGTTCATATTTTGCTTCCCGGCGAAAGTGGACCGGGGAGACGGGGATGCTAAGCGAATCCGGAGACACCTGAGAGCGGGACTGCGGGGAAGACCCCCACCCACCAGGTGGCTGGAGGTGAGCTCCAAGGTGAAGCCATGTGCCCGCTAAGGATGCCCATTGTCAGGTGCTTTCACCTGCTGAGCCTCCTTACCTCCCTGCCTCTTCCCCCCGGTGAGAGACCCGCCTGACCTCACAAACATCCATTCTGAACATGTTTCCTTCACTGCATTTCTGTTGTCATTCTATATTTATAATGTCGGCACTGAATGCTCACTGCAATATGGACTTTACGTATATACATATTGCAAAACAGGGAAAACGATCTATAAACAGCAGGGAAGTGATCCCGGCATGCACTGTATTATAAATTTTTGAATTGACTGAATATGCCTTATCATAAGTCAGTGGCACTGGAATTCACAAATTGTGCTTCTTTAAAAACAATTTCAAAAAAGGGGCTTCAGTCCTGTACTGGATAAGCAATTGGATTTTGCCAAATTGCCTTTTGGATTTTTTATTTTTATATATATTTTTTTGTAATTCAGATTATAAAGTGCATCCTTATGATTTTAATATATAAAACTTGTTACACTTTGTAACTGTACAAAGCTTATTCCTGCATTGTAGGTACAGATTGCTGAGTTGCTATGTGCAAAGTGGGGCTAATTTTGTATTATGTTAAAATATAACAGAATTACTCTATTGTCATTGCACACAGCAAGTACAACGGAATTGATACTTCCAAAAAGAGCAGACAGAAACACTGCTATATACAATGCAGGTACTTTACCCATTGTGCTGGAGCAAGCTATTTATCCACTGTACTGGTGTATACAGTGCAGGTTCATTTTCTCCTGTGCTGGTATATTTGGAGCTGTTTCTTTATCCAGTGTGCTGGTATTAAAATCGAAGATTCTTTATTCACTGTACTAGTATATACAGTGAACATTCTTTTTCCACATTGCTGCTATATACTGTGCAGGTTCTTTATCCACTAAGGTACCCCAAAGTCCTGGCTAAAAATGTTGACTGTGGCCTAATCAAACCTGCCTCCTAATCACCCCCTATATCCAAGTGGTGAATTCTCTCCTGCACCTTACCCAATTTGGCTACTGTGTGGTGAGTGTACTGGCATAGAATGCCTGCTGTCGCATCATCCAGGTGGCTGCTACACAATGGTAGTTGCAGTGGCTTCCCATTGGTTCTGTAAAGCATTTTCGGTGTTTTGAAACATAAATGTAACATTCATTCATTTATCCACTATCCACTGAACAGGTATATAAAATGCAGGTTCTTTATGAACTGCACTGGTATATACAAGTGCAGGTTCTTTTCAACTGCACTGGTATATTCAATGCAGGTTCTTTTTCTACTGTGCTTGTCAATACATTGCAGGTTCTTTATTCACTCTGCAGGTATGCATAGTGACCTTCTGTGTCCATTGCAATGTTATATATGGTTCACATTCTTTGCCCACTGTGCTAGAATATACAGTGCAGGTTCTTTATCCACTGTGTAGGTATTTTCAGTGCAGGTTTCTAATCCATTGTCCAGGTTTATACAGAGCAGTTTCTTTACCTAGAGTATATGTTCTTTATCAACTGTAATGACATATACAGTGCATCCACAGTGCTTGAAAACAGATGTCTACAGTTTGTCTACAGCAGGTGGTTTTCATTTATCTATTCAACTATTATGTATTCTAATAAGCAAAAAAAATTGCAGCAGTTACCAGTGTTGGCAATTACCAACATTAATGTGGACTGGCCAATTCTAAGGTGTATCTCTCAGTCCATTATAAACAAACTGTTAAAAAATAAAGGGGATTGAACACTTGGTTGATAATAAACCTTTATTAGTTTCTGAACCATTTAGCATTCTGAACCACACTTAATTAACCTTTAACTTAACTTCTGATCTGTCAAAGAAGTAAGCTGATTGAATATACTGTAGCATTGTTTTAATATTTAACTCATAAAATGTCAAAACTTCCATTATAGCATAATTTGCAAACAAAAAAAGCTCATTACTGTACGATCATGCATGTGTTATTTATATAGTAATAAATGCAACAAAAGTGGTGCAACTAGAGAAAATAATTTCTGGTTTGTTAATATCCACAGTTCAGGTATTGTTCGTTAGTACGAAATGCTAATGGTCAGACCTGGGAATTTATTTTTAAGGAAGCTTTCAAAAACATGTAAATATAACTTCATTGACCAGTTTAGTACTGAACCATTATCTTCAGAGACCAATGAGTGTACTGGACATCAGGAATAAATGGGATATTTAAACAGTAAATCATTAAAAATATATATTTTCTGGAACAAAAGAAATTGATTGCATTAAACAAAAAAAAAGAGTTTACTACTGATGAGTCTCATTTTGTGTGGTTTTTTTTTGGTTTTGGTTTGATTTTGGTTTTGGTTCTAGCACATTGTACTGCTTATTTATGTTTTATGTCTAGTGTTCAGTTAAAGCACAACCCATGCTGTCATAGCTATATTTATGTTAGACTGATGTACGACACATTTTTACTTATTTTTCTCTCCTCATATAATTTTAATTTATTTGCCTTCTATTGCTTCTGAACATTAAAACAATCCATGTTTAATTCTGTTAGTCAATCTGGTGATCTTTTAAAACTGGTTTTAAATCTCTACTCGCATGTAAAATGCCGGCCTTGATTTAATTTACTTTACAATGACATGCACACGAACATACATATATGAAGGATATATATACGATGCAACCCTAAGTCAGTCGTGGAAAAACAGACTAAATGTCTAAGTCAGAGTTTTCATCAAAGTAAAATGAGACATCAAACTTGTTGGACAGAAAAATCAAGCTTGCAACTTGCATCTAGGGATATAAATCAGGGAAAAATATATTTTCAGAATTTTTTTTTATAAGACTCTTGCTATAACAACTTGTTGTGATTCTGTGATTGTATATCTATATACCCATTAATAATTATTAATGGATATATGCATTTAAAAAAATAGTTTTTGCACAGTTTATGGACAGCAAATGACACAACTTCTTATTTAGTGAGAAGAGGAATCTGGGGGGCGGAGAGGAAGCAAACCTTCTTCCCTATTGCTCTTTAAGCACATCCAAATATCAGTGAAATTTTGGGGATTTCCTCTTATTACCTTTCAGTAGAATTTGTAAAATTGCAAAACAAAAAAGCCAGTAAAAGTCATTCACAAGTATTCTTTTGTTCTTGCCCGGAATTCCAGACTTTACTTCCATTTTAATTATTGAGTTAAAAGTTGAATTACTTCGACACTCATTGAGTAAAATTGTAGCAAATAACAAAAATTCACTCATCATCACGAATAACCAGTTTTCATATAGATATTTTAAAACCCTTCCAAAGGCTCCATGAACTGGTCCATGTACAGTACATGTCCACTAGCTGAACATTTGATATATATTTTTATTTTATATTGTTATTTTTCTATTATTTTATTATTCTCTTATCATGCACAGCTGCTTGGAGTGACCAGAGTTACATTCCACGACATGTTGTATATGTACAACTGGGTATGTGATGAATAAACCTTTAATCATGACTCCTCTAGCCCTTAAATTCTAACATTCCACACTTTTCCAACCTCACTCTAATTATTTCCATCTGCTAATAGACATGCTGTCTCACAAGAGAAAAAAATTATCCATCCATTTACTGGCCATGGTTGCAGAGGGATGGCCTAGGGTACTGGCCTAGGGTACTGGTAAGGCTGACTAGGGGACAAGACACCCTGAATGTGATGCCAATATAGATTATATGTGCTATTTAAATATTAAAAATATTTTAAAAAGCCTCAAAATCATATTTTCCTGGCCCCAGCATTGCATCCTCTAAGTCTGCATACAGTCACATCTACACGTCCTTGAGATGTGTCATATTTTTCGACTGTACATAAATTAAAGACCCTACTGTAGCTATATAACATATCGATTTTTGCAAAACAATTGGATGGTGATGATAACAATAATGGTGGCAATCATTATCACTGCCTATTGGAATCAGGCTAGTGATTTGCACTTAATGATGTAATATCACCTGTCAAAGCAGGTTGCTGCTATACCGTCTCCCTCTTAATGGATAACAAACAGCTTAAGGGTAATGAATAAGAAGCCGAAATAGGAAACGCCTCGATCAAAAAATGTGGAGGTCAGTGACAGTGACAAGGTTGGTTTCTAAATTTAGAGTCGTCCGCCTAGTGTCGTGTCGTAAGATCAGCTAAGCTGGTGGCTAAAAATGAGGCACATTTCTGGCAAAACCACCTGAGTCCCAGCAGGCCGATGCCCTTTTTGACTGAAGCAGTTGTAATCTTTCTTTGTTTCCAACTTTCTCATTTTCCTGCACCAATAGAGTTCCCAAAAGTGTGTGTGCTTTTGGACCTCCATTAGATAAGCTCCAAGCAGAGGTCTCCGAAGTGGCAAATCAGCTGTAACCTACCCAGCTGTAGCTCTTCTGGTGAATCACAAGATCTTTCGCTCCCCAGAGACGGCCTGACATTCAGGTACCTTGCCTCAGGATATAGGTATTTCACAGAGGGTGCCAACAAGACAGAATGCAAGCAAAGAACTACAAAAATAAATATTATAAATGTGCGGAAATCATATTGTTTTTCCAGGTTCATTTATTTTTATTTGTTTGTTTTTTCGTGTTCACCTGGATTTATACTATGCTGCAGTAGGCACCCAAAAATCTTTAGCATTCCTTGGTTGTAAATGAAGTAGTTCTCAAGTTCATCCATCAATTCCATCCATCTTCCATATCTATTAATCCAGTATAGGGTCACGGGGGCCTGGAGGCAAACCCAGGGCCCAAGGCAGAGGAACACCCTGAAAGCGATGCTACTTCTCAAGTATCACTTATAAATAACTTTCCAATGAGCAATGAAGCATCTTACATCACGTGGGGAAAACAGTTGGTGTCGGTACACCTATATATTGGATGACTGGCTTTATCAATCCATTTCAAAGTTGTTTCCTTGACAACAGTCATCCCACACATAGATACCATTTCCAGTACTCATGTATGACTGATCTGTGGTCCATAATGAGGCATAAACCAGGACAAAGATCTTTTTTAAGGTTACACAGTACACTCAAAATCAGTATCTTTGTGGTTCCATGTTACTGAAATGCTATAAAGACAAGAATAGATCAGTTATCTGTAATATCTTTAAACAATTGTCAGGGCCTGTACCACAATACAATTCACAAATGTTCGCTATATACCGTACTCAGCTGAACAAATCTCAGCTTAAACTTGCCTTTTACTAGCCTGTTGCCTCTTTACCATCACAGAATGTTCTTAAGGCTGCTCAATGGGCCATGGAATAGTCACGCTCATTTCTTGCTTTGCAGAGCTCTCCAGTCTCATGCACTGACCGCCAAAAACACGCAGTTCAACCAGTTCACACGCCACACCTTGAGTTCCTCACTCTGAGGAGTAAGAGATGACGCCCTTCAAGGTGTCCCGTGATACTAATGTAAGAGGCGCAGGCATACTAGGTGGAGTCTTCTGCTGAGTTCATAGCCGTCCGAGATATGCAGGGTTACAGTAACTGCCACAGAAAAAAGTGTTTTTTTTTCCGTTTCCGGGTAAATTCCAAAATATGTTACATGTGATCCCCCTGCAAGCAAGTAATTACTTGCATGCATGCAGACGAGGTGGAAGTGGAAGAGCAAGATCTGATGGATGCAGTAGGCAGGGCTGTAAAGTGTCACGCGTTGAGTGCGAGACACACTGGGCCCCAGATGTATTCTCACTCCAAACTTTTGATGAAGTCGGAGCTCTCTGCTTTGTTAGAAGTTATTGTGTAGCTGCTGCCCCAAAACTCTCTACATTGGCAGCAGCCATTTGTTGGACGGTGAGCCTATCTGCATGTATGTTTAGGCGACTCCTCAACACCATGTATATGTCTAATGTGCTACCTGCCTCACCTGTTCGTCACTTCGGGTCAACGCGACCAATAAATATGTAAACGGGAAGGTAACTGATACCGAAAGCCACCAGCGGCAGGAAGTCTGCTGCTCCCCGAATCACGCACCTGCTAACAAATCGACTTTTTTTCACCGAGCGCATCGCGACACGCCCAGCAAGTCAGAACATGCTGGGCATGTCCCAGCACACCCGTGTTGCGACTTACCGAACACGTCACAACATGCTCATCACATGCCCACGCGCACAATACACAGAAAACATAAATAAATGCATGTGTACCTTCTTGGACTACTGAGCAGTTGAGAGGCTGTGGAAATCCCTTTCCATAAATGATAAATGAACTCTGCTACAACAAGGGATGGATTTAAAAGTCAGAAGCGGTTTGAGGATTTGCATTAACACTTTCCCAGATTCAAGAGCATTTTAAAAGTGTAACAAATGGTATTATAAGAACAAGAAGGGGGAGAATGATACAAAGTTATGGCTTTGTGATTGGGGGACAGGGGTGAGGACTGTAAGGCTGAGCTGTAAGACTGCTGAAACTGTGATTCACGGCCAGGCTTAATGTTCTGGAAGTCAGGTGCATTGGGGCCTCCAGAACAAATCTGATGGCCAGGGGCAAGATTTTTTTTTTTGAGAGAGGGGGCACGGGGTGGGGGAGCAGCGACATTATGATGCCATTAGTGCAAAAGGTGTCCGCAAGGGTGTAGATGTAGGTATGAGTGGCAGGAAAATGTCCCTACCGACATTGAGGGGGTGGGAATGTGTGTTTATGGTTGGTGGGGGTTGAGGATGTTTTCATCCCTTCCGATACTGAAACCACACCTACGCTCTTGGGTGATGCACAGCCTGGCTGAGAGCGAAAGACACATCAGCTGAATTTGCACAATATCATTCTTTTTTTGGTGGGATGGGGCACGTTTGGGTGCTGATTTGACCAAGGCTTTGCCATTAGACTATCGTCGGACTGCCGATTCCCTAAGTCAGGGACCGAGGGCCACTCTGGACTCGCAGTCGATTACGGCCCGGGTCTTGTTCTTTGTTCTTGGTGCAGTCCGGGGCTCCAGGATCCGAGCCCACGCCGAGGAGCGTCTCCTGAACACCCTGTTCGTTCACTACAACAAGCTGTCGCGGCCAGTCGCAAACATCTCAGACGTGGTGCTGGTCCGCTTCGGCCTGTCTATCGCCCAGCTTATCGACGTGGTGAGATTCTGCAACCGCCGACCTTGAACGTGCACGAAGGGTGTTTCGAATTCAGCAAACGGATTGAGTTGATTGCCTTTCTTATGCGGGGGCGTCGTGTCAGGATAGATAGTTTGTGTAGCCAGACTTACCGTTTAGACAGCAGAAGTACTACAGGTTGTCTGTATTTAACTTCATATAAAAGGCAGCGTGATAAATAATCTGCTTCTCAGTCTAGACCCCAAAGCTGGAAATCTGACTCACGGGAAAATATTTGGTGCGAGTGAGCAAGCAAACAAAAAAAACAGAGACATTTCAGGGAAGAAATACAATTTCTTAGAATTTATCTTGTAATGTTCTATAAGGTTCACTGGTTAAACCGTAAACCAATGTATCTTAAAAACACTGAATTTCCCCAGAATTCATGCAATAGGTCTTTCCTTCATTGTTAGCATTATACTCATTTGCTGATTTTTTT
>JAABNY020000108.1:5435019-5453783 GCA_015164015.2 Brevimyrus niger
AACACTGAATTTCCCCAGAATTCATGCAATAGGTCTTTCCTTCATTGTTAGCATTATACTCATTTGCTGATTTTTTTTATTGCCTTTGTGATCTGTAATTTATACACTATTGTTCAGTGACATTTATATACAGACGCTCCTCTACTTAAGAACTTTCAACTGACAACCTTTCAGACATACGAACGAAGAGGACTGTGAGTCCAAATTGTATTCTTTTGGGCCACTGTTTTCTGTCCGCAACATCAATTTTTTTTTTCTGCACGCCAATTCCGACTCGTATGCGCAGCAGCGTAGCGTGTGTACTCCCTGCATCGTAGTTCTTCATACTTGGGTATACCCTTAAAATGATGTCGAACAACAACTTACAAGCATTTCAAGTTACGAACGGCCGTTCGGAACATATCTCACTTGTAAGTAGAGGAGCATCCGTAATTTAAAGAAAAAATAAAACGTTAAAGATAGTATCATGCGATTATCATCTCAGCTCTAAAATTAATTTCCTCACAGTCAGATTATTGTGTCAGGCTACTTTTAGCACGTTAAACGATTCACTGCCAATATATGGAAAGCGCCGTCTCTGATTTCTCCCCCTCAAGAGGGCTTCTTTATTTATTTCTTTAGCATCTCATGAATGATTTTCACACACTTCAAAGGTTACCCTATTCCTTGGCGGTATCATTTTCCATCTTTTAATACGTTTGTGTAAATTCTGAGCTATGGGATACAATGACAGCGGTTTAAAAAAAAGTGTTTGCATTATGGAGCGAAGATGACATGACATATTCGGTTTCTGGTGTCTTACAGGCACCTGTTTTTGGGGCACTTAAACAGTTCTTTCAAAGGAAAATTACAGCGTTCAGTACCAAAATCAAGCAAGCATTTCCTCAGATACTTCTTCTGGAACAGACTTGTTTATTGCTTTTCACCTAAACAATCCAAATTTTCCTAGGAATAACTACAGCATGCACTAAGCAAAGATAAATTCTTGATAAAAATACGAAAATAGGTATGGTCATTACGTCAATTGGTTTAGATTATGTGTTTATCCACAGGATGAAAAGAACCAAATGATGACCACCAATGTTTGGGTGAAACAGGTAGGTCGACCAGCTGCCTCCATTCGCCTCTCTGTCCTGGAGGGACCGTCATCTTTCACATGAGCATCGCACCATGTTTCATGGCAGGAGTGGAACGATTACAAACTTCGATGGAATCCAGAAGAATACGACAACGTCACGTCCATCCGCATCCCGTCTGAGCTCATCTGGAGGCCGGACATCGTCCTCTACAATAAGTATACATGACTACAGAGCTAGCCTGTGCTGTTATTACACTTTAGGCTGCAGCCAATCAGAATGTGGCAGCTGGGTGTTATGAGATTTGGTTGTCATCATTTTTGAAGTAACCATCTATTATAATTGTCTTAAAAGACAACATGATGCTGTACTATATTTCATACATGTATTACTAAATAATATAGTGTATAAAGTACTATTTAAACTTAGAGGAGATATGCCTGTCTATGCATATTCTTAATGTAAACGTGGAGCTACATTAAAGGATTCTTTCCTGAGAGACGGCAACAGCGGCCATCAGTGATTAGTGTTTTTGTTTATTCAGCGCTGACGGAGATTTTGCGGTGACCCATTTGACCAAGGCCCACCTATTCCACGATGGCAGGATTAAGTGGACACCCCCTGCCATTTATAAAAGCTCCTGCAGCATAGATGTCACTTTCTTCCCCTTTGACCAGCAGAACTGCACTATGAAATTTGGCTCCTGGACCTACGATAAAGCTAAGATTGACCTGATAAGCATGGCCAGTAACGTGGACCAAATGGACTACTGGGAGAGCGGAGAGTGGGTCATCGTGAATGCTGTGGGCACCTACAACATCAAGAAGTATGAGTGCTGCACAGAGATCTACCCAGACATCACCTACTCCTTCATCATCCGAAGGTTGCCTCTCTTCTACACCATCAACCTCATCATTCCCTGTCTGCTCATTTCCTGTCTGACTGTCCTGGTCTTCTACTTGCCCTCAGAGTGTGGCGAAAAGATCACCCTCTGCATCTCAGTCTTACTCTCCCTCACAGTCTTCCTCCTCCTCATAACAGAGATCATCCCATCTACTTCTCTGGTAATCCCACTAATTGGAGAATACCTGCTCTTCACCATGATCTTCGTCACCCTCTCCATCATCATCACTGTCTTCGTGCTTAACGTGCATCACCGCTCTCCCCGCACGCACACCATGCCGCACTGGGTCCGAAGGGTCTTCCTGGACCTGGTGCCACGGATCCTCTTCATGAAACGCCCATCTACTGTCAAACAGAACTGCAAGAAGCTCATAGAGATGATGCACAGGAGACGTAACTCACCAGTCTACTGGCCCAGGATGGAGGCCCCCCGACCGTCCCCTGACACAATCCATAACAACCCTGATGTTCTGGCCACCTCAGCGTCCTCAACCCTGGGTCTCTCCCCGGACAGTCACACTGTGCCCAGGACCCCACTGCTCTGTGCTTCTCCCTCCAGCCAATACTCTGTCCTTCTGGAGGAGCCTCCAAAAGTCCCCATGCACCACCTCCCACTGGAGGTGCCTCACACTCCCCACAAGCTGCGTTCGCTGAGCGTCCAGTACCCCGGCGATGAGCGGGATCCCCCCCAGGGCCCCGCACTGTGTCGCTCAAGGAGCATCCAGTACTGCTGCCTCAGGGACGAGTGCTCACAGCGCAGCGGCCGGGGCAGTCCCAAGGCCAGCCGGTCCACCTCCCTGATGGAGACGTCCTGCAGCATCCAGACCCTCTGCGGGTGCCAGGGACCGCTTGAATTATCCGTGCCAACCAGCAGGCCCGTCACAGAAACTGGGATCAAGGAGCAACCGCTCCTGGTGATGTCCCCATCCATGAAACTAGCCATTGAGGGCATTCAGTACATCGCAGATCACCTGAGAGCTGAGGACGCAGACTTTTCTGTAAGTAAGAAGGATTTCGGATTTTTAGAGTAACATTTGGACATCTTTTTCTTCTTCTTTTGTACAGGATTATTATAATTATAATTATTATTATTGTTGTTCTAACATATGTTAACAACATTCTAACAGTGGAATTCTCTTAGCTTCCCTTTCATTTTATACATAGAACCTGAACGAGCTCCTTTAAAAATAGCTGCATAAATGAAGTTTGAACACTGTGAGGGGGCAGTTAATTAACAGTACCATTAAATGATAGCCATCTGACATTTCACAAGTAACAACTAGATTATCGCCTGGTGTACACTCTCAAGTGAGAGAAATGAAATGCTGTTAGTGAATATAAGTCAGAAAAAAGTGTTCTAAAGGTTATTTTTATAACAACATAGCAGTGTTGTAAAACAAGTTCATGTAATACCAGATGAAAAATCTCCTTCATCATTCCTTTTAAAATTGATTAGGGTGCTTAAAATAATCAAGGCCCTTGAGAAATGTTACCAGTTACTGTTAGATTGGCAAATAAATGTTCTACAAAAATGTATCAAGGTCTTGAAAGATTACAACAGGATTGATTCCTCTTGGAAACCATTCATTGCTATCTAAGGACTTACTGCATGTACTTAAAACCTGCAGAACTTGTGCAGCTTTTTTATTAAGGAGGTAATTCTACATCTAGTCTAACATTATGGTGCAGAGAAGGATCCAATTCAGCAGAAAGTCTTGTCGATGATTTAAACAGCGAAAGGACTTCCAGCCACCTAAGCAAAGATTTTTCAGTGGCTTTATGGCTGAAAACACACCAGCTAATAGTTCAGTCCACTGGTCTACCCCCCTTAACCAGAGCAATACCTGCTATCTTCTTGTAAAGCTCTTTATCTAGTCACCAGTAACCTGGTAATACTTGAGACACAAATAATGTATTATTATGCTATTACTTATGTATTATGTAACCACAAACTAAGTCTAAGTAATCATTAATGAGTCGTGACAGCTTATCTGAAGCAGTTACTATATCTAATTCTGTAGACCTTCGTGAACTACTGAAGGAACTACTGAAAGAACAAATAATGAATGACATGAAATACGGCTCTCGTTTGTTCATCATTAAGGAACCATGAAGCATCTTTTATCCTAGGCAGTTGCTATATCTGTTAATTATGTACATATTTGTGAACCACTGAAGGAACTACTGAAGGAACAAGTAATGAAAAACACAAGTGAAATTCTAATCTCATGTTTAATTATCATCAATGAATGATGATGCATCTTTTATCTCAAGGTTCATGATTTGCATACTCCAGTAGTAACTGAGTTGCTAATAAATATTTTTTGCCCCCTCAAGTAAAGTATTAGCTTTAACATTTACAAAGTTTCCCTAAAAAGCCCACTGTGTTTCTCCCCAGGGCGGCACTTTAGAGCTTTACATCATTACCAATACATGTAAATCAGAAGTAATATTCAATAAAATATGAATTAAAGCACTAGAACGGCACGGTAGTCAGACGTGTTCAGCTTAAATGCTTTGAGTTCCTCTGGAAATGCTGGCTTTTCACTGCAAAGGCTGTTAATGCTAAGCCTGCAGCCCTCTTTATGTTCCCAGTATCTCTGGAACACATGCGTTACCTTTCCTGAAGCATTTCCTGAAGGATCCTTAACTGGCCGCGGGTTGGGAAATAAATGGGAACAGTGTTCACTGGACTTGAAAAGACCAGTGAGTGACAGGCATCAACAAATTATCATTCATGCAGCATCCTGGGGAAAAAAAAAGAACCAACCATTCATGACCAGACAATTAAGTGAGAAAATTGGAGGCAGGTGAGAATCACCATGGGATATGAAAATCATAATTCTGTCTCATCTGCCCCCCCCCTCAGGTGAAAGAAGACTGGAAGTACGTGGCGATGGTCATAGACAGGATTTTCCTGTGGATGTTTATATTGGTATGCGTTCTGGGAACTGTGGGACTTTTCCTGCCTCCGTGGTTGGCTGGGATGATTTAGGGCGCAGGGAAACAGACACAGTTAGGTCTATAGAGAATAATCCAGAACTACGGAAGATTAATTAATCCCGGCAACTCTTCTGAAAGACAAACATATCAGACATAAATAGTTGTCTATACTTGATTGAAGTTTAGCTTTGCTTTGGTGTTACCTGTAAATCCAACGTTTTTGCACATTTTCACTCATTCTGGTTAGTGCTCCGTCCCGCCATGGAAACACGGCTTTCCTCTTGCCATTTCATTTCCCAAAAGGTATTTTTCCAATGATTCCTTAAGGCTATAAATGACATTTGTTTCCCTTATGGTGAAAAAATGATCACCCGAAACCATAATTTTATTGCTTTTCTTAGATGACTTTCATGATTGATTTCGTATATAATTGAGCATTGCCAGCATTTTATCAGAAGTGTAATTTCTCCCTTTTGGCTCTGTACAGAAAAATAGCAAAAGACTAGCCTGGCTGTATATATGAACAAATTGGTTGGCTTTAGTTTATTGTACTACTGAAAGTACAGTATTTACAGCCATGTCATGTAAAAAGAAATAAAAAAAGTTAGGAAATAAATGTATACCTCATCAACAAACGCATTATTGCCTTAATTATGACAGGCTATTGCCCATTTTATCACCTCATACATATCAGAATCCTGAGAACCCAATTAAACATAAACTAATAATTTTTGCAAAACGCAAAATAAGGGTTGTGACCCAATGTACTGTGAGAGTTGCACAGACCTACAATCATTGCATTCATCTATCTGTGTTTCTGTCCGTTTTCCACACTGTGTATTTATTGCAGAGTCACTGTGGGCCTGTGCCGGGTAGCATTGTGTTCCAGGCAGTCTATACGTGAAAGTACAGACTGCCCACTGCCCCTCCCAGGATTTACTGCATTAATTTTCATTCTCTTTACTGTCAATTTACAAAGTGCAATAAATATCAAATAAGCTACTTGTAAAGCCTGCCAGTTAAATACGTAATTCTGCAAACTCAGTGCATTACCTAATCATTTTGGGTGGTGGACAATTGCAGTGATCACAATGAAGTGATTAAAGGTGATAAAAGCCCCCCCACTCACTGGTAACAGCTCATAATCATAATATAAAGCCAGAGATACTCATATTTGCCCTATTTGTTGTTTCCCTGGTAAAGGCTCCATGATTAACGCACATAATGAATGTCATTTGCCTTTATCAGAACTGCTCTACTTCTGCTCATTTTTCATCGGGGGTGTTTTAATCATAATTTGACCTAGTGTTTGTCTATTAAAGGGAACCGGACCTCCTTAAAATCTAAGTTCAAGAGTCAGAAAGTTTAAGAAGCAGATGAAGTGTAATATTGGTTGTCTCTGACTTGTGGTCCTGCTGCATGAATCAAAGCCCTTTAAGACCTTATAGATGTGGAGGTGCGATTGGCACTAAATTCATGTGGGGGCTCGGCCGAGCTCAGCGCATTTGGCTCAGAGCAGTCCGCGCTCTGTCTCCTCAAGCGCAACACCCAGGATCATTAAACTTAAAATTAGTTTGACGTTTTTGTTTAAATAAACAAAAACTTTGAAATAAACACAAAAGGAATGAAAGAAATGTATATTTGTAAAATCGGTCCGTCCGCTTAATCATGTATGTTTTGTTCTCTGACTTTTGATTTGAAAGGGAGAAAAATCCACTTTTTGGTCACTAAAACCAAAGGGATTATATATAGAAAATATTACGTGTTTAAGTAATTAATAGTGCATTATGGTTTATTATGGAAGATTGATTTATGTGTGTGTGGGATCTCTCTAAGTCAGTGTGCTGCAGCTGCTCATGCAGTGGTGGTTGATGGTGTCTGGAACCGGGGAGCACTCTGTAGGCAACACTGTAAGACTGAAACTGGTTGCGGGTTTGTGGGTTATTTAGGTTCAAAAACATTGCTCATTTGGGGAAATCTCACTGGTGATGTAAATCCTTCATGAAGTAACTATTTTCACTTCATTTTTAAAAATTCACATTTTCACTTTAAATAGAACCACAAACTGCTGACTTGGAATAAAAAAAAAAAAACAATTCATTTTGCTGTGATCTCCCCATCACCTCGTCCCACCCTCACCGCTTCACCTTCAGGTGTCAGATACATCGAGATCCCTGCCCCATTGATTAGGAGATCAGATTTAACAGTCTTGCACAAATAGTCCCTTCCCTTTGGCATGACTATATCATAGCTTCTGCTTTGCACTGGAACAAAAGAGTTTAATTATCATTCACACAACTGTTGTCCCCCAAAATAAACACATTTATCCCAGCTTCATTCAGACTATAGTCCTCAACCCCAAGATACGTACAAGAAAACGCATCACATGACTTTGATCCCAGCAAACACATTATTGATCCATATAAACCAGCAGATTAAACTATCCCTGTGTAAAACAATCTAACTGAAAGCAGAAATTGCAGAGGCAAATGCAATCTGCTACAACGTTAATTGATTTTTATCGTAATTGCATTTGAAAGTTTTTGTCATTGTGTACTGCAGTGTATCTTATCTGGTGGAGTTTATCATTAAAAAAAATATTATATTAAGATTAAAAAATTATAATAATCAGCAATTTATGGTTGACAGCTGGTACTGTCATCAAGGTTGACAGGTATTAGTGCCTCCCACCCCGGTTGACAATTTTTATCATTGCCACCCCGCCTCAATGTAATTGTGAATCTGGATCATGATTTACTGACTAAAGAATGACATGGGCCCTAAAACCAAACCAGCTGAAAACCACTGGTGTAGTGTTGACTTTGAATATTTGACACTGGAGTGTGGTTTGTGAGTGTTGAATTTTAAGCAGTTGGAAGTGAGTGAAAAATTATGCAAAAACATATTTTGCTTTAATATAACATCTTACAGCTATTGACAATAATCCCAGAAAGGAAGGAAATGTGACCAGTACTGGAGACTTGCAATGACACGCATTGAAAGGTCTGATGTATTCAGACCAAATTGCTCAGTCATCACTATCTGCAGTTTGATAGATGAAGTACTTTGTGTTGAAAAACAGATGAAGAAAAGGGACCTTCTGTATTCACAGTGTGTCTGGGTCATCACTGCTCTGGCCCTTTGAAAGTGTATGAAAATACACTTGGGTCAAGGTGCATTCAAATAAAAGCACACCAGACCTTTTTTAACATAGAACAAAGTCACAGTGGAATTCTGGGTAAAATCTACAACTCTACAAAAATCCTAAAAGTCATAGCTCTGCCTCTGTACTTTGCATTCTCCAGGGAAGGTGCATGTTTAATAACAGAGCATGCCCTCCACTCTCAACATAGAGACAGGCTTGCTATGTGCTTGCAGTCACATGGTACAAATCTAAACAGAAAAATAGCATCTAACTGATATTTACAAAGGATAAACAATGCAGGTAGAACAATACCTGTCTGTAGCTCCCACAAGACCTAATGAATATGATTATCATATTTGTTTTGCATATTTTCCACATATAATGGTATTTACGCTCCATAAGCCAAGCTGCTTGAACTTCAAACATATTCCAATAAAGATTTGGGCCACACTTTAAATTTAGCAGCAGATAGCATTATCCAGATAAGTGTAACTGCACATGGTATCACTGCCTCTATGATACTGTGGTTCTTATCTTTTTACAAGATAAAATTGCATCATGAGATGTGTCTGAAGATATTTCCTGCTTTACACATGCAGAGTAATACTGAGTCATCGATACTTCAGCAGGTATTCTAGACCACCATCTCTCAATCCAGTCCTCGAGGGCCCCCAGACAGCCTACACTTCTGCTCCCTCCCAGCTCCCTGTCATAGTCCACAATTTTGATTATTTCTGCAAAAATGTGGACTATCTGCGGATCCCTGAAAATTGGGTTTTGAAACTCTGTTCTATACAAAAGAGATATAAACGTTACCAGTGCTTACATTATCTCAATCAGACATACCTTAGGTATATACAGACTTCCTGAGCAGTATCATAACCTCTGTTATTAAATAATTCCTGAAGTTATACCAGTCACACATATTGATTACTTTTGAGTATCACAATAACAATAATCAATTCAGCAGGCATGAAAGTTCACTGCAAAATGAACATACTTCATAATCATTTGGGGAATTACTGTCAAATTGCCTCGACAGAACCTGAATCCAGGATTCAGTTTCTGAAACCTGTTCAATCCAATGATTCTGATTCTTTTGGATTCTCTAAATCAAAAAACACAATCGGAAGGATTATGTACAATGTTTTAATTACATGAGGGGCTTTTTATGGCTCCCCCCATGCCTGATGTGTGCATCATTTGAAGTAGAATCAATAAAAACTACAGATGAATCAGCTGATCTGTTTTGCTTTTATATTGTATTATTTGTCAACTGAAAATGTACTATAAAACTTAACTTTTCCTCAGACCAATATGCTATGAAGACCATGCCTTTCTCCTTTGATTGTTTAGTTCATTTTCTTAAACTGGAAAGCCTGACAATCTGCTCCTGTGTTCTTTGACCTACTGCAGACAAAATGCATGACTTCACACTAGGAACACATGGCTAGTTCATTAGTTATGTGTTCTGATAAAAAAACAAATTGCAGCTGTAACTAAGTACATTCAGCACACAGACAGTGCATAGGGCTTCATTAATAATGCAGCTGAACATTAAAAAAGCTAAGATGTGATGTTGGATGTGGTGTAATTGCTGTTGCCAAAGTGGTGGTTCTGGAATTTCAGAAACAGCCATAACTATTTTCACACACTATAGTGTTAAAAGTCTACAGAGAATGTTATAAAGAACACCCAACATCTAGTCAGCAGCAGTTCTGTGGGCAAAGAAACCCCATTAATGAGAGAGGTCAGAGGAGAATGGCTAGACTCGTTAAATCTAACAGGAAGGTCACAAGTGCAAAAATAACAGCTAAGTAGAACAATGCTGTCCAGAAAGGTTTATCTGAACATGCTTGCTTACACTTTAAGGGTTCTGAAGGAAAAAGTGAATCCTAACTGGCACTCTGTAGGTGAACCTAATGATGTTGCCACTGAGTACATAAGCATGATAATTGAGAATTACAATACTGCTGAATGACAAGAGGTAATCCTAGGTAACTATGACAACAGGTGAGCAGAAACAGTGAAGTAACTAGATATCCAATACCCCGATAATTAAATTATTATGGTCTTCAGACAAATTAAATAAAACAAACTGGCAAACATCAAGAATTTGACATCATTGACCCTGGTTAAACCCATATTACATTCACCATTTTACATACTTTTTCTTGTAAATAAAACTATTATACCATATTATATTTTGGTGGCTGAATTACTTTTCCAAGAAATTCCTCCTGGGATTAATAATGTTTATCTAGTCTAATTTATAGATCCAAATTGGGAGTTTAGAATTTTGTTTTTATGCTGGATTTCTAGATTTGTATGGCTGTTCAGTGGGAAACCAAATTTCAAAATGTGCTGTCTCAAAACATCTCTCTTTATCTGTAGGTCTTGGGATCAATCAGATAAAGCATAATCAGTACCTTTGTGATGCATGGAATGTGTTGAATGACAGTATCAAAACTGAAATTCAGTGCAGGAAGGTTGTGTGACCCAGATTACATTCTTTATGGTTTCATGTCTTGTATCAGGGACCAATGGGTGAACGGCAATCCAGCACTTCCTACCCTGCCACGGGTTTCCCTGCACAGATCTGTAGGGAATCCTCTGATGGTATCGACAGATGATATCAACCAGAGCAAAGGAACAAGTGAGCAAGCAGAGCACCTACACAGATTTACACAATTACATAACTTATTCTTTGGACCTGAGCAGGCAGCCTGACAACTATCTGAGGCAGTATAGGGCACAGGACTGAAGTAAAACCTGGAAAAGATGCTCACCATCTCAACAAAACTGGTAACACTCAACTTAATAATGTAGTAGTACTCTCTTACTTTATGCATTCATTAATCAGGAACTAAGTGTAAGTTAAGTACTGATCCCATGTCAACTCAAATTTAATCAATCATGACAGTTCATTATGTCATTCGGAAACCTATAATGATTTGTTCTTGAGTAGTAAATGAGTTATTTCTGCCCCCTCAAGTTGAGTCTTACCATTATTAGCTAATTAAACAAATAGAGTGCCTAAATGGAATATGTGAATTGTCATAATCGGTGAATGATGAACAAGAATGGGGTCAGTACAAACTAACACTTAGTTACTGGATAACTAATGCATTAAGTAAGCATGTACTATTACATTAGTCATGTCCCCTCAAGTAAAGTGTGACCTTAAAAGTATATTAATTATATTTACAGTAAAACATAGAAACATCTGTAATTCTACTTAGAAGGGCTGTTCTGAGCTACCATGCAGCTGGAAAAAATACTATCTATTGGTGGCACGCAGCCTTAATCTAACAGTAAAAAGGCTCTCTGTCCACTCACTGAAAAGAACTACCAGCAGATAGGGAGCTTAGCACAGATGCACAAGGAAGAAAATGCCCTCTCGCATTGTCTTTAATAAAAGAGAACCAAAAATTTGTAATTAATGGAATGACAGGCTGGTCTGGATGCTGAAGTAATTTCTACGCTGCAGTCAAGTAAAGAAAGTTCAGGGCCAAGTCCTTCGCCATTCTGAAAAAGTATTTGTCCCTGCCCTGTTTGCAAACTCTTATGCAGCCTCCTTTTCCCACTGACCTCTATGTGACGTTAAGGACATTTAAAGATAGCTTGAAATTCTAGCTTGAATTTCTAATATCTGATGTGTAGATGAATCATAAATGCAATATGCTATTTTTTTTCCATGCCACATCCTAGAAGCATTTTTCATCATTACTCCTATACCTCAAACCAGAATTAAAATGATGAAAGATTTCAGCGTACTGCAAGCCAAACAAACTATCGATCCATTTCTCAACACCCGGAGCATCAGGACATCGACTGAGGTCACATCCAGTCCCCGAATTGTGGCATCGATCTATACAACTCAAAAACATATAAACACATTTCTCAACAATACAGGGAGGAAGGTGTGCTGAGAAGCCAACCAACCTGACAGGAAAGACATCCGACTCATGGAAGGTAAAGACCTGTGAATCAGGCCTAAATCCCAGAATGTCTGACAGACAATTTCTTGACTGGCCTTGTCTATTGTGATTCAACAAGCTGGGTGACTCAGTTAAGACTAAGAAACAAGTGTTTCAAAGGATGAGCACAGATCAATGTAGGCCATCTTAAAAAACATGCTTACTGGGGACTACTGTCACAACCACGATGTTCAGTTGCATCATCATAGATTTCAGGAATATACAGATAAGGTAGATGGTGTGGTGACTTCTCACCTTCCCGGTTGAGGGTTTCACCACTGCTCTGCGTATGAGAAGTTTGTCAACTCATCCTTGGGTTCCGACCGAAGTCCAGTTGCAGTTAAGCTAACTGGTGTCTCAAATTTGCTTGTAGTGAATGGCTGTGGGAATCCTTTAACTAGCATCCCATCCAGGTTATACCCCAGCCTGAAAAAGGCTCTAGGTGACTGGCCAGCATAAACAGTTAAAAGATGGATGTTTAAGGAAACTATCGCTGAAATGTGTACATAGCATTGAACATATATAACAACCAGGCACTAATTGGCAGTTATCGGGACTCTAGTCTACTGTACCCAAGACCTTCAAGGTCCTCCATCCCAATAGCAAAAGCATTTCCATATCTAACCTTCAGACTGTTAGGTCATCCTGGACCATTTCTGCTTTTGCCATACTACTGACAAGAAATAATAATAATCAAGCATAATCAGTGTAATTCTAAAACATTATACCAAAACTGAGTGTGTTGAGGCACAAATAAAGTTTGTGTTGCAAGATTTGTGTTTCCAAGTCAAGAGAAATTGACTGATTCCAGCTGAAAAACATTCCTTCTAAACAAATGCACACTTACATTGAGGATCCACAAATTCATAAGCTTTCTTCAGAAAAGACATTTACTCTGAAAACTTAAAAATACAACTGCAGAATGAGTGGGTTGGGCCAGATTTCTCACCACGAGGCTAATAAATGTCAGTACTTTGCTGAAAGCTGCCAATTACAATCAAACTTGAGGAATTCTGAAGTGGGGGGAGAAGTGAAGGTCGGGGTGGCTTTCGGGTCCAAAACTTACATCATGACCATGACAAGGAAACAAAATTCAAGGCGAGAACAGGGACATAAAAACATCTTGACAGTCACAATGCAAAAAATTATAAGTACTCCCTGTCAAAATACCACAGTGAATAGAATGTTACAGTTACTACTGATATGGATTCTTACAGAATTTCTTTTATGTCTCAGTCTAAATCAAGAACCTTCACAAATAATATTTCATTAAAATGTGCTTTTGAAATAACATTTTGAAAATGGGTTCTCCTAAAAATGGAAAATGTAATTTTTTTTCCCTAAAAATCCATATCTGATCCATATCCTTGTCAGTGATAAAAAAAAATGGGAAAACAATCAAATGTATTCTTGAGTTCTTCTCATTATAAAAACAGATAGTAATTATAATCAGCTTTAAACATAAATAAGTATGAGACAGTGGCCTAGGAACAGCACTGTGCCCAACTGGTCATGAATCATTAGTGCAGTGACGAGTCAGAACTCCGTCATCTTCTTGTGTGTATCTGCCTTCTTTCGCTCCGTCTGAATGCTCAGCTCCTGGGCCTTCAGTTGTGACAGCAACCTTCTCGCCCCCGACAGCTTCTCTTCCAGATGGCTAATCATCGCTTTATCTCTGGCAAAATAAGATGGCAACGTCTGACTCGGCACGCAAGGGCTGCGGATCAGAGGCGGAACAAAGAGGAGGGGGACCTCCCATGGAGCGACTCAAGCCGTAAAACAATGAGAGACGGATACCTGATCATGTATGATGCAGTACCAGTGGGCTCTCCTACATCATCAAAAAGAGAGGCAGGACTGTCAACCCCCAAAGCAAAAGCACGCTACTGTGAGGATACGGATTTTATGCCGAAGGGCTCAAGAGGCTACGGCCTTCTGTTTATTTGTCCAGAAGCATATTTTCACGGTAGATGAAAAAGAAAGTTAATTGCTACCCTGCTTCCTGCCACACAGACAGTGAAGAATGCCATGAATAGCACTGGCGGCTCAAAGAGCGAGCAAAGAGGGCTGGTCTCAGGGAGAGCAGGCATTCCCAAAATGAGCCCAGGCATGACCAGAACACTGCAGGAGTACCCACTGTTTCTACACCGAAAGCCTGCCCCGGCAACGCGGCAGGCGTCTGTGTGTGTGTGTGCGCGCGCGCGCGTGTGTGTGTGTGTGTGTGTGTGTGTGCGTGTGCATACACTGCTCATCTCCAAGAATCACCCTAACTAAACCTAATGCCAAGGAGCTGAGTGCTTAGTTTTTAGGCCAGTTCCCAGATGTTCAACTTTACTGCAGCCTAAAGGAAGCCATTCCGTTTTATTAACCGACAACAGTAATTCACAAGTGTTTAATTTATGGAGAAAGACAACGTCAGTGCAACTAATCATGACATCATACTGTAGCTGAGACATTACGTACTACTCCACACAAGAGGCTGACCAGGAGCTTTTCAGAGCACTTTCAGCTACTTAGACTGAGAGGAGGGTTAGTAATGCTTTTGGTTTTGAGGTCAGCTAAGGACATGAGAGAGAGATAGAGAGAGAGAGAGAGTGTACCTGCCCGCCTTTCTACCCAGAGCTTCCGTGAGTCTGCTGATCTCCCTTTCAGTCTGGGCCACCCTCCCAGCGGTCTGGAAGAGCCGCACATTGATGGAGCGCTTGGTGTCCTCGCCGCCTCTGTAGACCTCCTTGCTGTTCCTCTGGGGGGCGGGAACACCCTCACCCTTCCGCTCCTGGTCACCCAGCTTGCTGTTCAGGAACTCAAACACGTCCCTGCGTCCCTGGGGGGCACCCGTTCCTTTCGCTTTCTTCTTACGGCGCTTCACCGAGGCCTCGGTTCCAGCCTTCCCGAGTGCCTTCTTCTGGACGATCTCCACGCAGTGATCCAGGGACCTCCCTTTAGGCAGGACCACAGCCAGCACCGGCTCCACGCGGCCCTCTCCATTCCTACCCAGGCCTAAGTCAAGTCCAGTAAAGGCATGCTTTGTCAAAAGCCAAGCACAATACACAGCGAACCGAAATAATGTCCCCCCTGAACCCACAGTGTGACATTCATGACAGGACAGACTTTACAATCCAAAAGACAGATTTCTTAAATAACTTACAAAAAAGTTCCTGTACAACAGGGGTGGGGAACCTGATCCATTGAGGGCCGGTACAGGTGCGGGTTTTTGGGATGACCTTTCCATCAGCCAATTATAAAACAGTGGTTCTCAACTCCAATCCTGGAGACTCGCTGTTATTGGCTGATTGAGAGGCCATCCCAAAAACCTGCACACACACCAGCCTTCCATGTATCAGGTTCCTCACCCCTGCTGTACAATAATCAATAACGTAACAGAAGAGGAGACAGAGGGACAATTAGTACCTGTATCATCTTACAAACATGATAAACACTCCACATTAGACAAACAAAGACAGTACTAGTTAGTACAGTCTATGCATAAAGTGCCAGTGCAGTAGAGTAGTGCACTAACAGCACTAAGCCCCTAGACAGCATGAGATCAGGTGATAAACATTCATTTACTTACCTTGTACCTCATCACCACTCCTATATAGAACTGAGGTGTGTTTACTATCTACTTCAAAAGAAAACCGAAACCATATTGTTTCAAGCCCACATTCTTTTTGTTTGTGAGTTTTTTTTGTCACCGCTCACTAGATGTGGGTATTTTGTTTACACACCTCCTCTCCTCCCCCTATTATTTCCAGAACAAGTCATGCATCTACCTTACAAGTAACGATAACGTTTTAATCCGTTTCATCTCATTTTCCTCATCTCGATGTTCTTCATTACGATTTCAGCCGACTTTGTGACAAGGAATAGTCCACTTTGGCCTCTGGGAAACGCTTACCTTTACCAAATTCATAACCCATCTTGGACATCAGTTTGGAACCGATTCCCCGCGTATGAGCTTCCCAGCCAGCAAAATCCGAAGTACTTCCAGGTGCCCATGTCTCCGTTTCATTCGAATCTACAACTGATGGACGATACATTGTGGAGTGAGCTTAGACATTCCGAGAGCTTTAAGTGTCCCCAAAACATACCTCAGTCACACATTCAGTATGCCGCTTATTTCTTTTCAGAAATCTGTCAGACGACATCCGATTGTAGAGCAAAGTGACAACGAATGCTACCTTTAGCAAAGGCAGAGTACTCTGCGTCATCGTCGTCAGACTCCGACGATGGAGAATCATCTTCCCTCATCGGAGGAATAATCCCGTCAGCCTCTATGACCAAATCTTTCTGAAGAAGCGAGTGAAACTTCACTGTATAATAACCACCATCGATTTCTGCATAAAGAGTTGGGTATTTGATTAAAGAAATGTACATAAAATCTTGTTAGTTTTGCTGACTTACATTATATATAAAAATGACATTACATTTGCACAAAAATTTCCACAAAAAGACAGAAATTAAATGAACAAGACTGAGTGCTAAATTAGAACATAGTTTACTGAGTGGGGGCCAAAAGCAACTTTTCTTAAATGGAAACTCATTTTTCTTGCAAGTAATCTTACTTAGATTTGTGAATATCTGGCCCTATTTTAGGATTGCAATAAGCCCTTATGGCCAATCCAGAATTTTAGGGGGAAAAAAAAAACATTCTGGAGTCACTAAATGGGCTTTTGCCAAGATAAGATATAAGGCAATACTTCAAGATACCAGTAGTATAGATCAAAATGTACAAACAGGGAGGGAATGACAGACCAGTTATCTTCGCTGGATACCATATGCCATCTTCGTGCCTGGCCAAACAGGAGGAACCTTCCTGTAGATTACTCAGGTCAGTATCCTGGAAGTCTCTCAGCTCAGAAACAGCCACCACCTCACCATGTGAAAACCTAGCAAACAGGAAAATCAGCTGCAACAGCACCACTGATGGAAAGAGCATGCCTTCGAGGACAGTTCAAAACAGGGAACAGTAACGCTCAAACAGAGGAATTCTTGACCGTAAACAGACTACCTGCAGTCCTCCATGAAGCGGCACCTGTTTTCAAGGAAGAAGGGACAGGGCTTCATGGATTTGTTGGTTGGGTAGACATACAGCACTCTGACGTGGGGCTCAGACCCCTTGGAGTACTCTGGTCCCACCACCATTGCGTTGTGATATTCCAGTGTTCCCCACGAGGTGCGATACGGCGCTCTGACTTTAAACCCACTCAGAGATTCCCCATCATCCCCGTCGTCATCAGCATCAACATCAGTGTCTTCATCACCATTCTCATCATCGACCTCGCTAGTCTGACCAGGGCTAGAAGAGGAAGCTATCTGGGAATTGAATGGTTCTTCCATGCTGCCAGACATGCAATCCACAGAGGTGCCGCCAACCTCCGAGTAAAAAGCAGCAAATTCTTCGTCCATGTTGCCAGCCTCAGTCCTCTCTACTCGGGATGCACTCTGAGGTGCAGCTGCTTCTTCTAGGCTCGCCAGCAGCCGGCTTTTCTTTACCGACACCAGGCTGGACTCGGTGAGTTGAATCAATTGCTGCAAGTCATCCTTCAGTTTCAAAAGATCTGACTGTTGGGAAGATTCTAGTCCGGCACCTAAAGCAGACTCCACCTGCTTCAGCTGGGCATGGTAGGTTTCTATGGCTGCTTCCAAACTGCTTTCATCCATGATGAAGAGTAATAGGTCAGCAAATTGGTGTCTAGAAACAGATGTACCACAGTAAAGTTAGAACATTCTAGTATTCAATGTTAAACCGGTAAACATCAGCACATTTATGATATTTAAGATTCTTAAACATTAAGAAGAACGTCAGAACGTCACTGGCCCAAGTATAAGCTGAAAAAATCCATTAAAATAATTACTATTAAATGTAATATTCTTCTTGGATTCTGAGACCAGTACTGCAAGTTCATAAATAAAGTTCTGTGCAAAACTCTTACATAGTATTAAAATACTGTTATGTGAAAATGCTATATAGTTTCATTTTTCTATAGTCTTTCTAGAAAGTGCAATAAAAAAAACAAATCATCCAAAAGTTGGTGAGACCAGCCTTTGCCTTTAAAAGAGCAACAATCCTCTCAGGTACAGTGCCATTTTTTTTTAAGGTACTTGGCTGGTAGGTTGTTCCAAAAATCTTGGAGAACTTGCCACAATTGTGCTACAGAATCTTGCTGTCCCCCCTGCTTTGGTTTATACATGCAGTTCCAGCAGACTGCTTTGATGATGTTGAAGTCAGGGCTTTTGTTCTTTATTCCATGTGTTTGGGGTCATTATCATGCCGCAGAATGAATCTGGGATTATGGTGCTTCTCGGCAGTGAGGAGGCCATTCATTCAACCAAGGGTGCAAAATACGTCAATCGCGATCTACTGGTTGATTGCAAAGGTAGTGTGGGTAGATCGCATGGCATAAAAAGAGATGATGCGTTCAACCACAACAGCTGCTGCAAAACTCCAGCAAGCGACCGAGTCGCCTCCAATTTATTTTTACTAAACTTAAAAATTAAAAATGAATGGGGAAGCTGGACCAGGTAAGAAGCCAAAAACCTACCACTTGAATACGGAATGGAAGGAGGACTGTTTTTTTCCCACAATATCATATTCGAAGTGCATTTGCCTCATCTGTCAGTCTACCACTGCTATTCTGAAGAAGGGAAACGTGGAGCGGCATTTTCAGACTGTTCATAAAAACTACGACATTAACTTCCCTCCGAAAAGCGAGA
>JAABNY020000108.1:5472940-5483270 GCA_015164015.2 Brevimyrus niger
GAAGCTCTCAATTTACCAGTCGATCTACGTTCCTACCCTCACCTATGGTCATGAGCTGTGGGTAGTGACCGAAAGAAGTTTCCTCCGCAGGGTGGCTAGGCTCTCCCTTAGAGATAGGGTGAGAAGCTCAGTCATTCGGGAAGGGCTCAGAGTACAGTCGCTGCTTTTCCGCATTGAGAGGAGTCAGATGAGGTGGCTTGGGCATCTGATTAGGATGACTCCAGGACACCTCCCTGGTGAGGTATTCCGGGCACATCCCACTGGGAGGAGGCCCCGGGGAAGACCCAGGACATGCTGGAGGGACTATGTCACTCGACTGGCCTGGGAACGCCTCGGGATTCCCCCAGAGGAGCTGGAGGAAGTGGCCGGGGAGAGGGAAGTCTGGGTTTCCCTTCCGAGACTGCTGCCCCCGCACCCCGACCTCGGATAAGCAGAAGATAATGGATGGATGGATACATTTCTTATGGATTTTTTAAACTAAAAGGACACATTGATTATAAAAATACTGATTTATTAATTTATTTCATTTTGAGTATTATGGGGTTCATTTCAAACATCTCAGACGAACTGGTTACCCTGGCAATAGGTTTTGATTTCTTCTTCTCCTTTTGCATACGAAAGTGATTTATGGGCTTATTTAAAATAAGTAAAATCCAATTACAAGCAGGCAGTTGAGACACATGGGGAACGCATGTTAACGCCAGGTGTGAACGGGCATATTTAGCGCTGTCCGCTTGTGATCGGATCACACAGGACGCATGTTAACGCCAGGTGTGAACGGGCATATTTATGTCACAGAAAGCAGTGCAGTGTCTCACTAAGACAATGAGAAAGTCCAACGCAGCCTCTACTTCAAATGTACAGTTTGAAGCCCTTCTTCAAATGTATGGCATGACGCTTGAATAATGCAATTAACTCTGTTACCGTAAGTCTGGGCAAGTTTTAAAGCGACCGAGCAAAGGATATTTTGTTATGCTAGTCATTTATCAAGTTACAGCATATGAGCGCCAGGAGTAAAGCAGCTGGCTTACTCAGGATGCAAAGAAGAGCGCGAATACACACTCTCCTCACCTGACGACCCAGTTTTGTTCCTATGACCAGGTCATTTAGCGAATTAGTCAGTAAGCAAGGAGCTGCCCCCTACTGATATTTCAAGCACACTGTACTGGTAGTGAGTTTGTGTCAACTATCTTTAGATATTGTTTTAATGTCATCTTTCCACAATTTTTACAATTTTAGTATATTTATTAATGTTTATACAGTAGTGTACTGTACACTGTAATGAACAGAACAGAATAAATTGGCTATAATACACATTACTTAGACTTGCATACTGTAAACGTATGCAACATGTACTGTAAAGGTAGTCGTTTTTATTTATTCTGAAAAAGGGCTAAAGGAAACCCCACCTTGATAAGTTTGTTTTAATTTGCATCTCTCAATGATTTAATCGATTTGGCCGGAAAAAAACCCACTGCTTCCACGTCCACACTTGCCGCCTCGCCGTTTATACTCCGATTATGCAGGTTAAATCCTCGACAATACAAATTTCTAGACCAAGTATATAGTCTTGGATGAGATGCTCAACGCCGAGATGCCGCTTTTATGACCTTATTTCTCATGCAGCGCACAATACCGACTGGTAGGAGAGCTGGTCATGAGTCCGGGAGCTCATCAAACAGCCAGGTCGTTAAGTGGGGAGTATCTCTGTATCGGATTCCCAGATTCAGATAGGGGAGGCCTGTTTCCTTTTGATTCCTCAGTCCAGTAACTGCCATAATAATTCCATGGTTTAAATTCCAAGAGCGGAGTCAGCCTGGGTCACTATGCCAAATTGTTCTTCACTTTCCTTTTTTGTCAGACAGCTCTTGCCCAATTCTGGCTGTATGCAGGGGCAGCACGTCTGCTGCAAAAGCCACGCTGCTGGAAAGTTGCCATGTTATGATCTGAGAAAAACAACTACCCATCACCAGCAAAGCAACCCTGGATCAGAACACTGCGTCACAGATGCTTCAGAAACACAGGCAGAGTTCATAATTTCACGTTGGTTGGACCCAAATACATTTAACTACCATCTAAAATGAAATAAAACATCACATCAAACGTGACTGCGTGAAGTTAAATGAAGTAATAATAATGAAAATAAAACAATTCCATTAAGAAAACAGCAATTGGGATCCTGCATTGACCCCTAATACCTATGGAGTGATTACCATGACAATCCCATAGACGTGCAAAATAGATCTCCTACACCCATGAAGAGACTTGTGCACTTGTATTTTAGTTTCGTATACCTGTGCAGCTAAGTTTGTGTTTACAGAAAAAAACGTTTTGCACACTTGTGTTTTTAAAGTCACGGATTTGCAACTTCACATCTGCACATATTTTCAGAAGCCATGCTACATATCAGGATTAATTCCAGGAATTATTTGTATTTTTATAGAGTAAACATATCCATCACTAAAATACACCTAACAAACACCAGTGGAAAAACATGTTAATTTTAAGATCAGTGTTGAGTTGTTTTATTAGGTTTTTAAAGATACACAAGTACCTGAATAATAATGACAATCATGAAGATAATGATGATGAACACTCTGGGGCGCGGGGGCACCCCTATCCCTTACCTTCATACATTTAGTCCCTTTCTTGCACATTTCATCAAGATATTGCATCTTTAAAATCACCCTGGGATCCATCCTTGGGGGGAATGGAAGGCCGGTAATGATGACCCCCCGGGCGAAGGTGTCAGCAAAGTCAAGCCCCTCGCTGGCCTGGCGGGAGGGAAATACGTCCTGGGGTTTGGCTTGCAAAATTTCTCCTGTATCCAAATCCAACCACCAAGAAAGACAAAAATATGACCCGAGACACAAATCAGGCCCTCGAACCGATCAGAGGACTAAGCAGTGGATTGGCTTCCAACCTGACATGGATTCCCAGAGCCAAGATAAGCTCACCTTCCCCCTGCAAACGGCAAAGAAGCTGCCTCCCTTCGATTTGTCGTCATTCACTTTGTTGTAATAACCATCGATAATCTATGGAAGAGGAAGGAGAAAAACACACTGCACACTCAACCTTACACTTACAAAGAAAGCTATATTCACTTTCAAAAAACCTAAAAGAAAAATCTAGTACAGTAAGTTCAGCAAATGGAAAAACATAAAAACTGGAATCCGGAAAGAAAAGAGCTGGGTCAGGCCAACCTCTGTGAACGTTCCTTTGCCTTTGGGCTCCACAAACATTGGCTTAATGCTCTCGATTCTGTCAGCGTGTCCATTGGCCTAAGATCAGGGCAAAATGGTAATGAAACTCAAGATACAGTAAGCACCCACATTTGTGTTCATTCTTATGTACATTTCTTCAGAGCGTCAACAATGTATTTTACCCGCCAGAACTCAATGGTCTTATCCATCACTGGGTAGGAGGGGAAGAACACCAGCAAGCCATGGGGAATGACACGTGCAAGGTTCACTTAAAAACAAACGGACAGACAAGTCAGCAATGTACCAGTGTCAATGTACTGATGTTAAACTACTGTTTTTTTTGCAATCCAAAAACTCTACTATAATTAAACATTTACCAACTGTGTTACCAAGAGATGCCATGTTTTCTGGGTCAAACCTGCGAAAAATGAAATATATTAATAACGACTTACTTACACATCCACAAGATCGATTTGCTTTAGGTTGTTTGCGCTGTATTTCCTTGTCTTTGTTCTGTATTAAATTAATTTTCATCTGTCCTCTATAAATGTTCTTTTTTTCCTTCTAAAATCGCTTTGTACTGAAAGGGAATGCACCCAATCTCGCTGTACTTGTACAGTGATAAAGATTCTGATTATGTATTTCCTGAATGTTGGATCAATAAATGAAATAAAATCTAAGCAAATACATAACCAGAGGCTTCTGGAAGCTATATGCAAATGCAAAACAATGACATCAATTGCTTTAGCTATTAATTAACCAGTGTTAGTTTGTATTGTTCTATTTTTAGAATGACGTAACACTAGAAAGGCTGCTGACTGGTTAGACCTAGAACGACTGTGTGGGGCCCTGCCTCGTGCCCGTTGCTTCCGGGATAGGCTCCGGACCCCCCGCGACCCAGTAGGATAAGCGGTTTGGAAAATGGATGGATGGACGGACGACTGTGTGGGTCAATTGACCCAGTCAGTCTTTCTAGTGTTAACGATCCTACGCTAAAAATAGCTCTTGAGGTTAGTAGGGTTTCTTGTTTTGTGTTTATTGTTGCTTGTTGCCCAAGTTAACACCTCGTAATGAGTTTCGCGCTGCTCAGGGTGACGTCACATCCCAGCACCTCTGTTTCAACACAGCCCTATGAGTCACCTCCTACACCTACCGCCTGTCAAAAGCTGAACTGAGCTGCACACAATCGGGCCCCTTCTCAACTATAGTCACGAAGATCTGGTCTCGCTGGATCACGTGAGGATTCTCCAGGCGTACTTGAAACTGGCTGGGGGGGGGGGGGGGGGGGGGAATATAGAAGGCAAATGAAAAAAATTTTTAAACACTGTATAGCAAAAAAAGTTAGCAAGCAAAAAAAAAAGATGGCAGATAAGTTAGCAAGCAAAAAGACGTAAAAATAATTAAGCCAGCATGCAAACAAGTTAGCAAACAAGCTACACACATAAGGCAGCAAACAAACAAAAGCATATATCAGAACTACTCCAGGCAAATCAGATTAGTTAAGGGTACATAGAATATTAAAAGTGGTTTAAGTTGGAAGCAGTCCAATATTTGAGCAAAATGTATAACTTGGCCTCCTTCAGTAAATAAAATGGAAATGTCACAGAAGCCAGTAACTACAGCATGTGAAAATAGATGAAACTGGCCGGACACATGGACCATAACCATCAGTTCATTATCACACTCATGTTTACAGAGACTGTCTCAACTGGATTCCGATTTGTTTGCATTTTGCAAGACTGTCGATATTTACAAGTTCAGCTTCACTTCCAGGAACATCTCGATAAACTGACCTTTAAATTGAAGCCAATATCAATTTGCATTTGGGGGGGGGGGGGGTTCTGAAAAGAAACATCATCCAAATATACAGGACAAATCGTGTCCCATTTTGGTTCAAATAGGGGCTGAGCGTTTTATTTTACTATACGGGACGATCCTGTAAAATACGGGATGGATGGCGATTCTAATTTAAAGACGTCTCAGAACCCTCCGAGACTTTATTAACGTTTTTAATTCACTATTAAATTGGCTGTGCTTGGCGAGCGGTCATTTCCTCTTGTATTAGCCTTAAAGTTGAAGCGATTTCTTGTAAAATCCATCCTCACATCCTCTCATATCTGCTTATCCAGCAAAGGCTCACAGCCAGACAGGAGATTTGCTCCGGAGGTCGAGGGCAGTGGTACACCTGGGACCAAATGCCAGATCATTGAAGGTCCACGCGCCGCAGGGTCTTTCAGAGACTCCAAAGAGGCAGTTTCCAGACACAGAGCCAAGGGGCACGAATGGAACCACCAGCCCTCGAGGTAGGAGGTACCCAGTTTACCGCCAACCCCACCCACTGCTCTCTGCTCCATAAATAAAAAGCACAAAAACAGAGCCTTTCCTAATGCTCCTTCATAAATATTTCCAGAAATATTGCTTGAAAAAAAATTCCCAGACAGGATTTATAAGAAGTTAAGGGCTGGTCATGGGTGTCGACCTCTCTTTCCATGGGGAGTTCAAAAGGAAAATGTGAGCACCAAACTAATTAAGGACCTTCATATAAAAACTATGCTAAGAATGACTCAGTGAAGCCCAGCTGGATAAAGAACCACCATACCTATGTTATTAAATTTCTGAAATTATTGCACACTCCAGGCATTGAAATGTCAAGCATTGTTGCTTTGTGTTTGTGTGTTTGGCGTGAAGCAGCTCTGTGCGTATGGAATGGTGACGCATGCTTGCCTAATGTTACATAAGTGGTTCAACTTTTTCTTTCATAATTTGGATGTTAACAAAACCACCTACGGGCACAGCCTGGGCGGGTGGGACAGGTGCTACGAAACACTGACTTCTTTAACCCATATTCACAATCGCACCTTCATCAGGGCTTCCGGGGGGGGGCTAGCGCGGGAATGTGGTCGGGATCCCGATCAGGAAACTCACATCTGCATCTCGGAGGTGAAGGAGGAGAGGGGAGCCAAAGTGCCGCTGGTCAGGACGATGCTCCTCACCCCCTGGCGCACCAGGTCCTGCATGCCGAAGCCCGGGCAGAAACACCAATAGCTCAGGATGTTCCCTGCGGGCGAGGAAGGTGCAGAGGGTAGAGAAGCTGGCAGATAAACGGCCAACCCTGCTGCCATCACAGTAACGTGCTCTTAGAGACGATAAACCGTCGCGCTATTAATTCACAAAACAACCGCTACTTATCTGTGACCTAAATTCCAATGAACTCTTTCACAAGAAGCTTAAAATGCAGACGGGATGCCCCATTAACACAGAGCAAGCACAATTAAGGTCTATGAGAAATTTTGACAAACCACTTTACCTAATCAGCATGTTTGTGGACTGCAGGGGAAAGCCGCAGTACACAGAAGTAACCTTTCTAAGCACTGAAATTACAGGGTGTGGGTCACAACACCCCACCCCCCCTCCCCCATCAACAAAACAGAAACCGTTATTCATGATTTACCTGGTAAAATAAAGGAAACATATAATACACACACACAAACAAACGTCATTCCTCAGAATGATCCTTCCTCAGCAAGTGACCAAAATTATGATCTTAAGATTAATTCACCCGTTGCTTGTACCTTGTTTTTTGGAGGAAGATGATGCCCAAATATCAGCATTTTTTCTTTTATGACTGCTAGTGTCCTTATGGATATGAACCTGGAAGTGGTTTATATATAAAAACAGACCATTAAGTGTAAAAACACTGGAATTATCACATCAAAAAGTGGAATAAACACTTAAAAAAAAATCACAAGGCTCTGCTGAGTCAGTTGGTCACTGTGACGGGCATCATAAGACAAACCTTGAACTGTTTTGTGGTTTCTTCCAGCCCTGCACTGCCCTCTAGTGGGTCCACAGCGAACACTAACTATTGAGACATGAAAGACACGTAACGTTAGTTTGGTTAGTTTGTTTGCTTGCCCGGGCAGAAGTGGCAGTACACTTGATTTGTAGAACTAAAATATGAAAAAATGTTTAGTTTGACATGTAAATTAACTGTACAAATACTAGGTCTCTTGCCTGTATGATGTCTACCAGCTTCTGTAGCCCAGAAGTGTTCAGGAATATTCCAGGGCCTGTGTGAAAAGGGGCAAGGGGAGAGGGGAGAGGGAGGTTTAACCATTCATCACCTCACTGACCCCCTGGGGTTTTTAGAGGTGGGCAAAATAAGTCTGTTAGTAGTTCCACCAGCTAGGGAACCAGCCTACACGACCAGCCCATGGGGCAAGAGCGGGGGCAGTCAGAGACCCCATTAAGCTACATCCTTATCTGCGCACACAGACAGATGCACGCGCACACAGACAAATGCACGCGCACACAGACAGATGCACGCGCACACAGACAGATGCACGCGCACACAGACAGATGCACGCACACACAGACAGATGCACGCACACACAGACACAGTTTATTTGTATAGCACATTTCAATCCATTAGGCAATTCAAAGTGCTCTACATAAAAAGGACAAAATAAAATGCAATAAGACTAAAATAAAAGTTAAAAGCAAATCAGAAAGACAATAAAATAAGAGCATTAAAAGGTCTTACAGTAGCATTTCAGTTCAATTAATAGTGCAGCACAGTACATAAATCAAATGCACAGAAAAAAATGTAATGCTAAATGTAAGTAAGGGAAGATAAGTTATTAGTTTAAATGACCTTTATCTGGCTAAGCTAGAAACCTTGCTTTTTGAAACTGGTACTTGGTATTGCTACAGTAAGTGGCTTTAATCTGACTTGCAATACGAGAATGTGGTGAACTTGGGTGTGACCTCATGCCTGGTTCCGAATTCCTACCTCCCTGCCTCCCAGGTAAATGCAATGCAGCATACGTATTTCCTCTATTTCCAAATAGTACGATTTCAATTTTTGTCTTTCATTGACGAAGTTTTGCTGCTCCAGATGTTAATGAATTATAGATGTTTACACAGTGAATTAATAGGACTTAGGTCATTTAGAGAAGAGGCAAAATCTGAGGATCATTCTCATGTTTGCTTACTTCTATGGAATGGAAGGATCTAAAATAGGTTCCTTGTGGTTTCCCACATGTGATTTCAGTCTAGTTAGTCTGACGGCCCATAAGCACTCTGACGGTTTTGTTTAGTTATGCCGTTTAGTTTGTGTAGTTTTTGCGATTTAGCCTTCCATCTGCACTACCAAAGATCCTTTTTCCTAGAAATGGAGAAAAATTTCACCGCTCCCTGAAAACTAATCTCTCTGTAAATGCAATAGTGTGAACACTGATAAACGTAAAAATTTCATAACGCCTATATCAGTGAGCTCCGATTGGTCTGTACTTCGCTCGTGACCCTTTCCTGATTAGCTCGCTTCGTTTTGATGTCTCTTTTCCTAATTGGTTATTCTTCATGGGAATGAGGAATGCTTTCCTTTTGTCACATGTGAACTAGAGGATCTACAAGACTTCGGCTACCTGCCCTATGCTGTTTTGCTTACTTGTGTGCAGCCAAATCATATTTTGTGTACATTGTATGTGCATTAGGATGAACTTGTGGACGATTACATACTATGTGGGCGAGGTAAATTACTTAGATTAATAAGCGTTGTTCACTGTCCCCCATATGAGGTGGATCGATTACTTGAAATTCAGATATGTTATCCAAGATTCACCCATAATATCACTGTGCCAGGGTTGAATAACTTGTTTCTTATAAAAGGGGCCAGGATACTCCGACAGTCATAAAAAATCTTGTCCTGGGAAACTAATTCTGTTTAAAGACACTTATCCCTTTATTTATAACTTACGAGACGCCTATGCTGTTAAAAAGATCCCACCTTGCTTTTCTAAGGGGTTCTGCCTGAGGAGGAGAATAAGTGGTTCCATATGTTGCACTGGTAAGATGCATATCTCATTCTTCTTGTTTTATCAGCTTCATTTTGTGTTTAAATTTATTGTAATTTTTGGAGGCCAGGAACCAATTAGTTGGTTTTATATTATTTCTTATGGGAAAAATTCAACCAGAACTCAAGCTTTTTAGGATTCGATACGGAGTCCGGAATGGATTAAGTTCCAGAACCGAGGTACTACTGTATAACAAGATTCAGCCAAAGCAGCCCCTAGTTTGAAAGTGAAAATGATGCTGTCGTAGTTTAATTACCATGGAACTGGAGCCTGTCTGTACACTAACAGCAAAGAGACGGTTCCGTTACAGGTGGAGAGAAGAAAAACAATAGCAGTACTGTGACACTGGCCTACTGTTCTCCAGAAAAAGGCCGCTGTCAACTCATCAGACTCTGACAAAGTAGCCATATTTTTCCTAATTGGTGTTACAGATATAAGATGATCCGTGTTTGTCGTTGGAGTTGAATTTATGGCTGAATATTTTGGCAGACGAATAGCACAAACTCGGCGAAGAAATACGACTGTCTACCCTTGGCCACTTCGAAGTTACAAATTCATCTTGATAGATGTGACAGTGGATTTCAAGTCCTGTCTCCCCCATTTCTGCTCAGCCTTCCCGCATGCCCGGTTTTGACTGCTATGACGTTTCCCCAAGGCACTTTCTAACTTCCAGAAATGGTTTATCGCAACAGGCACTGGTTAGCGTCAATAGCCCCTTAAACACACCCAAACAAAGGCATGCACATCTGTTTGACGTCACCCAGGCTCAGTTTTGATCATTAAGATAAACATACTCAAATTCCACTGCAGTTTAATTTAAACTGTCCTGGGCAAGCAAGAGAAACTAGGCCAACATTCTTTTTGAATGTGGCATACTTTTAAATGTGATTCACTTCTGGAGGTTAAACGGGGATGAGAGACACAGGAGTAAAGGGATCATTAGGTGCCTCAAGGAAGCGGCAGCAATGGAACAGAGAAAGTGGAAAGAGAAAAAGGAGACCGAGTCACTCACGTCCTGCCAAGTAGCCGATTATCTGCTCCAGCGCCTCCAAGATGTCCACCTTGGTGTGGAATGTCAGCTGAGCCTTCTGAAACAGCTCGTATATGAAGCTGCGGTCGGGAATCAAATAATTAATACCCAGCAATCTGAGTCAGCGTGGGGGACCAAAAAAACAACTGTAGCAGTCATTTAGAATCATAAATCAGTAAAGCCAGCAGGACTTGGGCATATAAGGGAACCTGGGCCGTGTGAAGAATTTTTATATGATTGGG
>JAABNY020000108.1:5511728-5524410 GCA_015164015.2 Brevimyrus niger
ATAGATAGATAGATAGATAGATAGATAGATAGATAGATAGATAGATAGATAGATAGATAGATAGATAGATAGATGGCTAAGCACAACCTGCTCTGCACTCACTGCAGCTCTACTTGACCTTTAGCCTAAAATCATATTCTGACTCACAAACCCTCCACTGGCCACACAGACAGCATCCCTCCCCAACACCAGTGTTCTTCATGTCTGTCTGATAATTATGGACACAATCCTTCCAGGGGGCATTCAGTGCGGTATCTACAAGTATCCTGATGAAACATAATATATAGTTTAAACATTGTTTATATAATCATGCCATACTAGGGAAGGAGATCACCATCAAAAAATCCGTTCACGTGGCAATATAAAAGGATGATTATTTGCCATTTGCACAAGTACATTGGAATGGTCATTTTTGTACATCCTATCTTGATCTCCTTCGAGACATTCGCACATGGAGATATAACTATTCAGCTCGACCCAGCCTTCTTCCTATTTGCAATGTACCACACATGAATAATTGCAACAAATAAATAAACAAACAAATAATACTTTAAAAATCTAATTGAATACCTACAGAGCAGTGTGTGTATTGATCTGTGGTGTCAGGTAAGTGGTCAGTTTGGATGTGACATGTCAGCTAATGACGTTTCTCTGCACACGTGGCAAATCAGATTTGTCCATTGGGATCTTCAAATGGCAGCTTCAAACCTACTGAGCCATTGACAATGTCAGGTGACTTCAGTTCTTGGGAGGGGTGAATATATTCTGATAAAGTGAAACATTGTGATGCCAGACTGATGAGCTGTTCCAGTAGGCAGTAATGATTCAAGACAGAGAAGAAAATAATAATCACTGATACCTGTGGGAAAATTCTCTTTATGCCTCCCCAACAGTGGGGTGGCTGTGAAGGGCAGCAACCCATGGCAGGGCCCAGGTGGCTGGGGGTTAGGAACCTTGCTGAGGGACCAGCATATATGCCAAGGCTGGGCTTGAACCAATGACCTGCTGATCACAGGCACAGAAGCTTAGCCCATGGAGCCACATGCTGCCCCTCACTTCCTGAGCAGCAGCTAAATTCAGTCACCTACCTGACTCTGCTCCAAAGCAACTTACTGTTTTTACGTAATTATGTGGTTGCCTTTTTTAATTGAGAATTTAAGGTTAGATTCCTTGCTCTTGCCCTTCAGCGTATGAAGCATACAGGCAGCTTTTCTTGATCAATAGTCAACTTACAGTTGAGAGCAGTGCAGTGAGTATATGCTCCCATTCAGCCACACTGACTGATCAGCAGTGCTGGAAGTCTCTGCTCCCATACAGTCAAACTAACCGATCAGTGGTCCAGTGACTTTTTGCTCCCATTCAATCACACTGACTGATCAGCAGTGCAGTGACTCCCTGGTCCCATATAGTCACACTGGCTGATCAGCAGCACATTGACTCTCTGCTCCCATGCATTCACATCTGCCAACTGCAGTGCAGTGACTATGATTGGAGCGAGATGTTTTCTACTCACTTTCCTGCCATGACATAGTCTTTTGTTTTTTTTCTTTATAAATTTTTTTTTAAAAATGTGCTGTTCTTTAGATGTGAAAATCCCAGAGGATTCTCGCCTGACATACCATACCTTCTTTCTAGAACATGGCCTTTAGGGCTGAGTTTCTAACAAGAACGCTTTAATAATTAACAACCTGCAGCATCCAGTGGACCCTTAATAATTCAGGCATGCGACTTCCAGCATGGTAGAGTCTAAAACGTGGAAAACTTGTCCACTTGTCACAGTCTTTCCTAAACAAGTGCGTTACGTCGAACCCCATTGAGCCCAGCAAGATTACAACACGATAAAGGCTAACTGGAATATCCGCCCTCATTTACATGAGGTGTCGCATGATGTCCTGCGCGTCTTCCTGTGGGAACCTTGGCTCTCTTCTGAATATGTCCCTGTGGTATTTTTCTCTCTCTATTTCCTCCCTTCCCTCATGTTTCACAACTGAAGCAGCTTTTATGAGGGAAGTGGAGCAGATCAGCGAGCAGAGCCCTGAGCAGCGATGCCGGTTCAAAACCTGTGGAGATGAATTACAAGTCTTCCTGATTTACAGGTGCCATTTAGCACAACAGGCCGCCACACAGTGCTACAAGCGATAAGCCCGCTGCTCGGTAAGACGATGCAGAGGTTGGGCATCAACATAAATAGACTTGCCCTTTTTCTAACAACTCCTTCACCGAAGGACAGACATCCTTCAGGCAGGGATACAACCTTTTGCACTGCCATTAGCAGTAACTCAGGTCAATAAGCCATAAAAACAAAGCATGGAGCTGTGCTATGTTTAAACGCTAAGAGATGCTCTCCTTCCATTTGTCTTTACTGTTCCTTCGAGGTCCCGACGGGCAGTGCTTCAGTATCGCTTCAGGATTTTGTTAGATGGCCAAGAGGAGGCCGACCCGGCCCACAATGCACTGCGGCTCCATATTCCCACACTAAAACATGGGCCGCAGGGGGCCGTCGAGACTGGATGGGCTCATAGTTATGCTGATAGCTAAACTGGGTCACCATGATGACAACACGTCCCCCAGCCCAGAGCAGCTGATGACTACCAGCCAACAGCAAATCGCAGATCAGCAGGGACGAGTGTTAATGGATGGCAGCAGTTCATTTCCCCTGGAAGTGTCAGCAATGAGCAAGAGTCTGCGAAAGAATCAGCAGTCAAGGACAGTTATACGTACGAAATCATAAAGTGGACTAAGGGATTCATTGTGAGAATCAAAATCAGGATCTTTGGTGCCACACATCCAAGACAGGTAGAGATTTTGGTTGGTGCCGCTTAATACTGCTAGAGATATCATGACAATAGACAAATAACCTTTAGAGGATAAAGCAGAAAAAAAGCAGTGCAGAGCAGAAAAAAAGACACAAGATACACAACAAAGAAGTCACACCAGTCATTCACCAGTGTTATACATCCTGTTTTGCTGAAGACCCATGAAATGCCTGTTCTCAGTTGAACTGAAATCACACTAGTTGCTGCCAATCATTTGACTCATTTGCTGTCGATCATGTGACAAGAGCTTCATCGACTTGGAGTGCCAGGCATCATCGCGTGCCAGTCCTGATCGAAAGAGTGCCCGTCGACAGGCCTTTCCAAAGTCGGCCGTTTGTCAAAAGGAATTCGTTCCTGCTCGCCAGCTCAATTAATATTGCACGACCCTCTAGTGCTGTGAAGGAGAGGGTAGTAGGTGGCTCCATATAGGCTAACAGGCCTCTCTGTATGGGAGGCCATCCAACCGTAAAACCGAGCTCTGCTCCAGAGAGCTTTAACAGGAAACAAGGTCCATCGCAGAGAGCAGCCAATCTGGAATGAAAAAAAAAAGAAGAAAATACCCAAGTGTGTTGAAGAATGTGAATCTGACATGAAAGACAGCTCCATGAAAGCGCTCCCTGGGCAGGTTCATTACTGGGCAGATCTCTCCTTTGCAAAAATTGCGGAAAAATTCTTGGATGTAGCCCCAGTCTTCATTTCAAATCCATGTCCGCAAATTAGCATCGACATTTTTTCATATGACAAAAAACTGAAATACACAATTATGCTGGATCTCTTCCAAATAATGTATTTTTTTGCTCAGTTCAACAGTAACTGGTCGATTAGTGAAGCAACAGTTATATGCGTTTTTCCCGAGGCTGGTATTGTATTTCTCGCAAACCAAATGCAATAATGGCCGTTTAATCACCTTACCACAAGCATTTCCTTCCCTGTGCAATCATTTTTTAAAACGTTCCATTCTTCTATTCCATTATTATCTTACCATAATGTCAACCATTGTTTGTCACCAGTCACAATTTTTCCGGGGTCCCCATTTAGATAATAATATCATTATTGTCTGGTTATGAATAACCGCCCATCTGTGTGAATACAATTTGTCATATATTTCAAGGCCTTTCATTATAGCATAAAAACTAATTAAAACACCTTCTAATAAAGTTTTAAACTATATACTGCCTGACCTCCTTTTCTAGTAATTTCTTGGCTGGGCGGAAAATGAAATATATACTAAACTCCCAGCGTGATAAATTATTAATGCCGTTTTCAGCCTTATGCATATGGGAAAGGTCAGGCACAGATTGGTTCATTAATATGTATTAGCAGCTTATGTGTGGGTGTTTTCAGGCTTGATTCAGTTGGAATATAAGGACTGAGACAGCAGGCTCGGTACTTAAACCATCGATATGATTTTTCTCAGTCAATAGCAGAGATTACTCCTGGTGATCTGGAAATCGGAACATGCCGTGACAGAAAAAGTGAAGCATTGACAGTCGTGCAAACACATGCGTCTTTGTGTGATTTTGTGCCATTATATTGAGCCTATATTGAGAATATTTACGTGACTTGTTTATGACTCATCAAACGCTATTGGCAGTGCTCGACCTAAACAGACGACGCCGTTCTCTGATACGCCGTCATTGTATGTCAGAGCCAGTGAGACCAAAAGTGACAACATTCTTTAGAACAAATCTATCTGTCTATCTGGCCTGCCTCTCGGCTGCACAAGAAATAAATAGAGTTGTGAGTGTTTGCTTTCAGTCGAGAGGGGACGTTTAATTTCATGAGCCAAGCTGCTTTCCCCGGGAGAATAATGTCTTTGTGCCGAATACCAGAACACTCTGGGAATGCATCACGCAATAAGATGTTCAGAAAGCTTAGTGTACATTTAAAACATTAAATCAGTGTTTCTCAGCCTGGTCCTGGGGGACCCACAGGCAGTCCACGTTTTTGCTCCCTGCCAGCCCCTGGTAGGTAGGGCAGGGAGCTGGGAAGGAGCAAAAACGTGGACTGACTGCAGGGCCCCAAGGATCGGACTGGGAAAAACTACATTAAATGATTCAGACACGGGGCGTGTGAACCAGCATGCATTTCCAACGCCCCCCCACTACGCGATAATTATGCTAATATGCATGGCTTTTTTACTTTCTTTGCAAGCCTCTTCAGTGGGATTGACAGAGAGGGCAACATGAATTGCTGATTATCTCTCATGTGAATGGGTTGATCTTCCCTCTTGAAGTTTGAGACTGACAGAAACAGAATAAGAGGAGTTGCTTTTGTACTAGAATGTGGCTTTTATACAAAAGCTGTGTGTAGACCATTTTCTAGATCCACGTCGCTTAGATCTCTGTGTTTGAGTGAAAACGTGTTTTTTTCTGAAATACCAGAGCATGTGTCTTGTCATGTGATCAATTTCAGCCCTATAATTTACTCCAAGATCCAAAGCAAGCAAAAGAGAAAAATCACACTTACCTGTACACTTAAGCACTGAAAACTTTATCTGCCATTTTCTCAGGTACATATGTACAAGGCATTAAAATTCTTGTACAGATTTCTCAGTATGCAACATACAGTAAATAGAGATATCAACATAGGAAATGCACATAGTAAATACGCATAAATATACATTTTAATGAAAATAACAAAACGTATGTGGACTGCCAATGTAGGCATCAGTGTGTAAAATATAAGAAATGTCAGCTTCTATAATGGACTCTTCGCATTGGCTGGACTTTGGTTATTATATGCTAATTTTGCTCTTTCCCCCCCCATCTTTAGCCTACAAGGACAAAATGAAGGAGATGTCTATGCTGTCCCTGATTTGTTCCTGCTTTTACCCACAAGTACACCCCAACAATATCTACAAATATGGAGGTTTGTAAAGAGTGCCTGGTGAGAGAAAATCAATTTCTGGGTGAAGATGTTATAACATGTGACTTAATATGAATCAGCCAGATGTTTAATTAGAAGCTTTTTTGCCTTTACGTGTCAGATGGCTCGTTTTTTTTTATGAAGTGGCCTGTTGCTACTCATTCTGTACCTCCCAGTTCGCATTTAGCCGCATCACAGAGCAGTGTAGAGTCCTACTGTGCTGGAGGAACAGGCAGCCTTTCAAATGCTAATCACAGATCAATGTTGATATTTTCACTCACTTTAACTGGCATTGAATGTGGATATTTAAGTGTATATTTAAAAAGATGATGGCTTGCCAACTTAAAAAGAATTAGAGATAAAATTGTGAAAGTTTATATTGAGTCAGTACTGAGTTATTATATTCACTCCAACCACTCAATGGCATGATGGGAAAGCATTTTTAATCCCAAAGTCCAGTTAGCATATCTATGGAGATGTTGGGGCATAGACTTAGGCAGAGTAGGACTCCTGCCTGCCAGGCTTCTAACCATTATTCAGTTTTTTCAATTTTCAATTTTCAATTTCAGAAAGCCTGCACTTGCATTTACATGTATGTAACCTATGTGATGTAGCTGATTTTAGGTTTATAATAGAATACCGTAGATTGGCCATTAAATTTGTTTTGTGTGAGTGTCTGAAAGCTGCAGATGCATGAGACTTGGCAACCCTGCGGACGGATAAGCCCTGGTGTCTCTGTTGTGTATCTCCCTGCAGATATGGAGGTGAAGCCCATTAATAAGCGTCTATCTGGCCAGTCCTTCGAGGTGATCCTGAAGGCTCCCGCTGACCTGTCCCCGGATCGCCCCCAGCCACTGGCTTCCCCCCCTAAGAAGAAGGATATATCCTTAGATGACCTCCAGAAGAGGCTGGAGGCAGCTGAGGAAAGGAGGAAGGTTAGAGGCACGAGAGACGATGCCTGCGTTTAGCAGGTGTACGTCTTTGAGAAAGTGGGATCAGACGGTTGCTAAGTACAGCCAAGTGGGGTCATAAAATCCCCAAAGCAACTAAGGTTGGAGTAACAAGCTTCACTCAAGGGCCAAGTGATGAAATCACTCTGCTGGCCCTCGAGTTTTAACCAGCAACCTTCTGATCACAGGCACTGAATCCTAACCCACTGAGCCAAACATCAGGGTTCACATGTAAGGTTCACAAACATGCCTCAATTCATAAATAACCTCGCATACTATGTCATTCTTGGAAAAAATACAATACGTTTTATAAGCCGGGCAGTATGATCAAGAGGGCATCAGCATACCAGTCATGACAGTTAATCGGCCCCGTGATGTTCTTCCAATGCACCCCGGCTTTCATCAGAAAGTGTGAACACAGCCCGGCTGAACAGGGAGCCCCCAGGGACGCTCCGGGGCTTAAACACTGAGATGGGACCTAAACGCGGCTCATTCTCATACTCCTCGTAACTTCCTGCTGAACGCACTTCAGCAGGTAAATGTCTACAGTCGGGTCACTTTCATCCTCGACGGAGAAAGCTTCCGAAGGGTGTGCACATCAAAGGACGACACGCAACAGACAGATGACTCACTTTTCAATTTACGGGGTGTATTCAGACATGTTCGGCACCATCATGCAAATAGCTGATCAGGGGGGAAAAAAAGAAAAAAGCTGAACCCTTATCTGCTGCGATTCCCCCAGCATTTCATATTTGATGCTCAGGGAATTTTCTTCTAAGGAGTTTCCCTTGCCATTGCATATCCCGGCTGTAATGAGCGCTCTGACAGCCAATTACACCCTCAGCGTGACAATCTGTCTCTTGCCTTTGTGCATATTAAACACGGACGCTGGTGCTCGGTGGTCTTGGGGGAGATGCTCACCGCAGACTCGGGGCTGGGGGATGGGGGCGTGGGTCGGTGGGTGCTAGATGAGTGGGTGTAGCCTGCCGCTCTTTGGCTCATCCTCCGCACCTTCTGTCTGAATCACCTGTCGACCGGGGATTAGCCGGGAACCGCAAAAAGATTATTCTGGACATATGAACGGCGTTTTGAGATTTTCAAAGATAAAATGTAATTCGATTGCAATCTAACCTGAAGCCTTCCGATAAATGATACATTTTAAATATTAAAACATGCTTCCAATTCAAGTGAAGTTACATACACTGTATTTTTTTTTACAGTTTAGTGTTCATTTTCAAAAGTGCAGCCACATAAATATTTACCTCTTCTTTATGTGACACAAACCTCCCTGGGGAATGAGGAGTTTAGGCCCAGAGGCCCTGTGGAAGCATGACTAGATGTGTGAGGGCTTGTGAGCCTGGAGTGTTGTAGACACTTCACTGCTCTGTCCTATGGTGAGGTTTCAAAAATATGCTCTGGTACTGCAGTTCACAGCCACTGGTCCCATTGAATGGCACCTGCAGAGATTGATAATGCCTCCCAGTGGATGCTTACGAGGGAATATTGGATTTAATCGGCAAAAAAAAAAGTAATCGGAAGCAAATTACGGTTTATTTCCACAATCGCGCTTCACGGCACAGCTGATTTCTGACAAAACTAAATCCGAAGTCTAGCCACCTTTCAGGAGAGACAGGTGTGACTGAGATGCTGGTTGTTGCTAGAAAAAAGTCCCTTCATTGGGCACTGGGGGCTCCTCTGTCACAAGGAATCAGTTAGTGGATCAGCGCAGGTGAATCGTCTGGCTGGCAGCCTGACAGTTAAAGACTCCTGGGACTGAAACACTGCTGACTGAAGTCCCTCATGGGGACCTTTTGATGTATCCCAAGAACTATCAAAGCGTGCACATGAGTGCAATCAAAAATGGCTCTCTATAAGGCATTAAAAAGTTAGGTAGGAATTGGACACACCGTGTTCGCGTCTTGTAAGTCAGTCACGTGTCTGGCGTCACACATCCCTTCAGGTGTCACAAAAGGGTTTAAATGTGTTCCTCGAGCGAGTCAAGAGTTATGAAAGATCCTTCTCCTTGGGTGAGTCCTGAGTGGAGCATCTCCTGCTCTCGCAGTCGCAGGAGGCCCAGGTGCTGAAGCACTTGGCGGAGAAGCGGGAACACGAGCGGGAGGTACTCCACAAAGCCCTGGAGGAGAACAACAACTTCAGCAGGATGGCTGAGGAGAAGCTCAACTATAAGATGGAGATCAACGAGGAGAACCGAAAGGCCTACCTAAGTGCCTTGAAGCAGCGGCTTCAGGAGAAGGCAAGACCGTTCCTGTGTTCTCCCCTAGTATCTCGGCACCATGAATATCCCAGAGATTGCCGATAGGCAGTACAAAATCTGCATATATTCCAGACTCAAATACAAAACATATAGATGTATGACACTTGTACACGTGTTTAAAAACAAAATACACAAACATATAATTTAAACATATGAGCAGTGTTCAAAATGTAGTTGCAAAAAGAATCAGATATTTTGCAAAGAGTCCCGGTGGGATCAATAAGGTGTTTACGTTATGTTACATTCAGAGGCGGACATTTCAGGTCCAGAAAGTAAAAATCCAAACCAGGATTTTGTTTCAACCAGTCAGTTGAGGATTCTGTGACTGTGACTCTTTATACTCAACTGGTTGGTTGAAACAAAATCCTGGTTTGGATTTTTACTTTCTGGACCTGAAATGTCCACCTCTGGTTACATTATGTTATGTTATGTGTCTTACAAAGGTTAAATGTGCCAAAAAATAAGAAGCTTTTCAGCATGATAATTCCCGACGTGCTTCACAGTGGTTTGTCTCTGAACGTTCAGTGTGGTGTTTCTGATCACCGTTTTCTCGCTCCAGGAACTACATGCTGCTGAAGTTCGCCGAAACAAGGAACTGCAGGCTGACCTGTCTGGCTGAAGCCGTTTTCTACTTTTCCCAAGAGATTCCATGTCCAAAAGAGTTTTGCCTAGTAAAAAAAAAAAAAAATAACGCAACTTTTTAAAATATCTTTTCATCTAAGGTCATACACTGTTCTGCATCGAATGTTCTCATTAGTCATGAAATAGGAAACCAATTTACAAGTAGACTGCAACTAGTTCACCATTTCCATGTTGATCCATACCTACCAGCAAAGGTACTCCATTCTACTCAGACTAAGGCTTTTGCATTTTTTGATTGCTGAATTTCAAAACACACACCTTCTTCTTGGAAGAATGCGTATAGCTTTTGATGCAAGAGACGAAAAAGCTCTGGAGCACCAAGTTCGGTAAAGTTAAGTAGAAACCAGAACAGGGAAGTATTGGGGCATCTCATTTGCCTGCATGCCGGAAAATGTAGTTCAGAAATCAGCCAGAGGATCGTCAAACAAACAACTCCAGTGACCTAAATCTAATGAATATTTGTTTGGGATTAAAAAGTCACTTTGCACAAAGCACAAAGAATACAATAACAGTCCCACAAACTGGAGACAGTTTGAATTCAGCCGTTAAAAAAACAAAACAACAACCATCAGTATCATTTCAACCATTCCAGATATTTACTGACGTATGTATTAGTGTGTGTGCAAGAATTGCTTGAGCCAAATTTTTCGTCTTAATTGCAGTGATAGTAGTACAGCGTAGGAAAACACCGCAAAGACATTATGCCAACCCGGCGTGTTTGCTTAAAGTAAAGTTCTGACTTGATGCTTGTTAATCCTTCCCTCTGTAAATATCTTTTATTAGATGTAAGATTTTCTGTCTGAAAGCAGCCACTTGCTAACTAAATCATCCCTCCTTACACCTCGCTCCAAATCCGTCATTTCAGCCACACAAACTGTATATAATTCCCCTGACAGACCCATTGCTACAATGAGGCTTATTTGGTGCTATGGAGCTGTGAACAACCTGCCTCTTTGCGATCAAGAGGTGAGCTCATATACATACACAATCCTGGCTCCGGCTGGGTGACCAGGAGATTGTTCACTCTGTCAAAATGGCCGACTCCCTTGGCACGAAGACAAATCGCCAGCCAAAGAAAGTGTATCACGCTCGCATACTGTTGCCATCCACAAGATGGGCTGGCAGAAGCGCTGTTGTTGCTCCTTACAGTATTTGATCGCGTCCGTTTGGCCCTGAACTAGAGGTCGGGTGGCACTGAGGGAGACGTTGTGAAATGTTTTGCCATTTGAAAACACCGACAGCTGCATTTTATATAAACTGCTTTAACTCGAGGCAAGAACAGATTCAGCCATTGTTTGGACCCAAGGCATATTACTGTGCAATATAAACACAGCACGAGATCCCAAAGGCACCCCAGTGATAGACATGGAGAGATTAGTACGCCCTCATTGCATCTGGCTCAGAAACATTATGGTCAGAAACAAAATATTCTTGACCAGGCATCCGTTCAAGTACTTGTATGAACAACTCTAGCTAGCGTTCTTGGTATACATCTCGTTTAGCTTATACAGTGCAAAGGTATGTTGTGCCAGTACTTGAATAGGTTATAACCTTGCCTTAAGAATCCTCTAGTACTGTACATTGCGCCATACATCGTATGCATTTCCTGCCTCTGCCAGAAGGAGGTGCCATCAAGACAGCTCTGAATAACTTTAGACTTAAATGACAATTTCTGAATGCCATACTAATCAAATCTGTTCCTGTACTGCGTTGTGTTTTTAATTACTACTGGACACAGAATTCTCCGTAGCCCAAACGATTAAACGTCAAAAATGACAAACAGAGCTAGAGCTGCTTCTATACCCATATTTTAGGATATCTCACCTGCAGATCAGTGTCAACTGGACATTGTTATTGTGAACGGAAGTGATAAGAAAAAAAAAAACAATAAAGTTGATCGTACACCAATTCGTTCTGCTGTCTTAACTTTCCGATTTGGTCCAAAGCTATTGTTGTATATTGCGCATGTATCTGGTCAAATACTTTTCCTTTCCAAAACTGAAAATATCTGTCAACTTGCTGAAAGAATGTCTGTATTGCTTGTGGCTAAATAAATGGAAAAAATAGGTCATGGATTTAAAAATCAACCATTAAAAATATTCAATTCCTTTCAAACGTGTTAATTTTTATATAGCACCCTTCCGAAAATAGTTGCCACAGCATGATTAATAGAGTAGTGCATCACAGACAAATGATGCACAAATCGTGCACGTCTGAGAAATACAAAATAAAATCTGCATTTTATATTCATCCATCTTCCAGCTGCTACACCGCTGCATAGCCCAAGAAGCACAGAGTACTGTCACCTTGGATGAGATGCCCGTCACACGACGGACAAATCAGAGACAGCGACGTGTGTCTTTAGATTACCAGTGGAGACCGATGCAACACAAGGAGGAGAGCAGATTAACGAACTATGAGGCAACCATTGTCCCCTGTATTCTATATCGCTAAACGAAATTATTTAATTGCAAAATCCCCTGTATTTCCATGTGTCATTTACATTTTTCTGATACACTTCTGACATCTACTCCACCACAAATATCTTGTATTTCTAAGTGCAGAATGAGCTGCTGCCTGAGATACAATCGGACCGAACGAACCCAGGCGCACATTCTGATTGGACGGAAGTCCGTTGCATTGGTGCTGATCGACTGACTGACGCCACGGCTAAGCCATCAGCTGTTAAGTTATGGCACGAGGGTGCTTATCAGAAACAGGCACCCAGTGATCGTTTTGGCAAGCTAATCAAGAAAATTGTACAGGTTAAAGGTTCATACCCTGGTCAGTACCACATCCGTGACATCTCTTAAAAGCGAAAAAACAAATTTATGTCAATAAGGATTAAGGCAAGTCCCCGGTAACATAGCAGAACGTGTTTTATGAATGATCACGTTATCTGCTGGATCTTACAGTACATGAATATAGTACATGAATGTCACTACAAAAAGTGACAACAAAAGCTTTGTAGCATTTATATATAAAAACAGTCTAACAAATGTGGTGTCCCATCCATCCATCCATTTTCCAAGCCGCTTATCCTACTGGGTCGCGGGGGGGTCCAGAGCCTATCCCAGAAGCAACGGGCACGAGGCAGGGAACAACCCTGGACAGGGGGCCAGCCTATCGCA
>JAABNY020000108.1:5543363-5556044 GCA_015164015.2 Brevimyrus niger
TTATTATTATTTATTACCTTTATTACCTTTCCTTAGTTAACAACTGTGAGCACCTGTAACCAAGCACAAGCAATTTCAATAAAGTTCTTTGAATCTTGAATTGAAAAAATTAGTGTGTAGTATCCCTTTGGGAGGCAATGTCAACCACTGCGATTAATAGCGAGAACAGAACATAATGAGTCAAATAAAACACACATAATAAAAAGAAATTGTCTAAGCAGATGATTTGTGCAGATATGTTAAATATTGCTTGTCAATGCACTTTTGTCAGGAGACCAATAAATTTGCAACATTTTATAGACTTAAGCAAGCATCCCAGCACTTTCTGTGAGCCAGCCTGCCTTTCTGTATGTGCCGGCTTGCCTTTGCTCCTCTCTTCATTGGTCATTGTATGTTACCTGCCAGCAGTTCTGGGATTGTTGTCGGTGTTTTTGCTCTTGTTACCTCTTCTATTCCTCACATGTAGCTCCCGCCCTTGCTTATCTTTACCTAACCATCCTGCCTTCATTACCATCTCCTAAATCATTATATATGTTTATATGAAGTTATATTAGGTTTAAAAGTATGTCAGTCTCCAGATTTACAAATAATATAATTCAATCTGTATTATGTCAATAAAATATTCAAAATAATTGATAATTGAATTGATGCCAGTGCCTTCTGTAAAATCTAAAATCTTTCAAAGATTTGAACATAAGACTGTTGGGCTTGAGAAATGGGAGCAAACTGTTGGGCAAAAAAAAAAAATTGTATTCACGTATTGCGTTAGTCTCCCTCTACTTTGCGTATTCACAGAGTTATTTTGACGTGGCTGTGGGAATGTGCCAGAATGAGGTACTACCATATGGAGCCCAGTAGGATGGTGTGAGATGAATGTGATTAGTGAAATATGGGCCAACATCTGGAGGCTAAGTGGACCGTGAACGCAGATTGTGTGTTGACGCAGTTGGCGATGGGAATGACTCGGGCCCTGATTGGGACGGCTTACCCGATACCTTTTGCGGCATGACATCATGATTACGATCCCCTAGCTAACAGTGACGATCTTCCTATTGCTCTGTTAATGCGCTGCATAGATGTCGAGGCAACTTGTTTACAGCAGTTAGAAGTCACAGCTGTGCAGTGGGTGCAGTGCTGCCTCAGTACTGTGAAACAACAAGGGTGGCATCACCAGTCGATGGAGTATTGATTGTCCCCAGCTGGGGGTTGTACATTTAGGTCCTGTGCCTCCATTTCTCATTACCAAGTCTTGAGCAGACCTTAGCCAAGAGTAAGTCATTGAGCTCAAGCCGTGGTCCAGGGGTCAAGTGTTAGAAACCTTCTAGCTCGAGTTTTTTCAGGATTCTTGCACGATAAACCTTTGGAATAACCCTAACCTTCATGCTGACTGCTTCTTCCTCCCTGCAGGGACCAAGTTTCTGTGTAATAGCTATGCAGATGGATGCATTCTATCGACAGATGGAAAAATGGTTCCCCCACTTGGCGTAAAACAGAAGCAAGTTCACTCGGCACGACATCATCAAACTGGTTAGATCATCTGAGTGGACTTCCCCGATGAAGATGGCGGCATACGTTTCCAAAGGCCTATAAGAAACCTGCTCTTCTCAGCAGGTCACATAAGGTGAAGCTTGTACATGGATGTATGGTCATATAAGCTATTATTATGCTTACACAACATGAAATATGTGTGTTCTTGAGAATGTGACTGTAGACTGCCTATCTTGATCTTGCTTCTGCGAGTGACTTACAAACTGATAACTTGACCACTGTGCTGCTGTTTTTTAAAGGCATGTCTCACCTCGTGCAAGGCCACAACAATCTCAGGTGACAGGCAGAAGTTTCCGGAGTTATATACAAGTTGCATGTTACCTGCAGACAATACAACAAACCCTCTGTGACCAACATACTGCCACAAGAACTAAACCCTTTCTCCAAATCATTGTGTTAGCCATGAGATAGTTGACCTTGTAGATAAAGCTCCCTCTGATTTCCAGGAAGCAATTAAGTTGATGGACTATATCCACAATTAGACCAAAGTGGCTTTTGTCCTTTAGGTGACTTCCTGTCCACTATTTTCATTAAGGGAGGCAATTACAGGAAGTTGGACTCTGACTTTGATTCACAGTTTAAGTTGCATAACTTTCCATAATTGTAACATCACAATTACTTAGCAAAATGTAATGTAACATATTAAGCAATACATTTCCATATATGGGAAACTAGTGCTTATATTTTCCAATATACTGCAATATATGCATGGACCATGTATGGTAACTTAGAGATTTTTTTAGCAAATTCAAACTTGAACATTACCAGTTTACCTACAAATTTAATGGTCATTTTCAACAAAACATTCTGTTGTAATTTTCTAGTATTACACCTTACAACGTTAATGGTTTATTTGGTATGATTCGTGTAAAATTAGACATCCGTTTGTAATCTGCTCACGGTGTTCATGTGTTTCTTTTCATGGCAGCAGTCAAAAACCGCAGATACATCCGTCTACTTTTCAGGCGACATATTTCCCGACACGCGCTCTCTGTCTGCTGGTGGGAGTGTGCTCACCTGTGTGTGCGTGCACGTGTCCGTCGGAACTCCGCTGCGCGCCATACGAAGAGCAGAGGATAAATGTCAACACGCGTACCGTAGAGACAAAAAAGACAAGCCGTCGTGTAAATAAGACAAATAACATAAGGCTACTTTGTTTGTTTAATAAAAGAACAATGTTCTATGGGAAATGTAACCTTAAACGACTTCTGTTGTGATCTGGCACTATATAGAAAATAAAATGTAATAAAATTACCCGTTGAGGGTCAGAAAAATGGATAATTTCCGCCAGCCCTTTGCTGTACTGAGGAATTATGAAAAAAGTAGACAGCAGCCACACTGCATTTGAATCATAGTAACCCAGCTTCTTGATGTACAGGGCAAAATCCTATAATGTATCACCATGTTCCAAATGTCTGGGCATGGATGGCTTTGGAACCACTGTATGTCCACTGTTGCAAGAATGAAAGTTAACTGGGAAATGAATACATGGTGTTTGAGGTACGTGTTAAAAAAATATATATATTTATATACATACCTATATATATACATACACACGTACACACACAATGTCTGTTCTACTATATGGATGACGGATATAATAGTCACAATCTCTTTTACTCACAGTAATGTCACAATCTTGGACTATTTGAGATCTTCTGACAAAGCTTTAGTTGGGTCATTCAAGTAACACACAACACAGGGAGCAGGTAAAGGACGACATGGGGGGTTTTATGATGGAGATAAAAGGCAGACAAAGTGAACCTGATTGCTTCATACAAAAAAGCAAAACCTGAGCTGCCATTTCAGTTGAAACTTTTAAAGTCTGGTTAGTATAGAGAACAAGACATGAACCTGGACAGCTTTTATTTAGCAGATGCTTTTGTCCAAAGCATTACAAAAGTAAAGATCAGAGAGCAGGCTTAGTGAAAATCCCCAGGGCAATTGTGGGTAAAGGTCTTACTCAAGGGCCAAAAAGTGACATCATGCTATCAGTCTAGGACTGCAAAATTAATCATAAAAAATCATGATCTCGATTCACAATTCCATGAGATCTCATTTCTAAAATGCAACGGTTCTTCTGTGTTGTATTACATCACCTGTATCAAAACAAGCGATCCCTCTTTTCCCCTCAAGCATTCCATAACTCTGCATTCTCTTTAAAGAGGCACATTTCCACCGCACCCGATACCTTACTTTTGGTACTTCAAGAAAGTACCAAAGGGGCTGGACAAGGCGCAATATTAATACCAAGTGCGCACGTTGTGCGTATTGAATTCCAGTCAACTACGTACATTAAAATGAAGCTTTTTCTTTTTTCTTACTTTCAATTCATTATAGCACAGGGGGTTAAAGTTTCGCTAAGATATTTCACTGTTATCTTGTCATAGGAAAAAAAAATTAGCAAGCTTTGCAATTTTAAATGAAAGTGAATATGAAAGCTCAAACAAGGAAACCTATTGAATGCAAACGTGTCCAATCACATCAGTCCAGGATTCAGATAAAGAGTAAGTCTAACCCACTTCTTTGCTGTTACAGCTATTTGGTTCTCCCATCTCCTCCCCTCCACCACCTTCAGCTCCCCGTCCTGGTGTGTGATTGGCTCCTTCACCTCCTGCCTGGTGGCCCAGCCTGATCTGTCAGCTTCAGTCGATGGAACCGACAACCAAGAGACGGGCTTCGCCAAATCACTGTTCACATACTCATTTAAATTGTTTAATCAAACAAAAACTCGGGTCAACTACCTATTGAGGTCTCCTTGGTTGAATTATTGTTCCTTTTCAAGATTATCTAATACTGTATATGTTTAAAAAACAGTTTAAAATTATGGCAAATTGTGACTCAGTGGACTGTACCTGTAATTTGGTCGCTGATTCATGTCTGCAGGTCCTTGAGCAAGGCCCTTATCCCCCAGCTCCAGACAACTTACTCTACAAAGAACAAGTAGAGTTAGGCATAAACACAATTTCCCCACAGGACAGCCATAAAGTATCGATTGTTATTATTAAAGTTTACCACTTTTGAACGAGCGTTGCATGGTCTCTCAAAGACAGTCATATTCATCTTAATCCTTGCTGTTTCAATCACTTGAATTGAAAAATTCAATCCAGAAATTTTTACAACAAAACCACATTGTTATTTTCCAATGCCATTCTGTCTACTGTATTATACAAAATACTTAATTTCTTTTTATGCTATCCTGATCTCTGGTTTTTCCGACCAGATCGAGGTTAAAGCTTGGGTCACTTCATTTGTCCACGCATCCATTAATTATTATTATTATTATTATTATTATTATTATTATTATTATTATTATTATTATTATTATTATTATTATTAACCTAATTTTTGTTTTCTGAGTTTGCAGCAGTTTTCAAGACGGTGGTTGTATTGTGTTTCAGCGGCGAGTTATTTGCATAATCAATCGACAAAGAATGCATTTCAAATCCCACCCAAAGTACCTAAGTACCAAAAAGAACCTCACTAGGACTTTTGGTAGCCAACCGGGACCTGGGGTGTGGCTGTTTTAGATACATAACTGAATGGCTTATTGAATGTTTCCTTTTTGTTGTCAGAAGCTGAAATGCCAGGTTTCGATGTTTGGCACAGTCATTTTTTGTTGCGTTTCCTTTTTCGGTTTCATAAACAAATAACGTTATAAGAAAAAAAGATTTCCATAATATTTGAAGCAATGACCTTCCATCACGAGAGCCCTAAAGTTTAGAATCACACACCGCCAAGTCACCATGGACGTCTGTACACTAACTGCTTTCATTATGCTTGAATATAAAAAGAAATAAACATTATTTGTCATATGATATCCTTGTAGTGTAGTTGAAGAAACATTAATAACAATCCTGCTTATGAACACTGACTTGTGACACCGATGTATGTTTCTAACTCTATGTACAGCGAAATCAAATATGACCTCATTATGAAACACTACTCATAAATCATACAAATGATTTTGATTTAAACATTGTTTTCATTTAACAACTAAAATGAGATTTTGTTAACAACTGACATTCTTTCAATCAACAGAAGGGGGCGCCAGGAGTTGAAATGCTGTCTTGTCCATCTAATCAGTTGCCACAGGGTTTTTTTTTGTTATGTGTCCAGTTTAAAGAACTTGCTTACTTTGATGGATGGCAATTTTTCAGGTGCAGTTTCTCATTTCACTGTTAAATTTCAATAAATGTGGAATACCTGCTAAAGTCAATATATCTAGACTGTCATTAAGATAAGAAGCCTTTTTTTGTGAGAAAAACCTGTGAAACAGCTGATTTAATTAGGAAATGGGATCATGAAGGGAATTTAGCAAATCTCGACAGGTCACCATATAAATCACTTCATATAAGTGACTTATGTACTATTCACCAGAAGCCGATTCACATATATCTAGCCCAGCTGCTGGTGGCTGACCTTTGCAGAGATCCTCCTTCGTATAGTCCCCAGGAAATTGACGGCCACGCCATGTCTTTGGTTGAGTAATTCAAATTCCTAGGAATCAACATTACCTTCATCTTCAGGAAGGAAAAGTGACAGCCTGTCACCAGATGTCCTCACTGTCAGGACAAACATGAGAGTTGGTAGGATTGCTGCAGATCCCACTTACCTTACCAACTACATTATCACCAAAACCACAAACTGAAGACATCAGGCTGCAGAAGAACCTCACCTAGACTTAGGATTGGTTAGAACGTCCTTAACCAATCATGACACATCAGTTCTATTCTCAGCTAGACTATTATCGTTTCTGGCACATTGGAGTTGTGGTAGTCTTTTATTGCAATACTTATTCTTTTATTTGTATGATGCTATATAGCGACTTATTGGCTGGATATTACTCTGGCACATTGTTTTGTTGCATTTGTCTATATTGTTTTATCTGGGTATTGTTATTGTCCTAAGTTCTCATCCTGCACCACACCATAACCAATTCCTGGGTGTACTACATTTAGGTACAAAATATGGTTCAAAATCCTGAACCCTCAGACCTCCAGGTTTGGGCAAAAAAATATTATCATGCTCATGTACGACTATGAGTGAACCAGATGTCAGCTGTAGACCGGTGTGAGTTACTCAGCGCCTCATATAGGGGGACCATATCAGCGGAGCGCAGCACAAAAAGCTGAGCAGCTCACTTTCTTGTCAGGCGATTTCCCATATTTACTAGCAGACTGGGGGAAATGCAGCCAAAGGCGGATGAAAGCCGTGCAGCTGACGTCCACTTGGATCCAGCCACATGACAACTGCACAAAACGAAAATGGCTACCCAGTGACGCAGAGTGAGACATGAGGCGAGCCACCCGGAAGCCGCGAAAGCCTTCCAGGTGCTTCATAAGCCGAGATAACACTTCTCTTCACTCCATGCTAAACATCATAGTACCTTCCAGGCTCTGTGGTGTAGCACACAGGTCATTTGAAAGCTTTTACCGTACAAAGAAACTGGAAGCCGTCTGATTAGCACATAGGTCACCTGACAGCGCCTGTTGTACATGCTTGCCAGTGGTTTTGTCGAAAAAAAAAGGGAAAAATGTCAGTTCTGCATGCAGACCTTGAAGAGGATACAGTAACAGAAGATGCTATTCAGCTGAGGTTGTAGGGATTGTAAATTTGTCTTTCAGCGCAAGAATACATCCTAGCTCACAGGAGGCATCCTGAGCGCTGATCTTTGCATTTTAGGGAACGACCGAAACAATTTTCGGATTGAAAAAAATCCCTCTGATTTATGTATTTTTAAGGAAAGATTCTTACATGAATCTGACACTGAATACAAATTTCATACTTGCTGTTGCCACAAGCAAACTGCCCCCACCTAAAAAAAAAAATCCTTAATTTGTAGTATAATACATACATGTATGCTTTTACAAATTTATACACAACCAAGAAGAGAAATAAAACAGTATCCATTTCATTTGCTGGAGATGTCATCCGAAGAAATTGACTGAATATTTAACTTTGATCATTTTGTCTTTCATGGCCAAAAGCATGATTTTCTCTTGGAACGTGACTGACATAGAACCGCAATTACTCATTTTATGGGGGAAAAAAAAAATCGTTGTCATAGAAACACAAAAGGCACTGCAGCATATGTTTGGATTCAGTGAGTCTGGGGTGTCCCTGAAAACTTGATGAAGCCATTTCATCCAGTGTCAGAACAGGCCGTGCAAAGCCTTTGGATCGCACTCCTTTGAAAAGCACGGCCCAGCCAATAGGTAGGCATGCTGTGAGGTCAAGGGAATAGACCCTGCATAATTAGCTCTCTAAAGGCTGCGCTTGTAGATGATGTTCTATTCAAAAAACCCTAAAGGCAACTTCCTCCAGACCACGGCATTCACTCGATGGGCTTCACATGTATGCATCGCACTCAGTGATGACAGCCCACTGTATGTGAGCCGTGTCTTTTACTGGCACGCCTTTCATTGGCGCTTCACCGAAATCCTTTTGTTATCCTTTGGCATTTCACACAAGCCCTGCTGGGGGTGGCGTGTACTTCAGCAAGTCAGAACACTATGCCTGTGATCGGAAGGCCGTTGGCTCGGATCCCCAATTGTTCCTGGGACTGTCTGACCCCACCTTCTCAATTGTATGTCGCTTCTGCTAAAAAAAAATAAATAAAAAAAAACTCTGACACACTCAACATGCTTATTTTACATCACCCTAATCAATAAAACAGCAATGGTAATGATTGATGGTAAGTTGAGGAGAGTGGCCCCGGGGTGCTTCACGAAGGGTAGCTGAAATCACAGAAACCCCGCAAGAAAAGGGGATTTAACTTTTACGCAAATGAATCACAATTACAAACACTTCTAGATAAAGTAAAATATAAGGCTGAATGCCAATCAGTTGTATGTGCTAATAATAAAGGTCGCCGATCAACACTTTGGATTCCAAAGAGGCCATAGAGCTGGTGCCCATATTGCACATGCTCTGGACACAAAATCAGCAGAGCTATTTGATTTATCAAGGGGAACAACCCTGAAAATCACAATAGCTTATACCGAATACTAAGAAATTGCATCAGCAAGGAGGAACTGTAATCACAAGTCGAAGCTCACTGACAGGGACACACACTTAACAGGACAGCTGCAAACAGCATAAAAGTACAAGCTCAAGGACTACCGCAGAACTGAATCAGTACCTGGAATGCCCTCTCAACAGACATAATAAATCCCTAGCTTCACCAACCTGGAATTTACGGCAAGCCTCCCATCCATAACGGCTTATTTTCCAAGGGCGATGCATAACCTGGCGTATGGAACACAAAACCTGAGCACCCGAGCATAAATGAGCAGTATGTTGTTGCTTTTTTTCTTGGGTGGCTTTATGCCAAGGGATGCCATCAATCGACAATGTTGCCAAATATTATACATGGCATGGGATCCATAACAGTACAGGAAGCATTCCCACAGAAGCCATTGGGTCTGAGGACGCATGGTCATATGACAGCCAAGAAATATGCGGCTCAAGACATCCCTATATCCCAGATCTAAACGCTTTTATGGGAAGCTCTGGAGCACTAAGTGCAAAGTTTATTTCAGACTCCTTCGTCGCTCAAAGAACTGCAGTTGTTTCTTCTGAAATAAATGATCAAATGTCCCACTGCACACAGTACAGGAATGATATGACAGCATACTAAATAGGGCCGATGTTGTTCTAAAGGCTGTGCGTTCACACCACGAGCGGCGAGAGCATCAAAGCGACCAGAAGTCATTCATTGTCTATGGGAGGGCGCGTCTCCAGGCGGCCAGCAGCGGCATGATGTGATTTGGACAGCAAGAGCATCAAAATGAAGTTGGAGCCCAGTCAACTTTAGGGTAATGAGCTAAGACGCGGTTCGGCAGCATCAGAATGTACAAATACTCCGCTAAAGGGAGTTCCACAGAAGACAAAGGGACAAACTTTTGTTTCGACCAAATACTTCCCAGGCACAGAATCTGATCACTGCCATAGTGGGGTTCCCAATTATTTATGATAAAGAAAAATGAGACATGGACCAAGGTATTTGAAATTATTGGTGTTCCATGTGAATTGGTGAAGTGCATGATATTTTTTGTGGATAAAGAAAGAAAATCATGTACTAGTGTAATTTTGGCACCATAGAGTAAAAAACAATGCGAATTGTCGGTAACATTAACATCAATTATTTATAACATTAGTGTTTGAAATAATATGATTTCATGTTCTAGTAGAACAGCCATGATGCTGTCAAAACAGGAGGTATTATTACTAGCCTACTTTAGCACATAGCTCACACAGACTTAGCTTAACTGAAGAAAATAATAAATGGCATTGAAATATTAAGCAGTGGCAGTTTGAGCATTATATTATTAAGCACATACGACATTCAAGGGTCATTTAAGCAATTTTCTTCGGGATCAATAATTTTTTGTTTTCATTATTATTTTGATCTTATTGAAGAGCCCAATGGACATGGGGTTATTCTGCTACTCAGACAACCATAAACAGTAATGTGCAAAAGTCTTAGGCAGTCAAAGGAAATGTTTGAAGCTATTTATTTGGATAGTAAGTGTATATGTGCTGAGAGTAAAAGAAAAAAAAAACTATTTAACATTAGAACATATGAAAATTAGGAATGACAGCAAAAGATGGAATTTCTTCTAGGCAAGGCTTTTATTATTAAAGACATAGCATGCACTTGCACTAACATCAATAATATTTCTATGCAATATAAATATATAATAAATATATTTATGTGTCATGTATGAGTGTCTGCAGTCTTTCGGCATGTTGCAAGAATATTTCCGTTTAATTGTTCGCGACTGAGTTTGAACGAGAAACTGCATATGTGAAGGGGTTTCTGTACATATTGGTGACACATATACTTACTCTGACTTTTCAGCAGGCCTGCATATATATATATAACTTACTGTAGGTTCCACACAATAAATATATTGGTATATTTAGATTCATTTATTTAAAAAAATAAAAGAAATGCTGAATGTTAGTTGTATATTACATATAATAAAAATGTTTCTGGATTCATTAATGTGCATTTTACAAAGTGATATATCTAACTGTAAATGCAACTAAGATGCTCATTTTTATCCGACCTCTACTTTCGATTTCCTCCAAAACATTCATACGAAGACTCTAGACCATTTGTGAATGTGCACATTTTTTTTCTGGGTTTGTTTTGTTTTGTTTTGTTTTGTTTATATTGTGCCTTTATAAATCTAAGAAGTATTGTATAAATATGCGTACAAATGCTAACCCACTATTTTGTACAAAGTTTCTTTAATTGAGGTCTGTGGTCAAGCCAAAAAAATAAATGGGCTTATGGGATGGTAACAGCAAATGTTGGGGTGACATTAGGAGAGGTTTGGCTGCTAAACTATGTCTGTCAAAGTGTAACATCAACATGGAGATCACTGAAGCATCATTTTCTTAGTTTCTTAGACTGACTAAAACTTTTGCATAATACTGTAAGTTTAAGTAGATATTAATGAAGTGAAGTAGGTACGTAATGTTAAGCAGGTCCCAGGTCCAGTTCTGGTCCAATAAAAACTGTCGTAGCCTTCCTAAGTTGGGGAATTACTGTCATAGAGACCAAAGCTATATTTTAAGATCTCGCAGGCTCAGAAAATGGCTCAACAGCAAGTTCTGAGAGCTGAGTCTACTTAAATCCATCCATCCGCTTCCCATAGCCGCTTTTCCATACCAGAGCTATAGAACAATAACACACTACCAACAACTCAGAAACAAAAGTTCACCTAAATTCACAATACGAAACTAAACTACCAAAAAAGAAAAATGTCAACGCAAGGAAGGCATGCAAATGTGATCACAGAACCAGGGCTGAGAAAGAATCCCACAGCCTTGGAGGTGTGAGATTACGACACCACCTTGTGTGTTTAACTATGTAGGTGATATTTTGAATGTAGAGAAACACACATCGGTTCAATGCTGCTCAGTTACCCATCTTTGTCTGATGAACAGAAGATGTTATATTTATCTAGGACCTACCACATTTGTGAGCTCCAGGGAACCTCATTGAGGAGACATCAGTCGCATCTGATTCTGTAAATCGGTCAACATGCAGCAGATTTGTAAGCAAGGGTACAAATCCCAAGTTGCCCTTAGCTCCTCCCCTCGATTTGTACCTTTTATGTTGCGAAGTGCAGGAACATGCTTTACTTTCAAAACATCTCCTGCTGAGTGTTCTCCAAGTTAGCATGGGTTTAAACCAGAAATACCAGCAACGGGGTACTAAAATAACACGACACAAGCTTGCGGTTGACTGGTGATCTTTACCACTTAGTTAAATCAGCTGCAGAGCAAATCTAATTAAAATTAGCACGTCGTGTTGGAACTGTGAGTGCAAACTCACAACATTAATTCAGAGAAGAAATCTGTGAGTCATTTACCACCCACTGAAAGCATGAAAAGTCAAGGTCTGGAGGACTGATGCATTAATTAGATCTTAAGCTACATCACGTCATAGTTAAAGACAACTGAGGAACAATTTAACCTAAACCCTTTAGCAGCTGGCGTGATGCGTAAGAACATCGCTCATCAGCTAATGCTGATATTTCTCTATTCTGGTATCCACCTGTCACAAGCACCCCCGCTGATTACGAAATTGTGGATAGTGTTAATCAATAAAATGGTTTCACTCTGCTTACACTTCATACCTTTCATGGATGTCCAGATAGAACAGTCACATACAGAAAAAAAGAAACATGCAAAGTATTTTTTATATAAATGTTATGTGTTTTCTAAATGTAAAGGTCTGGATACCAGAGGCAGTTCTAGCTTGTATAGTATGTCACCACTATTGGCACTGTCATTTTTATTACGACATTAGGAACAATACAAAGTAGTGAGTCTTTCAATCAAGGAAACAAACTAGTAAAAGTACAAGACAAACCAAACAATTTAGCCGAGTAGGTAGGGTGACCACCTAATCCATGTCAGGAGAGACACTAGGAGCTAATTCAGATTTTACAAACTACTTTAATGAAAGGCTCCCCCTACTCGGCTAAATTGTTTGGTTTGTCTTGTACTTTTACTAGTTTATTTCCTTGATTGGGGGGCGGCATGGTGGTGCAGTGGTTAGCACTGTTGCCTCACACCTCTAGGACCTGGGTTCGAGTCTCCGCCTGGGTT
>JAABNY020000108.1:5567769-5580202 GCA_015164015.2 Brevimyrus niger
AGGGCCACCAGAGCCACGTGGGTGTAAGGGAAAAGTGCGATAAGGGAGGGGAGGGGGGTGAGGTGGCAGCACCCCGCGTAAAACAGGAGGAATGGGGGGGGGGGGGGGGGGGGGGGGGGGCATGGTTGCTGGTGACCTGCTACACTTAAGTGTTTTTTTTTTTTGTTTTTTAGTTCAGAGTTTTGTTCAGATCTTTATATCTCTTCATCAAAAAATCCATTTGTTCAAATATCTGTGCTAGAGTGAGAAAAAAAAAGAATTATTTTCCCATGAATCGGTAACAGTTTAGGCCAGTTTTACTGGGGCTAGCGAAGGTTAAGGTTTGTCCATATATTACATCTCATTTTCAGTAGTATTTTTTCATTTTTGTAGTGCGTTGGATATTCTGTGCCGCATATGATGATAGTTGCTACTTTCGTTTAAAGTCTCTCAGAATATTTTCAGTGTAGCTGTGTGCGTGACTCCCCTAGAGGCCGAGACCCCGCTGTGGCGTTACCCGTTTTGCTAATGGCCAGCGGCTGCCGGTTCTACCTCCCATTAGGGACGCTCCTCTTTGCACAATGACTCAGTGCCTAGTTTGGTATGTGCAGCATGCAGTGTTTTGGCTTCTTATTGCCGTCTTTGCTAAGGGGGCTGGACACCGTGGGTTTACTTGAAGAATTTGTCAGCCACTGGACATGTGTGCTTAAAGGAAGCTATTGGGCAGGTACACAATTGTTGTCATGACGATGATGCTATAAAAGGTTCAGACTCTGAAACCGGTAAGTTGGTTGCGTAAACGCTTTCATCAAAGACAACAGGCGGTTATGTAATTTTGACGAATATTGTGTCCAGTCACTTTTTGCATTCTCAAAATGGTTTCTCAGTAGCTAGTATTATAAACAAGCTCGTTGGCTGTTATGTGGTGTAATGTGTCTATAAGCAGCTTTATTTTTTTTGAAGTATCAAAAACTGCATGTATCTCTAGGGACGAACAGGCCCGCAGTTTTAGAATCTTTCCAGCAAGCGGTATAGAAATTGATCAGGAGCAGAATATTTATACTGCAAGGTATGTAGTTGGACCGCAGGGTATAAGGACGTCACGACGCCAGAAATGTACTAGTCGGTAACAATATCTGAAAAATTCCACGATTCTCAACAGAGATGTTCTTCCAGGTCCCGAGGGAGTTTCGCCCTCATTGACATGCATTAATGATATTTCACTCCAGTACCATTTTTGTGGCAGTTCGTGATTTTGCTCCACAGACCCTGATGATGTCAAGAGGTCTGCTTGTAGACATGAAAGGTGGTACCTGTTGGGGCAATATCATTTGACAGTGTTGATTCTGATATTGACTTTGAAACTACTTTGCTGATCTGGTATATTACCTAGCTGTAGACGCTATTTCAGATCTATGTAATATCATGCAGCTCTATCACCCAGGCCTTACATGACGGACTGAAGTGGCGGTGAAGAAAGGAACAGCTCAACAGCTACATCTTTCTAAAGATGAGATATTGTAGATAAACAAGGTAAAGACAGTGGTGGTGTTTTTTTTGCAGTTAGTCAGGCACATAAACTGAATTTATACAGATTACTAACTATTTATTTAACTATTTACTAATCTGCTTACCAAATGATAGTGTTACCAAATGATGTCTGATGTATAGTGCCAGACAGATTTTTATGTCCATTGTCTAAAGCCCTGTAATCACATCGCATTTCTTGACACTGATTTGTGACTCAACTTGTGGCAACAGCGGCAACTTATTTGACGCACTCTTGGTTGGTCAGTTCTTTTTGGCTATATTTTATTTTTGGTAAGTTTTTATCTTTTTAAAAAATTTTTTTTTTAGATATAGAGCAATGTGAAGTGCAAATATTTCAAATAATTGCAGCGCGGTGTTGGGCAGCCCCAATAGACCTGCCGGTTAGACTCGTCTTTCCCAGTTTCTGTCTTCGTTGCCCGAGGACGCGTGGGGGGTGGGGTGACTTAGTGCTGCGAGGTGCAGACCTCTTACAGGCTGCTACAGGTCAAGGTTCGAAGTGTCTGTTAGTGAGTAAGGGATGAGCGATGGAGCAGAACGGCCATAGGCCAGCTTCAGGACGAGTTTAGCGAAGCACCCGCCATGTGCTGTCTAATCAGTCAGACCATCCCTTCTGTAGACGGCTGAGCTACACCTCCGGTTCTGTCCTCTCTCTGCCCTCGTTCTAAAATGTTGTCACTCGCTCTGATTACTTTATTTTCGGTGCCCAGAAGGGAGACCGTTCCGCAGCTAACAGTCTAATCGTCTTGCAGCTGAAGGTTACCCATGACTGGCAGGCATGTGGCTCCTTGCGCAGCTGCTCTGCAGACGCCCTTCGTTTCCGCTGGTCTGTCTTCTCGGTTTCCTGTCGTGCGCTGCTGCGCGTGTCACTTCCACTGGCTCTGTCCCGCTCTCTTAAGCCACGTGTCGTGCCATCCTCCCCCCCCCCCCAAAAGTGATTTGTTTTTGCAGTTCACTTTGTTATACTTTCAGCCCCCCCCCGCATATTGAAATTGATAGCACTGCCACATTCCGTCTTCCGTGCTATGAAAGGCCACTCTGATGTATAAATGTATCAATCTCAGCTCAATCTTGTACCATCTCCAGCATAATCTGCGTCTTAACAAGTGGTCGTCACGCCTTGGCGCTGCAATTCGTTTAAGCGGCTGCTTCATCTCTGGAGATACTAGCCTTACGGTCCATTTAGCGGGACTTAATTCATTTTGTTTCAAGTTCTGTTTTCACTTCCCATGATGCACCAGGATGCAGAGGTCCTTCTGTGAAGTGTAGGCATTCTGACGGGATCTTGTTGCCCACACCTATGTACAGGCATGTTTTGGCATGAATAATGGCATGCGGGAGTCTAAAACACTGCTCCTTTTGCTGTTCACCAATGTCCCACAATACCCTGGAAAGGTTTAGTTAATTGTTTAAGGGTCTGTGCTATATTCACTGGGAAAGTAAAATATGAAGAAAATACGCTGAATATTTGGCAGTGTGGGCTAACCTATTTGTCTGCTGTTGAGAGTGAATGACTTTTGGTGTTCGTGCCGTGGAGAGCCGGATTTGACCAGTTTTTGGTGGGATGTGGGCTGACGTGTTCCTGTTTAGTGTTTAATTGCTGTTCTTTTGGCTCAGCTGCTGAGGATGTTGCCAGTTCATTTAAGAAGCTGAAGTTTGATTTCCCCGGTGGGTCGGCGATGCAGTAATTAGAGTGCCTGGGCTGCAGCTCTTCACGTTCCAGTAGCATTTATTTCTGTTGTGGCTGTCAGACCAGGGAGCTGACTGTGCTGAAAATGTCATTAAACCGTTTTCACCCTGGGTCTTTTCAAGCAACTTTTCAAACAGTAGCTAATTTAAGGCAAGTTTACTTGCTAATGCAATTAAGCTGTGCCTTCAAACAGTAAATAATGTGGCTGAAACTAAATGTATATAATATATATAACAGACGGTCAAGCATGCGAAGAGCTAAGATGCCTGATTTGTTGTCTCCCCCACAAATGTTGTGTGATTGGAGTCATTTATTATCCTTCTAGCATCTCAGAAACTGCTGCCCTTATATTACAGTGTGTAGAGGTTACAGAGACTCGTGTGACGGATCAATCAGTGGCATATCTGTGACTGAAAACATCTCGTTATTTAGAGAGATCCAGAACATTGCCTAGCCTCATTTAAGGTAACCGGTTAATAATTCTGTGTAACATTGATGGGTAGAATGAGTCGTACCTGCTACTAGCTTGTATTAATTGCACTGCTGAAATTGTCCTTCTTTAGGCACAGAGATATTAGTTTAATTTGCAATTCTCTTGTTTGTATGGGCTTGCCAGGAGCGTTGTGAGTTTGCTTTGCTCGGCCACAGAGTTGCCACGTGGCAGCGTGAATTTTAAAAGCTCTTTCCTCCTTTAGTTAGTGATGACTAGAGAGAGTGTAGTGTAGTGTAGTGTAGTGTTGTGCGTGTGTCTGTGTTTGTGGCTTTTATCTATTTTTGTTCTGTGTCTGGCCAAGCCCTCTAGGTTCCTCTGTCAGATGTGCGTTACCTTTGGTATTCTCCAGACGCACATCTAACGGCCCTCGGGGGGGAAGTCCTTCCTGCTGTAATGAGTCGGAGAAGCCATTTTAAAGTGCACGAGGTGATATGCTGCCTCTAAAATGGGTTTTGCTGGAGCATTTTTTTTTTCCTCTCCTCCCAGATGGCAAAGTGTGTTATGCTGATTGGCTGATGCATCACTAGGCATGTGCCTATGGGGACCCCCTTAATAGTGCCTCCCTCTTTAACCCACAAGCCACTGGTTTGAAACTGATCATTCACTCGGGGTTATTTTTGCATGAATTTCAGACACGAAGGGTGACTAATGATTTGATTTTGTAATATATTGTTTTAAATGGGGGGGGGTGTAATATATTGTTTTAAATGACATGAAAGTAAATGTAATTAAGCCCTCTGTAATTGTGACGGAGGGGCAGGTGGGGACCCTTGGGTATTGGTCCCTAGTACCTTGCTGTGGACAAGCTGTCGCGTTCGTACCTCAGAGATCACTGCTTCCGTGTGTGTTGTTCCCCTGCTCATTCTCTTGCTCCTTAAGCTCTGTAACGGAGCTGCCCATCTCAGCCCGGATGTTTTACTTGTTACGCAAGTCATTTGTGGCAGAGTGGTGGACTGTTTGCGCCAACCTATTGTGTGCATCATTAAAAACAAAGTGTAGAAACGGAACAGAAAATGTAGCTGTAGGGGTACAGAGAAGTTGGGGGGGGGGGTTCCACACTCAGCACAAGACAGCTGTTAACGTCCCATGGAATGCTGTATTCAATCTGCTGTTCTGCCCAGGTGAAAATTATAATTTTTTTTCCACGTTCCCCATAAACTGGTCCAAACCAGCTACATTCCACTCTGTGCCTAGAAGGAATGTTTACTTGTTTGTGCTGTTTGTATGTTTCCTCAGCATTTTACAGGGAGTTCGTTTAGGGATCAGTTTGGTAACGCCAGTTTGTTCACCAGAGGCAGCCCTGTGGTGCTTACATTTACTTGTTCTGTCAGCCATGTCAAAATGGCAGCAGCCAGTATAAGAGCCTCTCTGTTCATTGTGTCATCGCCCTTGGTAGATGTTATTGATTCATTCACTGCATGACTTGCATAGACCAGGGTGGCTGTTTATATTACCTTGCTGTTTCCGGCTCCCCTCTACCCAAGTAACTCTCTAACCTTATTTTTCTCCCCCCTTCTACAGACTTGTTTACTTCGACACCCTTGGATGCCACCTCCTTGGTGACAAAGGGACTCCGATGTTTTGGACTGTGAAGTTTCCAGCGTGATGTGACGTGACGAAGTGGCGATGTACCCCGCGCCCCGGACTGGGATGCGGCCAATGAGAACGCTATGCAATTAAGTTGCACAGAAAGTCAGGCCCTTTTTCATTTGCTTTGATGTTGGAAGACCGCACATGGTTTAAAAAAAAAAATAATTAAATTAAAAAACGTTTACAGGATGGCTGGCATACGCTGTGAGGGTTCACGTGGTTGTGGAAGTTTTGAGAAGCAGGTCGTTGAGACATTTCACCCCCTTTGGCTTGAATGGTTTATTTTCTGCAGTGGGCCTGAGATCTTATTTGTTGCTCTTTAATTGACACATGCTGCCATCGTCCTCGGGTCAGATGTGCTGTCAGGTGATTGTGGTCCGATCCCTGTGCTGCTGTTTCTTGTAGTTAAAGGCCTATCACATGTTTTAATGCATGGACCATCCACACGGGTTCAGATGACCAGTATGAGGCGTCCCCAGTCTATCAGCAGCCCTGCTAAAGTTGGCTCACAGGTCCAAACTGCCCTACTTTCTCAGCGGTCTTTCCAGTTGAGCTGAGGTCCTCAGCAGGTCTCGAGGAGCCTGACTCTCTCTTCTGGATGCCTTTCCTGGGGAACTAGGAGCCCCACGACTGTCCTCAGTCTGAATACTAACCAAATCAAATGACACAGCTGCCTGAAAGAATAGAAAAGACACCGTTTTCTTTTACCTGTGTGCCTTAATTATTTATCCAGTAGTTAACCTGGATGGCATTTCCTTACTGTGATGCTGTTGAATTTATTGCTGGTTTGTTCCCCTTATCAATATTAAAACATTTCAGGTCGCACATTTTGGGCGGTGTTGCCGCATGGTATGACTATATTTCTCATAGCTCACACTTTCCCCATCCTTTTTTGGCTTACACCCATGGTCAAAGAAATATTAAACGCATCATTTTGCTTCCAAGTTGATTATTAATTACAAAGAGAAACAATTAATGGACTGCCATTTACTGTATGAGGAAATGCTTAACTGATTTAGCAAGCTGGTCTTAAATGTATTGCATAAAACTGTATCAAGCAGCGTAATTGGACAGACTTGGCCCCTTTAAGGTGGTCTGGAGGGCAGTGAGAGTCTGTGTCCACAGGGAGCTGCAGGGTTTGTGGGCCGCGCTACTCATTTCCTGTTTAACCATGTGCACAGGGCTAATCAGAATAGTTCTTGAAACTGAGCACAAAAGGGAAAATGTGCCCACGAAGGCTTTGACTGGAAGCTCAGTGTAATGGAAATCATAGGATTTTTTATATTCCAATTGCTGGTGTTGTTGACTTGGCGCTGGGCTATTAGATGGCGGCAAATAACACTAAATAATGGGGAAAACAACTATTTTTAGATACTCCCTCTGTTTACTCTGCCCCAAACCTCGGTTTAGATGGCCTGCTATTCCTATATTTTGTGAGGTACTACCCTCTGCCCCCCCGCCCCCCTCCCCAATTTCCATGGATGCTGCCTCTTAAACTGTCAGGCTGTTACCTGTTACCTGGGAATATCTGAATATTAAAGCTTAATAGCTCTCTTTAGTGTTTAATAATGTGAACTCAAAGCCCTGCGTCTGTACCACTGTTCACCATCGCAGTGTGAATCAATGGCATGTCAGTGAAACGCCCTCGCAGCGACCAACAAGTGTATCATGCCTTTTAAGAAATAATACTAACTATTGACAACATTAACATGCCTATACCTACGTAAGGTATTTAAATGCACCTTGCAACATATTACAGATTCTTAAAATTGTCAAGACAAACAGTAATTGGGTTATTTTCAGTGTTTGTTGTATGTCCGACACAGATTGAAAGTTGCTCTGCATTTTGGGAACCATAGTCATCCTCAAGTGGGAAGTAATTTGATTAGCAAGTATAATTATTTTAGCAAAAATTTGGTCAAGCTGTGCTAAGGGCTTGAAAACAATTGTGCAGATCCATGCATTTGTCAGCAAAACAGCATGAACTCTGTGGTAAGTGATGGTTGAAAAAGTTGTCTTTGAATATTAGAAGGTGTGAGCTTCTCTTAAGTTGTTTGGTTTACAGTTATGCCCTTTGCTTTGGGTCTCATTTTCCAGTTCTACCTCACATTTTCCAGGTTCTCCTTGAGAACCTCATTTACGCCATTGGTTGATGGTCCTGGGTTCTCTCTTGGCCAGAGTAATATTCGGCGTGTAGACTTTTCAAAATGTTGCTAGTTGACTATTGGTAGACTAACTTTACAAATAAAGGTATCTTTCCAGTTTGGTCTGACGTGATAGACTGGTATTCCATAAGGGTTTCAGGATTCTCCAGGCTGCTCATTTGAATCGTGCTTTAATCTCTGGCATGGAACCAGTTTATTGTTGTCCATGTTCTCTCTGACACTATTAATACTGCTATTTGTGTGTGTGTGTGTGGGGGGGGGGAGATAAATGGGCTGAATATGATTATAGTAAATGGTTCTGAGTCTCAAATATTCTACAGTGAGCAGGGTCAATAAGTTGCGTTTTACAGCTGTATATTCTACACCACCCTTTTATATGACTGGCAAGTAAGCAAATTGTGACCGGTTAACCCCCCCCCCCCCCCAAACTTCTATGATGCAGTTTTAAGATCAAGCCTTTGACTGGAGTCATGCCAGCAAAGGAGTATCGGCTTTTTGGATCCTCTGGCTTTTCGAACAGCGTAGCTTTACGTTTTGAAGTTTTTAAGCTGAAGTCTAAACTGAAAATGCAAAGGTTAAAGGCTGCTTCTCCACGCCTCCCAAAACAAACAAATAAATAAATGAATAAATAAATAAAATAAAGTCTGCGTGTTGTTACCTGCAACCATAGTGATTTATTGCGCTTGGCTCGGTCTTATTTTTCGGGTGCTAGTGTTGCATTTCCTGCAAGAGCAATCTGTCCGTCTTGGATTTCTGTCTGTGCTTTATTACATGGACCAGAACTTACAACTGGAAAGGTTGATACGATCCCACCTTCCACCTCCCCTGCGTCTTGTGGCTTTGACTAGATTGCTCTGGTTGAGGATGGTATCGATGTGACTGGAAGTGAGTGTGTGTGTTTTTAGTACCATCATTTTCTTTGGTTCCTCACCCATGACCAGACCTTTCCATTTTTGTGAGACCCAGAGCGCACTGCTGTCTTTCTGGGTTTGTGGCACGTACACGGTTGTATCGTATAACTACACGCCTACATGTACTTGCTGACATCCCATGGGTGATCAGATGGATTTCTTTAGTATTTATTTTTGTTCCCTGTATTATCTCTCTGGTTCAACTTGATTTGTACATTGTTCTATGCAAGCATCTCACTGAAAACACTGTGCTGAGAACCATGTGATGATGTCATGCCGGCTCCTGGACTGGAGGAGCAAAGTGAATCTTTTTATTTTATTTGTTTTCTGTTTATTGTATTGAATCGTTCTTGGCTATAGTGCTAATGGGGAGCCATTAGGAGGTTTAGCGAATGACCAATTTACTTGTAAATATGTTGGAACAACTTGTTTCTTGAAATAAATGAAGAAAAATAAATAATGGGTTTTTTGTGTTGCCTGTTTTTTTTTTATTTTTAAAAACTTTACACACAAGAACAACATAATCTGGTGGGTTTGTATCCTCACATGGTGGTAGGTCTATCCACTGCTCTAAAATCACAGGGGAACTATGTGTGGTCACTGTCCTGACAGTCTGCTGCTAAGTGAGGCTTAGCAGAGTCTGTAAACCATTTCTTTATAACATGGGAGTAAGTTTGGGCTTGATTACCCAAACTGTGTATTGCTGGGTAGTTCATGTTTTCTTATTTGGGGTAGTATGAGCTTCTTAACCCAGTCTTCGAGCTTCCACGGAGAGTCTACATTATTGCTCCTTCACCCCTGTACCAGGTAGTCAGTGTTCTTTTTTTCATCTGAGTGAAAGCAAAAAATATGGATGGGGGGGAGGGGGTTTCACGCTAAACTGGGCGTCCCAAGGCCTGACCTGTACAGCTTTACGTCGCTCTGCCTGAGAAGCTGCCTCTCCTCTCTCTGAGGAAGGACTCTGCCGGCAGGCACTTGTGTGCAGTGCCCGTCTCCTGGTACTTCCTGCATAGCGGGCTGTCCCTGCCCCCTTAGCTTGGTACGTTGTGTGCACACGCCATGAATGGAGGATTAGTGAGACTTTGTTTTGGGACGGACAGGACAGAGGATTGCCGGATCAGGTCCTCTCCCGTCCTCTGTCTGCTTCTCTGCTACTGGCCCGCAACGTTTACTGACCATATCTGTGCTTTTGAGACCTTTGTAAATGTGTTTAATTAATCAATGCAGATCAATAATAATTGGCACATGCTTGCAAAGGTTACAATATCTTTCAATATCCAATTGCCAAAAAGACCAATAAAATTTAAATTTGTACTTTGAAAGCTAGCACAATGTTTTCGATGGTTTGTGTGTTTGAGTTGTGTGAACTTTTTTTTCCCCTGTACAAGTCTCTGCCTAAACTTAGACTGACAAAACAAAAGTTGGCCATCCAATCAATGGCAGGCATCAGAGGTCTCTTCCTGGTTCTGGGTGGAGTGCAGCCCATATGCCGCAGTTCTCTACAGCATGCAGAACCAGTGCATTCAGAGTGGATTATGTGTTTGCACATTTTGCCTGTAGCCTCAGGCTGGCTGTGACTTTAAGTAGAGGTCACTCATTTTCTGTGCAGGTAGAGGCTTGTTTTGAAGTGTAATTAAGCTTCTCAGTCAAATACAATAACCTTTCTGTTTGCTGCTTTAATGTAAAGGTTTTTTTGAATAATATACTTATCTATTATATATTTATCAAATTACCAAGTTGCCCATTTATATATTTGATATTTTATTGGGGCAACCTCATGCTCTTCATAATCCAGTGCAGGGTTGTGACGTCTGAAGCTTTTAGCACGGGCCGTTGTGCTGGGGACACGCGTGTAAATACAGGGAGAGCACGCTAGCGCCACACGTGTGCACACTCAAACATAGTGAAAGGAAACAATCTCACACCCTCGGAGGACTGAGGTCACGGTCTTGCCCTTTTACTAAAGCAAAGTTGAGTGTTTTTCTCTGGGGCACTAAAGCAAAATCATGCTGGTTCGGGGACTGGACCCAACATCCTTCAGGCTGGGAGTCAGCATTCATATCTACTGCTCATCACGTGCAATGCCTCAAAGCGAGGATTATTTCGGAAAGATGTCGGATGTTGGGGTCAGCCGCGTTCGGTCGTTTCAGCCTCCGGGACTAAACCTTGAAACCAGACTAATCCCCGCTCCTGAAACGCGGAGGTTGTCTGGCCTGAGGGGAGCGTGTAAACCTCACGGTGACAGAGGTCGTATCTCCTCTGCAGCTATGTTCACCAAGAGAGTGAATGCTGATCATTTTAATTGAAGCACTTCAGTAACCTTTCTGTACGTGGTGATAACAGGTCAACGCCTATCGCTGCGCCGGTGGTCGGCGAGGTCTCAAGAGGTGAAACTCGACGCAAATCCTGCCGTGTGGAATAAAGATAAAGGCAGTATGGACTAATGCTGAAATCTAATGGACCTCCCTGGAGACCTGTATGAGGGGGCTGTTATAGGCTTACCCCCCCATCAGCTGGCATCCCACCCCCAGGATGAAACCACCTCTCCAGACATTCCGGTGTTCGCTTAACTATATGCAACTGACAGCAATTCCCCCCACCCAGAGAAAAACCATCAGTCGGTATGTAAGACATGAACCCCATACTGGGCCTGAAACAGTAACATTATGTGTATTGCTCCTTAAAGCCCAACCCCCCCCCCCCCTTCCTCGGCCGTCTGATCCACAGGTCTGTGATTAAATGGGCCATCAGCGCACACCGCTAAATGAACCCCGGAGTCCCCCGGGACCGCTGATGATGGATGAGAGAACCGATCGCCTGTCAAACAGACCCCGTCGCGTAAGTCTCCTGTCCTGTTTCTGCCTCTTTGTGCTGTCATCTGAGAAGTGGCCAGAATGCACCGTTTCCACAGAAAATAATACCCGCCGCTTCACAGACGTTCGGCAAGCGCCCATACCCGGGCTCTGTTCTCATCTGAGGGATGTCCTGTTCTGCTCCTTTCTATTTTGACACAGCTGGCTTCTATCCACCAATTATAGTGCACTTAACGACCTTTGACCCCCACATGCATTCATACCTATGAGAGACACAAGTATTACTGATCAGTACAGCACGCTAGCAGACTGTTAACCTTGTTTGCTATAGGAACATATGGAAACCATGTAACACGTTTTAGGGGAGGGGAGGGGAGGGAACTGGTTCAGAAGGACCCAGTGGCTGTAGGCGAGGAGGAAATCTAAAATCTTTGTGGTGCTTTGGCTGACGGGTGACAGTCTGCCATCCCTGCTGGTGAGGCGAGGTCTTTCCTCTCGGCCACATGGACCGGGAAGATCCACCGGAATAGAAGGTACGGTTACTTCAGGTTGCTTTCCAGTGGGGCCCAGATTCCGGTGAATAGCTGTTAAACATTTAAGACTTCACACTCTATAAAAGTAAAGTAACGTGCTAGTGAGGCCACGTATAATTGTGGGGCACTACTAAACCACACTCAGAATCCAAATCACCTCTTTTTCACCGTGTACTGGATGAGTGCACGTCAGTGTTATATATGAACCAGAACATATTTGTATGTGTATTTGCTCAGGGACTCTTTTTAGGGTCTGTGGTGTCTGTGGTTCTCCCGTGTCCAGTGTTCCGTCTCAGAGCGTTTCCTGCCACATGATACCCATCTAGGGTGCGCATGGAGTTTACTGCGTCATGCAGGGGCCCGGTGCAAGGGGGGGGGCTGCTACACGGTGGGCCACTGGTCAGGAGAAAAACAGGAAACTCGGCCTATGGAACGCAGAAGGACTGGGGGAACATCTGGGTACCCGATGTCCCAGTGTGGAAAGGGGGGGGGGCAGTATTTCAGGGAAGCTTATAGAACTGAAACTGGAGATATATTTCATAGTTCTCAGTCTGCGATGGAAGCTGGTTTTCTGGAGGGGGGCTGGGATACGAATGATGAACGTTATAGAGCAGGGGTGCCCAACCTTATCCAAAAAGGGCCGGTGTGTATGCGGGTTTTCGCTGCAACTCCCTAATTAGATTACTAATTAGAGGACTGATTGGCTGAAGA
>JAABNY020000108.1:5605608-5630467 GCA_015164015.2 Brevimyrus niger
AAAGAAAAGGACGGAGGGAGGAAAAGGGGGGGGTGGGAGGCGGGGTGGGTGAAGGGGGGGGGAGGGGGGGGGGGGGGGGGGAGGGGGGAATTTTTGGGGGGGGGTTCAACCCTGTAATTTTACTAACTGGCTACTTTTCTGGTAGGGAGCAAACAAATTTTAGGAAATGGGAGGGGTGGTTCAAACCTGTAAGTTTCCAACATGACTGTGTGTTTGGAATACACTGCAGTCGCAGCACATGGTTCTGACAACGGTACTGGCTTTGCCCAGATGTGAGTAGGCTGTATGGAGAGTATAGATCAGAAGAACATCCTCATCTATGTGTGCCTGTTAGCCAAGCTACAGGTAATCAAGGTGGTCTGTTACTACAATTGCTTCAGGACCAATTTCTTCTCAAAAGGTCTTCATTATGCGTGAAGCGAGAGCAACTGTTCTTAAGTCCTCATGGGTGCTGCAGTACCCCTGTTTCTGGCCCTCCAGTCACATAGGGTGCCATCTAGGGCCATTGAGAGAACAGTTTCTGAATAGTTCCTCATGGGTCCCATACATCTTCAACACCCTAGGGCTGATTCAGTCTGATCCCACAGCCTTGCCTGTGTGGGGTTTCCCTAGCTCATTCCTCACCTGGGGAAGAGTCACTGGATCATTCCTCCAGAGTGAGGAAGTTGCAAGGGGGTGTGAAGATAGTGGAGGGGGCAAGAGTCAATGTAGAGCCGACTGTGGCTGTTGGTGTTGGGAGGGGCCTGACTGGCGAGTGAGAGTCATATCTACATATCTACTGCTGAAGAGAGTGAGATATAAATACAGCCATTTCTGTGCTCTGCTCCACCACAAGGTTTCCAGCCAGCCTGTAAGTGATGATGCTCCTCATCCCATTCCATGCTTCCTTCATGCTGTTCCACTTTAGCTTGTGCTCACTGTAGCAGATTTTTCCCTCACAGGGCTGCTTCATTAATTCCACCCGCACCCTCTCAATCTCCCTCTTGTCTCCAGACCTGAAGGGGTAGGTCCTCTTGTGGGGTAGGTCCTTCAGGTCCTTTGTGATCCACAGCTTATCAAAAAAACAGTGAACGGTCTTTGTGAGATGTGTAATGGAATTGGATGTCGTCCATCAATAATGTGTCAGGTGTGTCCAGGTGTGGGATCCAGTCTTACTGGATGCAGTTACAGTAACATTTACTGATCTTTGGCTCAGAGATCACTGGAGGAATTATACATGATTACTGACATTTTTGTTACACAATAAATGAAGAAACAAAGACAGCGATGAGGTGGGGGTGGGACAACGTGGGGGCTAAGGTGTGGTTCATTCAATTAGGCGTCAGTGCTTGTTTGAATCCCAACCTTGGCGAAACAGTCACATATCTGTTGGGTCCTTGAGCAAGGCCCTTAACAACCCCCCCGCCGCAAAATGCTCTAGGGATGCTGGATAAATGGCCAGACCCTGCACTCAGACCCCAAGATTTGCTTTCAACTTGTGTATTTGTGTCTCAAAGGGGAGCAAGCTGGGATATGTGAAAAAAAGACTTTCCAATGTACTTGTGCAAATGGCAAATAAAATAGCATCATTAAATTGCACTCAGTAACAGGTGATTTCCTCAAACACAGTATGGAAACTAGCCCCTGAGGTAAGATACGAGACTTGTCAGAGGTTGGCTGGGGGGGGCAGGCTTGGGTGTGAGATACTTTATTCATAAATTATTAGTACAAGGAACACCAGTAACCAGGGATTTTGTGTGACCTTTTACATGCAAGGAATTTACTTTGGGTGTCATGCGAAACAATCAAGGACAATCATGACAATACAACTAGAAAGGGCATTTCCTGAAGAAAATGTTTGATTGCTGTGCACATAAAAACAGACACTGAGAAAGAAAGGATGAAGGAATAACACTTTTAATTAGCTGTTGAGTATATATACAGTTTGATTGTTGTAGCTTTAAATTCATAAGAAATGATAGTCAATGGATTTATTTGGAAGGATGGAGCGATGAATAAGGGTGAAATTGATGAGCGCCAATGATATGTAAGGCAAATTAAAGTCAATGCGAGGAAAACAATGAATGAGGGCTAAGTGGATGGAAGTTAGTTGAATACTTTGAGCTGCACACTAGATCTTCAGCAAGTTTGGAGTTTTTATGCTGAAGTTTGACAGAATGGGAGCAGCTTCCCCATACAGGTGTATGAAAAAAATGACAGAAAGAGGAATGATAACGAGGGATGCAAGTGGAATATCGAAAAGAAAAATACAAGCACACTTCTCCTTAATGGGTAGAATGTTTAATAGGTGGAGCGGCATTTCTTAACTGTAGGATGACATAGGTGCTAACATTTTGAGAAGAGAAGAGGAAAAAGAAAAAAAAAAGAGCCAAATAACAATATGTGATAGAATACAGTGATTGGCATGCATTCACACAGAAATCATAATAAATTAATTATGTACATAGAAATACAATTATTAATTAATGTGCTTAGTACAAATAATGTGCATGGTGCAATGTAGCCAGGGCATGTGAGCGGAGTGGGGCGGAACGTGAGCAAAGAGCGGAGCAGGCGGAATTTGGACCTGCATGAAGTTGCCCCCCCATATGTTTCAGATTTCAATCAAACTGGTCTCAATCGTATGTGCCGCGTTTGTGCCATTAAAAATTTTGTTCGTGCTGTTTTAATTTCTGAGATATAAATGTTTGTTTACATGGTGACGTCATCAGCGTGAAGTTGGCCCCCCATTTGTGTCTGATTTCCACCAGACTGATCGCAATCGTGTGTGCTGCGTTTGTGCCGTTTAAACTATCTTTTGTGTTGCTTTAGGTTCCTAGATAATATTGTTTGTTTACATGATCACGTGACACCAGCGTGAAGTTACCCCCTATTTGTGTCTGATTTCCACGAAACTGATCGCAATCATGTGTGCTGCGTCTGTGCTGGTTTGTGCCGTTAAACCTGACCTTTAGTTTGAGATAATGTTGGTTACATGGTCACGTGACACCACCGTGAAGTTAGCCCCCCATTTTTGTCAGATTTCCACCAAACCAATCACAATGGTATGTACTGTGTTTGTGCTGGTTTATGCCATTAAAACGGTCCTTTATACTGCTTTAGTTTCTGAGACATTAATGTTTGTAAGGCTGCCCCCCTCCCATTTGCGTATGATTTCGACCAAACCGATCGCATCACACAAGTGTACTATTCTTATCAAATAGTGCGAATTAGAGCGGAGGAGCCAACAGCCTCGTGAGCGAGGAGTGGAAATTCTCACCGCTCTACTTCGCTCACATGCTCTGAGTGTAGCAGCAGGTTGCTGAGATGTGTGAGGGAGTGGGACAGGTTATTGGCTGTTGAGGTAGCTCACTGTTGCAGTGAAAGCGCTATATAAATATATTACGTGTGGTTTCGTTCTTGATAGAACTCAACCCCTTTTTAGAAAACTTTACCACACAGTGGTGTTGGTAAAGGTGATGTTTGTTGCCTGTGCTGACATCCTGAAGCCAAGACGCTAGACCTCCTTGAATTGTTTCTGATGCAGCTCGTAAACAGAGAGACCTGAAAATACACTGAGGCCTTCAGCCAGAGAAATGTTTGTCACATTACAGAAGTGGACAACGGCGGTAGACTACAAACAGAAGCAGCAGGGGGAGAGTGAGACTGTGTTAGCAGGGAAATGAAAGCCCATCAGCAGGGCTGCCATGCTGAATCTAAGCCGTCGTTCAATTTGCTCGACTTTCCAGCAAATCAACAAAAAACATGTTGTTATATTTAAGTTTAAAATACAAAATATCATTTTCAATATAAACTAAATATTCCAACATGAATTGAATGAGAAAACAAAATAATGTTTTTAAAGTCACAAAATACAGATACAAATAATACACATGAAAAGTTCACATTATTAACATCCAGACTATGAGAACAGGTTAGGACTGTTGCACCCTTTTTGGTAACTTTACCTGAGGGGACATGAATAATGTAGTACTACACTCTAATATCTAATTAACCAGTAACTAAGAGTTAGTTATGTACTGACATGAGTCTTCTAGATTCATGTCCTCTCAAGTAAAGTGAGACCCCTTTTTAATTACTTTGTTAATTACTTTGTTTCCTTCTATAAACATTCCCATGCAGTATTAATTAAACAGTGTTTTGGATTTCTCAAATAATGGTTAATGGGTATATTAGTTTGATGGTGAGGAGATTGACATGGCAGGCAGCGTATGTGTTTGTGGCTGAAACTGAAACATGTGATTTCATGGCCTATTTTAATGAACAAATGGAGACGTGCAGAGGTGGGGGCTGAGATGAGCACCAATCACTTTTCAATCGCTGATAATCCTGCCCAAAACATTATCACAGATAAGTTTAATCCATTTACTGCAGTGAAAGGAAACACACCAAACTCTATTTGCTTACAAAATACTCATCTACTATTTTATAATTATTACTCTCATACCCCACCTCACACATTCCTTTCTGAAGCATTTGTTTTGTCTCACCTCTTTTAGAACATTCCAATCAAATGCAGCCGGCCATCTTTTCTTGGTGCAGCAAGCAGTGTTACTCTTTGTCGGTGGGGCCCTTTGATTTATTTCAAAGCAAAAGTTAAATATGTTTGTGGAGGTGGAGCCAAAGACTCCCCAATAATACATTCTACAAAACAGCATTTGCTGCATACAGAACATTCCAAAAAGGAACATCAAATGTAATTCCTAACTGGTCCCTGAGGTTTACCACACTTCTTCCCTAAATCAACAGCTACATTTCTTTGGGCAATTACATGTCAAGACTGCCAAGTCTCCTCTTATATCGAGGGTCTTTAAAGACATGCCTCGTAATCCTTGATTGATGACCATACATGTTGATGACTCTAGACAGTAAATGCAGCCTCACAAGATTATGGTCATTATTAGACCATTCATTTCACAACACTTTTTCATACAGAGATTTTTCTAGAATGAAGTTTCTGCTGCCCACTTTAACTGACTCATTGTTCCAGTAATGGGTTGAGTTGCTGCCAAACTGCCAAGATTGCTAGCCAATGAATGGTTCCAACTTCTAGCTTCCAGACAGAGGCTCCTTGATTTCAGAATGGTTCCTCCTGTCTTCCATACAAGTGAATGCAGATGATTAATGACAACTGAGTTGTGCTTTTTCAGTTAAGAAACTTGTGTTGATAGCCTGCATCTCACTTTATTATGAACACTATGCTGTTCTTCAATGAAATGTCCATGCTGATCCAATATTGCAATACTGGTGGATACAATCATGGCTATACCACTGTCTTGGGAGTCACCTTTAATAATAATAACAATAATAATAATAATTGGAAGTTTTTACCCTCTGAGCTTTGAAGCTTGCAGTATTCTTCAGACTTAAAGTATTTTCCTGTGGGCAAAAACACAGAATCACAAGAGTTTTATATTAAAACTGAAATGGATCTTTCAGGAGTATTGTTACAACTTTGTTACATTATTACAGATAATTTCCTCTCCGCTTTGTAATGTCAAAGTGTCAGCAAAGGCTGACAAGTGAACCAGGCAGGTCTGAAGGCCATGGACACATATTGACAGAGCAAGTGTGAGACCTCCTGGAATTATCTTCCTAAATACATCACCCTAAGCAGCCCATTCCCTCCTCAGTGTAAGCTTGATGTTTGCAATAGACAGGATAAGTAAATGTCATGTTTATAAGGTTAGGAAAGGACTATGTGCTGATTACAACACATTACCACACCCACCACAGGACAAACCACCTCAGGGATGATAACCCCAGTGCAGCCACGTGGCAGGTGATTCCTCATCACCACACAAGTCTGAATGGAACAGTGGGAGTTTTTTTCTGGGGCTAGAGTGGCAAATCTGCTGCAAGTTGGAGGACCTGCTTGCAGGGCTGGATGTAGATTACCATAATACTCAGAACAAAGCAATTGCACTTTAAGGGCCTTGCTCAAGGGCTCAACAGAGTATAATCACTCCAGGCAATTATGGGATTTGAACCAACAACCTTCCAGTTTCCGTCACAGATCCCTAGCCTCAGGGCCACCACTCCATTCTGTCATGTTTGTAACAGTAAAATTTTTACACCTATGTTAGAATCCTCACTCATCCAGCAAGTCAGGCACCTCATCACAAGTTATCCACTACTTCAACCACTCATGAAAAAGTTTAGCTGCGGTGGAAAAGAATTTTTTTGGAATTACACTGTAACAAGGTTTTGCTTCTTGAACACTGTTGGGTGTTCCTTGTAGATTTTTGGCTGCTGATCACGAAAATCACATCCAAATTTGCCCATCACGTACTGTTTCATCGAGATCTTAAGTTTTGTCAGGTATTTTTCTCATATTTGTGTCCAAAAATGTACATTTCTGTAAGAGACCTATCAACAATGTTTTGTACAGTCTGAGAATGGAATCAGACCAGGCTGGAAGCTGTTCTGTGGAAGTTTGGAGCCTGGGCATGCCTGGACAGGCCAGAGCGATGCAACAAGAAAGCTAGATGCCATAGACATTTGCAGAATGACTGGTGTCGGCCGATATGTCTCGTCAACATTTTAACAGCCGCAATACATTCTGCTATATTTGTCGCGAATATGCGGTTTCACCTCGCAGATGCTCAGGGACTGCTTTCATGAAGAAAGCATATCATCTGTGCAGCTGTAAAATCAGTGATCAAGATAAGTAATGGGCGCCTCACATTTGTTGTGTAACATGTGCTGTCTGTGTGAGACCCTGCCTCAGAGGCACTCGAAAGACAATGTTGTTTGCTGTCCCGATGACACGGCAAGAACAGAAAGACAGACTGTTTCTCTGCCAAAAACAAGCAGTTAATTGAATACCCTAATATACCTTTGAACAGCAATGAGACCCCTGCCACACGACCACAGTCTTCCAATTCCAAAACCAAAGGAATGTACAGTAACTTAGACAAGTCAGATGAAGAAACTGTAATGCAGGGAACTGGCAGGGACATTGATCTGGATTTTGAACTGTGCTTCTCCGGTGATCCACATCTTATAACACAGTCAGAATTAAACAATCTGGTCAGAGATTTGGGTCTGTCAAAAGCACAATTGTTAGGTTTGTGACCGTTGGAGTGACATTTGATTTTACCAGGTATGAATATTTTTGCCGACTACTGTTTTACACTGCAACGTGATGGACATTGAATACAAATGAAAATCAAGAGCAAAACACTTGAATATAATAGTGTATGAGAAACATAAACCCAATTAAAGACATTATTGCTGGTAAAGAGTAGAGTTCATACGTGATGCAGCAAAACCAAAATTAGATTTGTGCATACCCAACAGGTACCTGTCTCAGTCAGCAAAACCTTTCAAAAAAATTGCTGTGCCGTGTTTCCAGACATGTAGGCCTGGTAAAATGCATTACTAATCGAAGATTGACTATACAAAATTTCATTTCAGTTTTTTCCCAAAGACTGTACATGCTAGAAGGAAAGACGAAGAAGTCAGATTTGAATTCAGCAGCAAAAATTCCTTTAGGAACACCATTTATTATTTCAAAAGTAAAAATTTGTTGCCCACTGTTAGACCACTAGAATTCTTCTGTCTTTCCCTCCCAGTATACATGTGATATTTGACTAATTTAGCTCGGTCAGTGGTCAGCATCATGCTTGGATACACAAAACTTCTTCAGTGCTAGTATCACATAATAAAGTTGCATATTCGATGCATGATAAGGATACGCTTGATTAGTGAGGCACTTGATTGTCCAATACGTACTTGTCTTCAATTTAAAGTGTTATGTCATTTAAAGTTAGATGTTGCTTCTCCAAGCATCTTAGCTTCTCAGTTATTTAAGGCCTAGAGGACAGCAGCTTTAGAGTCAGGCTGACAAATTTGTATTTTTATCATCAATGAAGACGCAGTTGTGAAACTGCCGGGTGCCGGTGGCTGTTCATGTTGCGGTTGAAAAGAGGAAGTGCTCTTTTTCTCCTGCATCTTGCATCAGCAACCATTGTGCTGCTGCAGCCTGATTGCTGGGCTTTTCTTGCTCAGCTCAAACACACTTTTTTTTATTGAATAGACAAGTTATTGTGCATACAGAATTAAGTACATTGAGCATAGAGTAACATAAATATTGCAGAACAGACCAAGTGCAAATAGTGCAAACAGGTGGACAAGGTGCAAACTATACTCTACACAAACAGAATGCAACGTTTCCAGACAGAGGAGCGGACCCAGGTATGCGAGGGAAGAGGGTTTTAATGGTAAGCCAGCGAGGCGAGGCAAAGGTAATACAAGGGACAGGCGAAACTCGTGGGCGTGGAACAGGCGAGAGGGTTGAAAGCCAGGTAGTCAATCCGGAACGCAGAGACAGGGATGGAGAACCAGGCAGGGACGAAGGGCTGGAGACAGGGCGGCACGGGGCTAAGGGATCAAGAACGGGAGCTGGGCTAGGGAGAGGAGATGGAGACAAGAGGCGCTGGGTCGGAGGCAGGAAAGTAAACAATGGGCGAGAGGGAAGACTAAAGACGAGAGAACGCTCAATAAGGCACAATGAATACAGATGGCTCAATACTTCGCACTCCAGCGAAGGACTCAGTCCTTCTTATGCAGGTGTTGATGAGGGGAACTCGCAACACCTGCGGAGCCCCGCCCCTCCGGGGCTGTGGACGTCCCACAGAACATCCTTAGAAACAATACTAGGGTAATAAATAAATATAAATATATTACATTATATAATATAATATAAATTAATAAATGAACGGAAGCTATATGTGCAATTACATGCACAAAAAGAGTAGTATGTTCTCTCCGTCTCTCTTTCTGTCTGTCTCCCTCTCTCTCTCTCTCTCTCTTTCTCACAGAGACACACAAAAGTACAGTCAAATACACCCACACACAGATACACACACACACACAGTCAAGTACACACACACACACAGTCAAATACACACACATCCACACACAGAAACACAGTCACAGAATTTCAAATAGAAAACAGTGTCTGTAGCACAATAATAGCAAAAGAGGCTATGAAATTTTTACGAAACAGTTTACGGCTGAATCCCAGCTGCTACCCCGATGTACTGAGCTATGTGGACTCTCCAACATGGAGCCCCACAACAGCCAAGAGGGAAAATGACACCTAGATTCTGAGCATTCCATCTGGATGTGTGAGAATCCCTTGAGAATCCTGGGGTACTCAATAAGGACACTATCGTAATCTGAGGTCAGGGGAATGACGTACGATCGGAGCTGTGCACACAGTCAGTGAAATATCAACTGCAGTCAGGGACCCGACTTCCGCAAACTCCACCACTGTGTTAACAGGCGTGTAAAAAATGTGGAGGCTCAAAGATTCAATATCACCGTCATTTTTGCCCAAGTAATAAGGATCTGTGTTTACCTTCTCGCCCTGACATCAGCATTCTTAAGCAGAAGTGAGCATCCACTGAGATTATTAAATAAAGCTAAGTAATTATGCTGTAACCTTCGAAGCTTAGAGAAACTTGTCATTTTCTATGGATAAAAAATGTCAGAATTGTTATATCTCAATGCACATGTCAAGAAATATTACACCAGTGGTTATGTTCCAATATTAATATTAATATTAATATAGTAGCACTCTTGTCCTGGGTGCAAGGAGTTTCAGTGCTTTCCCTGTGTTGCCCAGGTTCCATGGGGGGCTCTAATTTTCTCACACAGTCCAGGGGCATGCAGTTAGGTTAAGTTGTGTCTCTAAATTGCATGCAAAATATTTTTGTATTTATGTGACCGCGGGTCCTGTGATGGACTGGCATTCCATCTACGGTGCATTGTGGCAGCTTGTGTCCATGCTGCATTTGGCTGAGGATGTGTGTGGTTGCGATCGGAGCATGCGTACGGCGGTGATATTCCATCAGGCCAGCAGAGGGCAGCTGGATTACGACAAACACGAATACTGTACAAGCAGTGTTGTGAAACTGGTAAGCTTTTATAAACAGTTTTAAAGCTATTAGTAGGCTTGGGCAGTACTGCAGTATATTTTAATCCCTGTGGCAAAATTTGCCTGGGGACTCTCCCCGCCTGGCAGATTTTATTGCAAAGATTTCAAAATGCTGCAATTCTGCTGGTTATTAAAATACTGTGTACTTCAGTGTAATGTCTGGGCAGTATGAAAAATTAGATATGGATGTTACCTTCATCCCTCCTCATACAGCTAGAGCAGGGGTGTCAAACTGCAGTCCTGGAGGGCCGGAGCCCTCTTTCGCTTAGTTCTTTCCCTGTTCCACCACAAATTACTCAGCTCAACAGCTGTGTGGTAATTAGCACAAGGAGTTGAATCAAGTGTGTTAAATGAGGGGAAACCCAAAAATGTGCAGGGCTCTGGCCCTCCAGAACTGCAGTTTGACACCTGTGAGCTAGAGGGTGTAACACAAAGCAGTATTTCTCGGTTAGCTAGGCTAAGTTAGAAGTCACGATAATCCAATAAAAGCATAGGTAAGGAACATTCCTCTGGACTGTGAATGTCACCTACTACAAATACCCGGTCAATTCTCTTGCACATGTGGGATTGATGCTCAACATAAAATTGTTAGCTACATGTGGACCAACCACAGGCAGCCCCTGATAATGAACTTTACATCACATCCCCTTGTCGCAACTACGTTGAGATCCAGTAACAGCCGTGTTTAAGTTTAATATAAAAAAGATTTTGGGAAATTATGGGCAATGTGCATTCCATAACCTGAGCATGAGAATGTCATTGCTTGTAAATTTTATGGCTCACATCCTACTGTGTCCGGGATATTGTGTTTATTGCTTGAGGTGTTAATGGATGAGAGTTGATTTTGGTTCCTAATTTTAATACTTTGTTATTATAGAAATAAATAATACCTTACATGATAAGCTGTTCCCTTTATTAGCTAATCTGCTTGTTTCCTGCTCCCATGCACCCCCCACCCCGGCTGGCAACATTATTTACCATAATCCAGGCACATCTGCCCCTTACAAAGTCTTTGCATTGCACTATTTGACAATATCACAAAACACATTACTTTTACAGTATGAGTAAATGGGATTACTCCATCACTCCACATCTTCTGTGGCGAATCTGGTTTAATACCCGGCAAATGTTGTGAGTCACTCCAAAATGAAAGGCTGACTGTAGAAAAATGGTAGACTTACAGCAATGGGTTCCCACACCTTTCAGCCTATGACCTCCAATATAATGGGGGGGGGGTCCTTGATAAATTTGTCATACTTGACTGGTTGTGGTTACAATATATTTATTATTAGTATTCAACCATAATTTTTTTAAAACCTTTTTTCCAACTCCTTATTGCGTCGCAGCTCCAATTTTCAGAATCCCTGGGCTAGTTCGTTGTTTTTAAAAGAAGGATTAGAGATTATCACAGGTTGACCTCTAGTGGGGAATAACTGAAAATACAGTGTCTTGCAAAAATGTTGAATCAGAATTGCCTGAACTACAAATAATTCGTACACAAAATGTTCCTGTCAGTACTTTTATTGCAAACTCACAGTCTAGTGCTGTAAATTTTCCAAATTTTTGAATTATATGTCAGCAAGTTTTAATAAGAAATCAAAAACTGAAAAATACAATGTGCATAAGTATTGATGACATCCATCCCCTTTTGCTGCAATAACAGCCCTACGTATCTACCAGCTTATTCCCAGTTGATTTTTTGAGTGAATTTTTATGGTATTTGAACTCCCAAAACTGGTTTTCATAAAACCAAATACAATGTAATGGTTTAATGGCAAAGAAGGGGTTAAGACCCTGGCTGGCTTGGTGGCATTCCTGATTAAAACCATGACATGGAAAATAACAACTGAACTGTGGTTTAAATATCTGTAATAGGCGCATGTGTACAGTGTGCCTTGTCATAACATTGTATATGAGAGTGTTATTAACGCACGTATTCAAAGGAGGGGTGTAACGGGAACTGCGGTTTTGGGATGTGTAATGAGGCCGTTGTGTGTAGCAAAACCGAAAACGAAGACCACAATGGTACACGATGAATATATCTATGTGATGATCACAGTTGGTTCTTCCAGAACCACAAAGTGAGATTGGGCATTTCTCAATACCAAGAAGCCAATGATCATACTTGTGGTTTTGTCAAGAACGATGTGATGTTCTTGCTAACCTGCCTCTTAACTTGGGCAATCATGGGATCGGTCTTGTTTGGCTGGGATGCTGTCACTACAGGATCTGAGTGAGCCGTAGATGTACTGCACATAAGCCTGAGCTGAAAGCCAAATGCTAAAGCAATAAAAACTAGCTAAAACTGGCTAAAAAAAAATAACAAAAACATTATTTGTACAGATCCAGTTGCTGTGAGGAGCTTTGCCAGTGTCAATACAAACAAAAGTTATCAGCCATTTTATGAACACAAATGCAAATAAATGAGATGGACCTTAACTTTCCATAACTGGTAAGGGTATAGGTTTGACAGATGGCCTACAGTCCATTATTAGTTGAATGGTTTAATCTTTCAATAATTTATAGCATGCTTGATTCAGATCGGCAACACATGTGTGACAAATCAATGGTTGACTCAGATCTTACTGCATTCTGTAGTTCTGTTCTTAGTGTTGGAGCTGGGGTTGGGCACAGGAAAATGACGTAGAATGGGTACATGAACTTACGGTCAAGTATACGTTTCGAGAAAGAACTATTGTGAACATCTATATTCAGAGTTTCGGTCTTTCTGTGAAGGTATTTTAGAAGCCCATGTAGGTTATGTGGTGTAACATGTTGGGAATGTGGCGTTGACTGTGGGTGTATCACTTAAATTGTGATCTCTCTGAAAACCTGTATAACCCAGGGGTACCACCTCAATTCATAGAAACCCAGTCATTAAACCACCTTACTTATTAAAATATACAGAAAATGTAGTGAGCAATAATACATTTACTATTACAATTTCCATCACTCACTGTTTTTACATCATCTGAATTTAACGAGTCATCTCTGCATCAGTGAAAAGAATAAAATCCATATTATTTATCTGCTCCTCTTCATAAAATTGTGTATGGACAACTTAAGCAAAAAGCAGTAGGTACCAAAAGTGTTTATAAAGGTTAAATAAAACAACATGTATTAAATAAGCCTTTCTCAAAATGCCATTGAACATGGAGGCAATGCGTGATGCTACAATCATCACAGACAAAGCGGCACCTTGTCAGGAAATTGTTTGATTGGCTAAAGAGACAGTATACATCCTTTGTGCGTATTTCATTGGCCAAAAAGACACACTATCAACTCTTTTTATTAGTCAATTACAGCACTGACTGAATATGAGAGTGTTATTAGCACACATATAGAAAAGGCTCAGATCCTGGGCCATTCTATGTCCAGGAATGAAATTATTTTTTTCAGTCAGACGACCAAAATCCAGGGTGGTCCTGGAAAATCTTGGACAGGTGACAACCCTAGACTTTCCTTTGCCGGACCACGTTGCCACGCCCAGCTCGTACGATCCTCCTGTGTGCCATGCCCCCTCGTCACCTCGTGTCAATTCCTGGTTGTGCTCACTTGTTGCTTGTTCAGTTCAGCCTGTCTGGTGTATTTAGTCCGTGTTCCAGTCAATATGGCCAGATCTGTCAGTGATGTTAGTGGGTAATGTTAGTTGGTGTATGTTCTCCATCAGCCCTGTTTGCTCCCATTAAATCTCATTTACCCGTCTGTCCGGCTCCACTCGCCTGATCCCTTAAAATAACAGAATGACAGGTCCGGGGAACAACACACCAAAGGGCACCCGACGGAGGTCTATTATGTTAAGCGATCAGGCGAGCAGGCAAGTAGGCGAGTGGAGCCGGACAGACGGGTAAATGAGGTTTAATGGGAGACACGAGGATCGTACGAGCTGGGCGGGACACACATGCTTAACATGTTCTGAAAGAACCAACATACAGGTACACCAGCAATTTTAAACAATTAAGAAATTGTTAAACACGTTTTAAACAACACCCTATTTTTAGGCCAGCAAAATTTAAATATGTGACTCACTAAACAATAAATCGCTATGGATGGATGAAATGGATGGATGGATGGATGGATGGATGGATGGATGGAAGTGTAAATAAAAATTCAGAAAGACAATATGTTCCATATAACACTGAAACAATTCTTTGCCCCATGTGTGTAAACCTAATAAAAGTCAAATGTTTACAACAAAAGCATACATTTTTTAATTTCTGTGATAGCTGACCCTCAAAAAGCAGTTTTGTTTCTTTGTGGGTGACCCATCTCACAATATACACACGCACAACATACACAGTCTGACACAGAAATTGTGTTACACAGCAGCTGCTATTTACTCAACACATGCTGCATACACACCCTCACCCTCCTTTTGAATATTTGTGATTTTGCACATTTGTTGCTGTGACTAAACATTACTATCTCTTCCCTGGCCTGTGTCTGCTTTGATTACACCTTATAATCTTTTTGCTTGTCTCTCTCTCACTGAGGATTCTTGGATTTTTACTTTTATTATGGAGTTAATCATTAAAGACGCCTTATTCTGCACTTGAATCCAGGGTTTGGTTTTTCCCACTAGTTCCCCACTAATGCCTGACCTTCCGTTTGACAGAATGGCGTAAAAGGAAGTGTTATAGTCTACTGGAAAATAACACTTTCAGTTACATTCTACTGGGCTTTTGTTCTGAATGTTTAGGACCATCCATCCATCCATCTTCCATCCACATATCACAAACAGGGTCACTATCAGTTAAAAAAAATTATATGAGCCACATCTCCTCAAAATAGCCACATAATGTAAAATGTTACATTTATTTTTCATCGTTTTAAAAGGTAATTTTTTATTTTTCTTTTGTAATAAATGAAATATAAATATGAAATATAAATTGCTGGAGTTTATATTCCCAGAAACTATAGTACTCAGCTTGTCAGATACTCCCTCTGATCTTTTTTGTCAATGAACTTTTTTCAGGTAATGTACTTCCTCTTTAATAATATTTTCTTAGAATAACAATCGTAAGTGTAACACCCATATCTATGCTATAATGGCACTGCCCCAGTCTTATCGTAAATATCACCAAGTAGGCAAATATGCAACCTGGTATTCTGTTTCAATATTCCAGCTGTGGAAAAATTCAGAGACCAATCCATATTTTTAAACAAATCTGCAATTTAAATCCCGTTTTAATTGTGGTTCTGCTGGCAGAAGGTTAGGCTGAGCAGCAGGATGCTTTCAGGTTCAAAATTTCTAAGACAGCAGTACAAAAGAACAAGGTGAAGCAGATACTGGGGACGGCCAGAATCCACCCAGGTAAAGGGTGGAAGCAACATTTCTCATCAATCATAGCATGACATCAAGTGACCTTCAAGAACCCATTGCAACCTTCTCACAAACTCTTTGGTTCAATAGCATCTGATAGGGGGTTCTGTGGCCTCACAGTCAGCAGAGTTAGGCTTATAAACAGCCTTTTACCTGAGACAGTTCAATTGCCAAACAGTCTGACCCTGAATAACTGCGGGCTCATTACTCTGAAACAAATGTTTTTAATTTTTTTTTTTTTATTGCATTACATTTTATTTACGTGATTCTCGGCCATTAGTCTGTGTTCATGCCATATTTGCATAACCTTTCCCCATTAATTTAGTGGTTATCAGTATTTCTTGTTTATGTCTTACAACATCATTTTTATTTTATGTTTACACACTACATAGACAAAAGTATTGGGACACCTGGCCAGTACACCTACAGGAACTTTTATGACACCCCATTATAAATGTCTAGACATCAATATGCAGTTGGTCACCCCCCTTTGCAGCTCTAACAGCTGCCAATCTTCTGGGAAGCCTTTCTGCAAGATTTTGGAGTGTGTTTGTGGGAATTTCCGTCCATTCATTCAGAAGAACATTTGTGAGGTCAGACAGTGATGTTGGAAGTGAAGGCCTGGCTCGCAATCTCCATTCTAGTTAATCCCAAAGGTGTTCGATGAAGTTGAGATCCGGGCTCTGTGAAGGACAGTCAAGTTCTTCCACACCAAACTCACCCAACCATGTCTTTACGGACCTTGATTTGTGTGGTGGGACACAGTCATGCTGGAACAGAAACAGGCCTTCCCTAAACTGTTACCACAAAGAGGGAAGCACAGATTGGTCCAAAATGGTAAGCTGAAGCATTAAGAGTTCCCTTCAGTGGAACCAGGGGACCTAACAAAACCCCTGAAAAACAACCACTTACAGTACCATTATCCCTCCTCCACTGAACTTTAAGGTTGGCACAATGTTGTCAGGTAGGTAACATTCTCCTGACATCTACCAAACCTAAAATCATCCATTAGATTGCCAGACATAGAAGCGTGATTCTTCACCCCACAGAATACATTTCTACTGCTCCATAGTTGACAGCAGTGACATGTTTTACACCGCTCCATCTGACGCTTGGCATTGCGTTCGGTAATGTGAGGCTTGCATGCAGCTGCTCGGCCATGGAAGCCCATTGCATGAAGCTCCCAGCTCCCAGTTTTGTGCTGGGGATAATGGCAGTGAGAGAATGGAACTCTGTAGTTGTTGAGTCACCAGAGTGCTGGCAACTTCTATGCACTTTGCGCATCAGCACTCAGTGACCCCACTCTGTTTACATGGTCTGCCACTTCATAGCGGTTTCTGTTGTTCCTAAACGCTTCCACTTTGCAATAATACCACTTACAGTTGACTGTGGAATAGGTAGCAGGGAAGATATTTCACAATCTGGCTTATTGCAAAGGTGGCATCCTATGACAGTACCATGCCTGAATTCACTGAGCTTTTCAGAATGACCCATACTTTCACTGATGATTGTAAACCTGACTGCATGACTAGGTGCTTGATTTTATACACCTGTGGCTAAGGACCCGAATGAAACGCTGGAAGTCATGACTAAGACGTGTGTCCCAATAGTTTTTCTCTCAATATGTATTGTAGCACCTGTTGGATTTTTATATCCCAGCATGCTTGTGGGCAACTGTATTTAGCCTCTTGTAGTGTTACTGTTCATTCTTGTTGTACTCTGCTCTTGTGGTGTGAATGTTTGCCTGTGCCTTATATGAACCCTGTCCAATCCTCATATGTTCTTAGGTTTGCATAAATCTCACACTATGTGTTTCTCTAATGTTTTTGTTGGATGTCAATTATAGTCCTGTTGATGACTGATTGAATGAATATAAGAATGTGTTCTCCCCAGCAAGCAAGTCTCCTCATCATACAAATAAAGTATTTTTACCTTTTTATTGTCAGTTATTGTAAATCTGTTATCATCAGACTGCATTGCATGTAGGAATGGGGTATCCAAACGGGGAATGGAAACTTTTACAGTACAATTATACAATCCCAAGTCTAACATCATGTAATTTAAGTAATGTAAGCCACGATCACAGCATGAATTAAACTATGTTGTTGTCTGTATCCTATAGTGACACCTCCAGGTCATACTGTGGTCCGACTGACAAAAACAGTCTGAACGCGGGCACTCAAAACTATATTCCCATATAAAGAGTGTTATAGGAGAAATATACTGGAAACACAAAATAAACTAAACCATGCAGAAGAAGTTAGAACAGCTCACAAAACTACACATTTCATGTTCCTTAGGGAAACACGTTTTACTCGCAGACAAAGAATGGTACCATCGTCGTAGTACCATCTTGTTTCGCAAAAGGAATAATGAGATTAAGATTCAATCGTTTAGGGCATATGGCTTAAACCTGCCTAAGTAGTACGGCGAGTTTCTTCGTTAAACGCTTATCTGCTACGGTATTGGTTATACAGTTTGTTATACAGTTTCAGAGGCGGGATATGTGGTTAGATAAATGTAGGAAGGCATACCGATCGGGTGTAGATGACCTGTAACAAAATCGACTCGGCGACTCGCCTTCCAGCCTGTTTACTGATCTAACGTCTGTTTTTAAGTTCTATTATGGATAAGCAATGCAAAACGTTTAACAAGGCCAAGGTAAGAAAAGCTGAAACGTCTCAAGTTAAAACGTGCAAGATCATGCAGTAACTTATTCTTGTCTCGGAGTAGTTGCCGTAATAAATTTTATAAAACGATCACGCATGTCAGGTTCATGAATCTACAGGCTGTTGTTAACGAGTCCTCTCACCAAACATCTGAATTAAATATTAATAAAGTAACTTGTAAGTTTGAAGTGCAGAATGATCTTCATAAAATAAATATACTTTAAAAAACTTTACTACAGTTAAAAACTAGTTCAGTAGTCCTTGTTTTCTCACTGCGAATTTTGTCAAAATGTGGCGGTTGCTGGTTGTAGTTGTTTTGTTTTCATTTTTTGTTTTACAATAATAACCGTGCGGCTGCTAATGCTCCAGCAAGAGAAGACAATAGGTTTAACTTCATTTGCATGAAGAGTAACGGTAATAGCCTAGTGGTTTGGCGCTCTGGTGTCTCCTTAAAACACAAACTAAACGTGTGAATAGTACAGCCCTTGTAGATGTGTGTTTTTAAAAAAGAGTAGCAAAGAGTATTATTTTACTTCCGTCTTCCTTGTGTGTGTGTGTAGCCGTTGTCTATGCTCTCTGTCTGCTGCCTCATGACTCCATATACAGAATAGTACGATTGAGGATGAGTTGAAGGCTAATCGCATTAAATTGAAGAATGTTGCAATAAATTATTCTTATGCTCTTATTACCATCAGTGGTTACACTTTTTTTTTACAAGCAGTTCACCTATAACAGTTGCATTCGTAGTGCTACCGTAGCCTACTCAATCTACTAGGCACCGATATTTTTACTGGTGTTTATGAATGGATGAAGGGTGTAAAAGATCAGTCTCTCAGTGGAGCTGCGGTCTGCTGCGTCCCAACAAAGACCCAATTAAATTAGCTAATACGTAAGATGACGCACGACAATTACATAAATTTTTTCCACCGTTATCAAAGTATACCAATATATGAGAAATATATTACAATACATATAGGATTTGTTTATGAGTGAGCGAATAATACAATCTTCTGCTGCATAACGTTTCGGCCAATGACGGACCGCATATACGACGCTAGTCCCCATTTAGCTTGCGTTTAGGTTTTTGCACTTTAGCAACTTGCAATCTACAAAAGAGCGGTTCAGGATGCATTTCACTACGTGTTGTACTTTATATAACGATGTATGTGACAATTAATGAATCTTGAATAGGATTATAAAGGATCTGAAAAATTCCCATCGCTTTGGGACGTTACAGCTGTGGTGACGTCATAACGTAGTGTGTTCCTCATGTGTTTGTGGTGGTGCCGGTGTAAACAAACCTACTTACCATATTATTCCCGTTTTTATTATATGTTTTAATGTCTTGATAGTGGTGAATGTATACACAATAGGTAAGGCAGGGGAACTAGAGTTTGTTGCCAGCACCTGTCCAAGGTTAAACGTCATCCCCTGTTGTGAAGGATAAGTTGTTGGACAGTGCAAAAAAAGCAGGAAGTCAAGAAGTTCATACCATGTCGGAGGCTAGTGCACATTACAACAGCCTAGTGTCTTCAGAAAAAGATCACAGAGTTGACCTTTGGAGGCACCTAACACTCCGAGCGTGCCTACCAGAATACTGATATCTGATAGGTCGTTATCTCGTGATAGGCTTCCTAACCAGAGAGAGAACATGTTGACTCCCCAAACGCTTACATTATGACATTATGCTGACTGCAACAGTATGGTGACCAGATAATCCATGTCAGGGAGGACACTCTGAGCTAGGACAGGAATTGTAAATTACCATTTCAATTAAAAGGACCTGGATTTCAATTGAGCGGAGTTCTTGCTCCGTGCTGATTGGTCAGTCTCCTATAATCATGCATGTGTTACTAATGCTAATGTGAAACAGCTGGATGAGTCTTATAGTCAAGGAAACAAGCCAGTCAAAGCACAAGAACAGCTGAACTATTTAGCAGAGCACAGGAGCCTTTAAATTTGAAAGTAGTTTGTAAAACTCGAAGTAGCACAAAGTGTCCTCCCTGACATAGATTATCTGGTCACTATATGCAACAGTGGGGAAGTTATCTACAGGGATGTGTAAATGGGTGAGCTTATCAGCTTCCCTTTTTTATGACTAAAATGTAGTAATAGTGGCATTTTTTAGTTTGGGTCAATAATACTACATATTAATGTTTACATTATGCTTACTTAATGCGTATGTTGCCAAGGATCTATAGTCATGTTTACTAAATAAAATGATTTTTTTTTGTTAATTTGATAATTTTGAAATAAACATGCATGTTTCGCATTTAATAACAATGCAATACCTATTGAAATGACTGTATTTAAAGCTTTTGTACTTAACAGCTTTTAATGCGTTCTGTAAAATGATCAATCTCAATGTTAGAAGTACATTTGACATTTTTGCTTCCCAAAATTGTTTAAAAAAGAAAGAAAGAGAGGAGAGGAGAGTTCCACTAAAAAATATCTTCTCTTTTCTTCCGTCTTTCTTCAGTTTTGTGTTCATCACATGTGGCATTTCACAATTTCGTAAAATAAGCATTTCAACATCCTGGAGACCACTTCATGATTTTCATCGCACACAGTATTAGGCAACCAAAAAAATAGCAGAGCAGCATTAGGCCAAATGCGGATTTTTAAATGTCCTTAATAAAATTCCGAACGTTCTCTTGAAGATGCTAACAGAGTAGGGAATAAGGGATCTTCCGCCATTCCCATTTTTCATTTCAATGTCATTAAAAGCTCCGGCGGAGGCCTTTCCCCCCAATTCACAATGCAGATTTATGTCCAGCATTCACGATATTCAGTTCAGAATTAGGTGTTGGCAGGCAACACGGTTTGTATTAACATGGTGATTTGGAACCTGTTTCTGTAGTGAAAACTCAAAGTGCTTGGAGTTCCTGCTCGCTAATGTCGCAGTGTCAAAAGCTGTTTTGCTCATTCATTGGATGGATAGGTCAGGATAGATTTACCATATTTATGTACTACTGTATTGTACTTGCACTCCATAGTAAATATTTTGACCTGAAGGTAGAAACTTGATTAGAATCTGTGTTCCAATTTATTGCATACGTTTTTTTATTGAATTTTTTGACTGGGTAAAAAAGTTGGTAATGTATTCTGATACATTACCAACATTTCATGCCTGATAAAAGTGAGGTTCATTTATGTATATTTATTATTTCTATATTTGTTTTTATAATCTCTTCTCAAAAGCACTTCCTCCATAAATACCCCTGTCTACCATATGTGGGGTACAGTTCAACAATGCAGTTGCAGCTTTACAGCTTTTATGGGTTAACTTTGTGATGATGCATAGGTCAGAGGTCAAGGGAAGCCTTCTTAAATAAAATGAAACTAGAACCTGCCCTTGCCAATCCCACTAATCCAGATGTGCATATTTAATGTATGTTTCCCATAGATTGTCACTTTATTTATTCAGAGTTTGAATTTAAAATCAAGAGAGAGATCAGGGCCCTTTATTGGCCTTCTAGATTGTTAAATTACTATTATTAGAAGTGATCAGTTATTGGTTGTTGAATTGTTTAGGACATGGTGATTGGTTCACACTGAATGGGGAGACCAATTCTAAATGTATCTATCTTTTAGTACTCTTTTTATACCTGTGCTTTTTCTGGTGTAGGTGTAGTCTAGTCTGTTTCTCTGGCACAAGTCTGTCTGTATCAGAAACGCACGGATTCTAATAGTAAGAACTTGTTTTATATTCTTTTGGAATTTGCCCCTCTTTTTAAAGGGTTTATGCTGTGTATGGTAAACGTGTTTTGAGAGCACATTGTGGATGCAGTTGACATGCACAGGTGTGTAGATGCTTATCCCATCTATAAGCAGCCATAGAGAGCATTTACAATGAATCAGATAAAATTACAGCAATGGGCACATGTGACTATTGCTCAACTAGCCCTTATCCAAACAGGAAAAAAAAAAACTGAAATTGAAAAACTCCCGTACAGGCAGGTCATATAAAACGGTGGCCCCTCCCACTTGCATGTAAGCATAGAGTAGGGTAAGCTGTAGGATGGTGACTCTATTGGCAATACAAATATAGACATGAAATATTAACAAGTAAGGAATCTGAGTGACATTTATAAAGAAATGGCCACTCCCCCTCCCCCCGGCCATATTGTTCATTTTCCTTGTTTAACACATGTACTTCAGTGCAATATTATATTGACATCTAGCCTAACGTTTAGCATAACGTTTGTAAAATGGAATGACTTCCTGTTCAGGTTTTTTAATGGAATGATTCAGTATTTACTTTGTTATAAATATAGAGCTCATAGGACTCATTCAGCATCTTAACTAGTGGTTTAAAGTGGTCTGTGCTGAAAACTCACATTTGCAGGGTTGTGGATCTGACTCCAGCCACCAGCTGTGTTTGTGCATGTGCGTGTGCCTCAGTTCCGGGCAAGCAGTCATTTACAAATAAGTAACTTGGGGCGTGCATTATTTCACCATAGAGTAGGGCAGGGTAATTATAGCAATTATGTCAGTAAAGGCTACAGTGTTATTCAGCTTTTGATGCTTTTTTCCAAAGCAGTAGGGGGGTAATGGTGCACAAAAGTCATGGTTCGCTATGTTTTTGGTACAGCTGGGGTAAAGTAAAAGAAACATAAATAGCTTCTCTATTTCTTTATTAAACAGTTGTTTACTGAACAAAGTATGACTGTCTTCCTTAAATAAAAAAAACTGTCAATACTGCTGCCACCTACTAATAACAACTAAACTTTACATAAAGTAAATCAAAAAAAATATTCTATGTAATAAATACAAATAAAACAAATATCCATTAAGGTACACGTTTAGAAAATTAACTGCACCTGATCTGTACTGTGTTCATATTAGAAACGTTCAGCTTTATATTAGTACTGTACGACGCAATCAGCATCTATTCTTGTTCTTGTATCAACATTAACAACTTACAGCTTCACATTGGGGCATTCGGCGCACATGCAAAAGGCCGCAGCTTCACCCGCCCCTTTTGAGAATGTTGCTCAGGGGTAACACACAAAGGTTCCGCATTTGCTGCATTCCTGTGGTACATATGCATCCCGAGCTGAAAGATCCATACCAAAAATGTTATGAATATGTGTACGTTACACCACTCTACAGAGCATATATGTTATTTGACCTGATCGCGATCAGCCTCTTTGCAAGAAACAGGCAAGAGTTCTTATCCAGGTCGGCTGTTTTAAGTGTAAAAGGTGAAAATCTATCAGCTCCATCTGTACAAAAGTGGTCTGCATTTGTAGGGTCTGACGTCGAACAAACCAAACACAGCTAAGCAAGTCAGGCATTTTTAACAAACCTAAAAATGGCAATGTGGCAAAATATGAATTTCTTTGTCACTTTCTGCTTATTACAACCATCCCCCAGCTGTATGAGGAAAGAATATTATTTGGCTGGGACATCTGTTCATCTGCTATACTAACTCACGTAAGAGAGCGCAGTCTTGGCTATCTTCTCACACAACCACTTACGGCATCCCCACCCATTTTATTGGCTGGTATTCAGTCATGTGGGTCCCATGCTAGATGGGACCAGATGGAGGTCTTACACAACATCACCACAAACTTTCAGACCTCTCTTGTGGAAGCTGAATAGCCAGGAATACTTCTATGCTTGGAAATCATGTTTGCAAACTTTAAAAACAGTCTCCCGCGTTTGATTAAATCCAGGCCCTTCCTGAAATGTAGACATTATTATCAGTTATATAATAGTATTGTGATAATCTATGTTTATAAGAACCGGCAGTATGATTTACAGGCATAAATATTTGTTTCGTTTTTATTGATAATGTTTGTTTCAATTTTAATTATTGCAGTGTGTGCTTTGCCAGCAGTATGTATGCAGTTAGAGGGCATTTAGACAAGTGTTGCATACCAATATGTCTATCATTTGTGCTTGGCTTGCATCCTGAGCCTTATCTCACACCAGCTGTGAGGCAACCCGCCAGGCCACAACTGAAACGTTTTGTGTGACTGTTCTGTGTGTCTTTATCCCGCCAGGTTGAGTTACATGTACACCTAGATGGCGCCTTCAAACTGTCCACCATTTTGGATGTGGCAAGGTAAGTGGAAAATGTTGCTTTGCACGACTTAGAGCCTCAACTCCTTCAACATACTATTATGCTTAAATAAGAATCTTCCTTATAGGGCAATTCCAGCATTATGGATGTAACATTTAGACTCATGTTGTCAAACAAAAAAATGCCTTAGCGCTTAATGTCAGTGAGTCACTTTGCATATCTTTTAATGTAAACTCTTAGGTTGAATATGGACAAATCCTCAAACTCAAATATTTATTTGCATATTAGAAATGCATAGCATTTTATTGCATTATGGGTGTGACATCAAATTGACATTTGCATGGAATTGCCTTGTATATTAAAATGTATAAATGTGTAGATATGCATTAGTGTTGTTAAAAATGAGATGCTCTGGAAAAAATAAGCTGAAGCATCTTAGAGGGGCCTGTTTCCCCATCCTCATTTGACCATCCCGACGGCCCCCATCGTAGGAGACGGGGCATCCCCCTGCCCGCCGAGGAGGAGTTTCGGAGCTTGTGCACGATGGCCGAGCCTTCCTCGCTCACCAGCTTCCTGTCCATGTTCGACCAGTACATGCATGTCATCGCGTGAGTCTCTCGCTTGCACTCCTGACCCTTTGCCGACCGCGGGCTTCCGCACCACAGGAAACTGGAGCAACAGGCAGTCCAGAACAAGCTCTGCAGCAAGCTAAGTGCAGCGGTCAGAAATGATTCCGGTAGACGGCGTTAGCAGCAGTTACTGTCCAGTATGTCCCTGGTGTGAAATTCAAACTGGAAAAATGCCAATTTTACATTATGCAATGCAATTTTATTTATATAGCGCATTATCACAACATTACATTGTCTCAATGCGCTTTACATTTCTGCCAC
>JAABNY020000108.1:5630567-5641811 GCA_015164015.2 Brevimyrus niger
GGGAGGAACCAGACCCAAAGGGGGAGCCCATCCTCCAGGGGCCGGCAGAAGAGTCAAACAAATCAAGATGATATAACAAAGCTAATACAGGGGTTGAGATTTCAGTCTCTATGCAGGGGCAGACCGGTGCTGACACGGGGTGCTTGATGCATGATAGACATTACATTCCTAATGGAGAAAACTATGCTGAAATATTTTTTCTTTTTTTTCCAGCCAATTTTTTATGTTTTCTTAGTCGTGCAAGCTTGATCTAGGTTAGCTAGGTTTGATGCCGTCTTATCTGGAAGTTTCGTACAGATGATGCAGGTTCGTCATGCTCAGTGGCTGAGCAGCACTGATAATAGTATATTTCAGTGCTGGGAGGAAGCTATGTTCTTGTTTCCTGTTGCATCAAAGCAAAACAGCTTTTTGTTTGTTATGACGGTTGGCTGAAATGAACACTATCGTTTGAACCGTTTCTACTTTCAGATTTGCAGAGTTGTTTTGGGTTTTGCTGGTATGTGTTGCATCTTCGGATCAGTTCTCCCGAAGATACTGTGTAAAGGCTAGTCATCCTCACGTGCTGAGCACTAAAATCCTCATGCTAATTCATTGGAGCTTTTCATTTTGCTCCAGATGCTAAGCATGCTTAACTCGCATCGCCCCAATGTGTATTGGGTCATGGTGGGTTAAGTGTGTAATACTGGCCTCTTGCAGCAGGCCGCCACTCTGAAGACAATGTTGTTGTGTTCAGGATCTGTCAGTCTGATTAGCCCTCTGTTTAGAAATGAATTTCAGGTCAACAGCAGCAGTGGTCTTTACTGGGACCATTTTTAGTGTGGCCTAGGCAACCAAAGGCTGTGGAACATGGATATTTGTCAGTTACACAATAATTGGTCAATGGACTAAACTTGTTGGGATACATTATTCAACTTCTTCAAAACTTTTAACAAAATACTAAAGCTTGTTGTATTGTATTAGTACTGTTTATATTATAAAACTCATTGATTAGTTCAGCAGCTGGAGTATTTTTCGGAAATATTCCTCATCAGTTCATCCATCCGTTTAATTGGCGGAATTGGTCATTGGCGGGCGGGGATGTGAAGCACCCTGGAGAGGAGCCCATTCCACACTTGTAATGTTTGCCGGAATTTATAGGAGCTGATGTTCTATTAAGGAACATGGATTTGTGAGTGATCCCTTAACCCATTTCTACGCCTACAGTGGAGACAGGGAAGCCATTAGAAGAGTAGCACGTGAGTTTGTGGAGACGAAGGCCAAGGAGGGCGTGGTTTATGTGGAGGTGAGGTACAGCCCCCACCTCCTGGCCAACTCTGTGGAACCAATACCGTGGAAGCAGGAGAAGTAAGTGGTCTGTATACAATGTGCAAACAAGCTGCCCTGTGTCCTTTTCCCAGGGTTCAGCTGCTTAATGTAAAAATATCCTTAGTTTTTTTTTTTTATAGAAATTCAGATCCCCTCCCCCCCAGTAATATTTAAAGAAAGCAAACATGTTAATGTAGGCATTGTGAGAGAAATCCCCTCACTGACTAAATGTTGTTGTTTTTTTTTTTGTTTTTAATGCTAACAGTGTGATTTTACAGAAAGTCAGTCAGTGTGTAAGGCACTGCCTCATTAGCTCAGGGTAAACGCCGCGATCCGCCGACAGCTTCCCCCGACGGCTGGCCTTATGCTTCCCTTTGCAGGGGGGACCTGACACCCGATGAAGTTGTCTGCCTAGTTAACCAGGGGCTCAAAGAGGGGGAGAAGGCCTGCGGCATCAAAGCCAGGTCCATTCTATGCTGTATGCGGCACATGCCAGGTAATGCCCAGCTACCTAGCCCCTCCCCCCCCCCCTTTCCCGTCTGCATCATCTGTTAATCATTTAAGACCCCCTCCTCACCATCTGCCCTGGCTGTCAGTTAGATAAGGACAGCTTTATATCTCTTCTGCCCCTTTCGGTAACACCCACTCCATAAGCGTCACAAACATCTAAAGCCAAGATGGACCCACAGCTGTCTGCCATTGTAGCTCCAAACATCCAAATACGGTTAATTTCTTGTAAATTTGATGAAGGGCACAGTTACCCTTCACTTTTGGGCATCTCCTGGTTTCGTTCACACCTCATATTCTCTTAGTGGTTGACTTTTGGGCTCCTCACTGCCTGTAGACTTTTCTTTTTTGTGTTGCCTTTAGTGAATGGGGTATTTTGTTTGGTACAAATCACTGGCTCGCTTGTTTTTAAGTTCTTTTCATGCTACACACTCCCTTTTGCTCCCAAGGATCTGGGGGCCTTTACTGGCGCTTTTTTTGCGTGTTTAAATTGCATCATTTTCTTCTATGCTTTACTTCAACTTCAGCAGAATAAACATTTTGGCCGAGAGTCCTGATAAAGATGTATTAAGTCCAGGAATGCAGAGTTAAACAAGAGACCAGAAAATAAATGTAGAGCTTTTTCTCCATGTAGTGAATTGGTTTTTCTTGTCACATTTCTCAAATGACAATCAACATTTGCAAAACAGCTAGTGTGATCTCCACATCATAATGTCACTTCTGCACAGCAGAACGTCCTCTTACATTGTTTCACACACATTTCTAAAAGTTTTAGTACATGTATGCAAATGGTCTTGTACAATTGTCATCATTTGGCACAATCTTCAGTTGCTTAAGTGTTGTCAGTCAAAATGGATTATGTAGTTTACCATTGTATTAAATTTACGCTCATAACTGTACATTCATGTGATCATCGTGTTAGCCATGACGTGCAAAACTGCTAACCAAGCTCTCAAAGATGTATTCCTTAAAGTGCAGCGATGCACTGTTGTATTTATGGTTTCCACTATACGTGATTGTGTTGCTGTTCTGTGTACTTGTATTACATACTGTAATATGGAGCTCAGGAACATACTTGCACTCACATTTTGGAAATAAAGTGGTACCTTCGGAACTCAAACTTAATATGTTCAGAACTCCGGATCGAATCCTAAAAAGTTTGAGATCTGATCGAATTTTCCCCATAAGAAATAATGGGAAACCAATTAATTGGTTCCCGACCCCAAAAAAATACACCTACATTTTTTTTTTAGCATTTAAACGCAAAATGAACTGGATAAAACAAGAAGAGCATTTATTGTACTAAACACATCTAAGCACATTTATCAAAACAGTAATTTGTAACATAAGAAAATGAATGTATCCAAACAATGTGTAAAGTTAAAAAAAAAAAATGTCCTGCCCCATTCGTCCACTCCTTCCGTGTGCCACGGCCCCTCATTACCCTGTGTGGAATCCCCATGTGATCAGCTGTTTCTGGTTGTTTTTCATTAGCCCTCTGTGTTTCGTCCACGTGGCAGTTTGTGTCCCCTTTCCGGTCATTGTATTGTCCGTCTGTGTTTTGGCTGCCTTATTAAACCCTGTATTCCCCAATACCCTGAAGTCTGCACCTTTTTCTCCATTCCGTCCCCACTCAGCACGGCAATATTATTCAAATTAAATGTATTATTGGTTTATTATTAATATTAAAATAATGAATATGAAATCTTTTTTTTGTCGTATTTAGTCGTAATCGTATTTTATTATATAATAATATTCACTGTTACTATCATTGTCTAAATGTATTTTTACTGTCTAAATATATGTATTCAGCTAGTGTAAACTTTCACAATGCTATCACAGCGAAAGCAAGGCTGAGGCTGAAGCGTTACCCTTTGTTTCTGCTGAGAGATGTGCCACGTGATTCATTTCCCAAGTACAAGTTATCTTAGGTCAGCGTTCACGGTTTGACCTAAGATAACTTGGTTTGATTCAGATTGAGCTCTAGGTATTTTTTTTTTAACTGGTTGGTTTGACTTTCAAGAAATTTGAGTTCTAATGAGTTAGAGAACTGAGGTACCACTGTATATCTAAGCATTTTGTCTCTCATGGTTAAAACAATGCTGATTGTACTTTTCATTTTGGTGGCACTGACTAATTCATTGGTAGAATCATTTTCTTTTGAGACATTAGTTAATTGTTTCGGTAGGTCACAGGCTTTTGCAGCTAAACCATAGTGTTGTGCTGTATGCATGAATTGTTTTGAGAAATGCTCTTACAATCATGAGAATGTTAAGTATGTTTCATGAAATGTGCCAAAGCAGTCAAAAAACTGTAAAAGTCTAGTTATTAAAATTAAAAATTTAAATTTATATTAAATTTATCATTTTAAATATTATAAGGAGAAATTTTGGCAGAAGTTCTGAATGTGAATTTCTCTGCTGCCTGTGATCATGACTTCATGTTGGTGCTTTATGGATTTGTGATTGCAGAATGGTCAATGGAAGTGATTGAGATGTGTAAGAAGTACCGCAATGACGGAGTGGTAGCAATTGACCTGGCTGGTGATGAGTCCTTGAAGTGTATGGACAACTCAGGGCACAAGAAGGCATATGAGGTAAGAATAGCTCAGCTAAAGATACTTTCCTAGCTTCTGCATTGCACTCCATCTGCCCGTCTATTTATTTGTATATCTAATCTATTTATTTTATTTTTTGAATCATGCCATTTTCTATGTTATTTGCTGAGGGTCCTAACTTATCTGAGGGTCTCGTGCTGACATCAGCACAGAAACTCATGTGTCGTCAGTTTACTGTAAATAAACTTCCCATTTTTCCCGATGTTTGCCGGGCCTCTGAGCTATAACCTGGGACAGTGTTTGCCAATCTAGTCCTCAGGGACCCCCAAACAGTCCATGTTTTTGCTCCCCCAGGAGCCGGTAAAGAAGCAAAAGCGTGACTGTCTAGGGGTCCCTAGGGACTGCATTCGGGGAAACACTGGCCTAGGATAGACTATGCATAACTTCATGCCTTTTTAGAGACAATTTTAATTTAATTGACATTATAATTACTACATTATTCTCTTCCAAATCCATTCATTTTAGCAGGCAGTTATTTTCAGATTTGTAAATAGGTAAAAATGTAACAATGTCAATTGACCGACACCTGGAATGGAGAACAGAAATGTCCATATTTATTCAGATGAGTATTTATGTCGGTTAAAATAATTACCAGGGAGTAAATGTGTTACAGTTTTAATTATAATAAATCCATTATTACCCTTTTTCATGACTGCTTTGGCACATTTAAATGAAACATACGTAACATTCTCACAGCTATAAAACATTAAAAGAAAAACATTTATCAAAACAGATTATGCACTATGGTTTAGCTGCATAGGGCTGTAAATCACCAAAAACAATTAAACGATGCCTTAAAAGCAAATAATTCTATCAACGGACTAGTCAGTGCTGCCAAAATGAAAATTACCTTCAGCATTTGAGATTATTCAAAATGCTTAGATATATTGTCAAACTATCAGTCTAAGTCTGCTCCTGAGCTACAATATTCAAAATAATTGTTTCCTACTTTCTCAATGTCGCTGAACTATTAGTTTTCTTTGCTTACACATGTCAGAGACAGCAGATTTAGCACCAAGAGGCTCCACATTACACTGTGTAAAGTTCACTGGAAATCTTTTGCAGATCTCAAGACACAGTTCAATAGCAAACGAAAAAGTTCGCAAAATGACAGTTATACAGAAAAATCTGCATAGACATGCTAATAAATTTGGAAATATGTGTGAAGCAATAAGAAATGATGTTCTGATGTGAAGAAGTTACATTGTGGTGTGGGGATTACACTTGTTGTTTGCCCCCCGTTAATTACCGTTAATTGTCATATAAGAAGTGTGCCAAAGCAAATGAGAAATACTATAGTACATCATCATTTTCAGGATTCAGTAGGTTGAAAGCTGGCATTTTCATACAGTCATTTTGACCTTTTGAACGTTGACTTTTTCCAGTGTTGAGAGCTTCTTCCATTTATGGTGGTGTTTGCAAAGGGCGTGGGCGTAGACTGTTAGGCAATGAAGAGGTTGCTGGTTGGTAGGTCTGAACCACAGACTGGCTGATCAGAAGGGAAACCTGTGCATAAAAAAATAACCTGTGGCATTAAAAATCTGGAACCTGGGAGCCATGATGGGATCTGGCGTTCCATCGTAATTGAAGGGGCCTGGCTGCACAGTCGGGAAGGTCAGCCGGAACAATAGAGGATTAGGTTCTGGAGCAGGGTTTCCATGGAGATAATTCTTAAGATGAGGCAAATTCTTTGCGTGCCGAATCGATTCCACCCTGTCCTGTTGAAGATGCCAGGGTCACTGAAGATGGGGGGACTTGATGATGCAAGGATCATTGACATTGTTCTGTAAAATCATGCCTGTCCACACAAATCATGTCTGTCCAATGTCCAGTGAACAGAGTTAAGGGTCAGAATGAAATGCCGTGCATAGGTGAGGCATCATTCATACCCTTCTCAGATAACTAGGTAAAAGTACAGCACTTGACTGATCTTAATCACCTCAATCGCGGAAATACTGAGTCAATGTAAAATGAATTTATTATCAGCTTAAATATTTATTATATGGCTGTCAGCGACCTATTGCACTGAGATTCAGGGTTATTTTGAGGCTGAAACCAAGGCATCTACAGGATACTTGCCAATGGCCATGGTTATCTGAGCTACTCCTCAGGCTATTGAAAGCTTCTGGCACACTGGGAGAAACCACACTGCTTTCAAACACAGAAAGACACGGGAAACTCTGTGTCCGAGAAAGCGCCTGTAGCATTCAGTTTAATCTATTTTCATGTAGCGCTTTTCATAGGCCGGTCACCTCAAGGCGTTTGACCAGAATGCGTGGCAGCCTGCTGCTACTAAATGGGGTGTGAAACACAGGAGGATGGCCAGGGGACTGCGGAGGGGAGGGACCTACAACTTGGCAGAAACCAAAAAAAGTTGGGAGGAGAAAAACTTCTGCGGCTCCATGGTCAACTGGCAGCTCTGTGCCCCACCCACACCCCCCCTGGCAGGCTAACATCATACAATATAGAAAAAGTGAGCCTGTTTTATTAAAAGCAAGGGGCGATGTGGCCAAAGCCAATCTGAGAGCCAGATCTTCGAGCAAATATATAAAGTTTAAATTGAAACGTTTAGAAATATCAAAGATTAATATATTAAGCATATTATGGTGTTCCAAGGAGGCGTCCATTGCAGGAATGCTGAGCTGCGTAACACAAGGTTCAACTGATGGACCAAATATGACTTCAGGCGAGCTAGAGCTGGTTTTATCATCGGAGAAATGTTCCAAACCACAGGGACTCACCAAAGCGTCAGCATAAGGATAATCAATTGTCTCAGTCATGTACTTAGACGTGTCCCTCGGGTGACATTGGCCGTTTTCCACACCAAGATGTTTATAGGTATTGCATACATCTCAGGAGAGAACATCCACACATAAACTCTGATTTGCCGGGCAACTGTCTTTATTTGGAGAATTCTGCACACAGATGCGTAACATCTGCTTGAATCGTTTGCAAAATGAACGCCAAGAAAAACAGTGTGTCTGTCTCCGTCGCCTCCTTCCATAACTCAGACAAACTCTGCACTGCACATGATGTAAGCTGAGTTACTGATTCATTTACGACTTTACATAGACGGACTTAGTTATGCTGCATCTTTCCATTCTAATCAACCAAACATCACTGAGAGAAAGAAGCTTGATTTCATTAAATTATGTAATTGGATTGGGATGAGTATGAAAGCAAAAGCACCTTTGCTCTCTGGTGTGGGCTGCACAGCCTACGACTGACGGATCAAAGCTGTGGTGTCCTTTTTCCAAATGGAATTTCACTGTATAACCTTTTATGTTTTTTACATAATGCACACCCAATCTACTGACCTGCTGATCTGAAGCTAAGGTCTGTAAATAAGGCAAATGGCTTCTTGTATTAAAAATATTTAGCATTTAGCATTTACCTAGTTGAAAAAAGTATATTTTTGACAGACCCTTTAAATGGTATCCAGCCTACCTAGTACCCAGTCTATCCCCTGCTAATTCTAAATTATGGTTCCATGGTAGTTTCAGGAATCTCAGTTTGTAATGAATTGCTCAAGCTATATGAATGAATGAATGCCTTTTATTGTCACTATACATGTATAGTGAGATTAAGAGCAACACCTTCAGCGCAAACATATACACACGACAATACACAATAACCAAGTGATGGATAAACAATAAACGCATAGTGCAAAGGTTTGTAGCGCTATGCACATTAGAAATAAATAACAGGATAGAGATTTAAATATATGAGTACCAATGTGATATATAGTGTATTGCATTGTAATAATGATAATTTTGCACAGTGAATGGTATTGCATGGTTCTCGATATCCTTTAGGTACCGGATAATGCACAGTTGGTACTGTCCAGTCAGTGCATGTGTGCATTTAGAGTGGTTATGGCTATGAGGGAGAAACTGTTCTTGAGTCTGTTTGTCCCTGCTGTGATGCACCTGTAGCACCTCCCTGAGGGCAGCAGGTCAAACAGATCAGAGCCAGGGTGGGGGCCGTCAGGGTGGGGGCCGTCAGGGTGGGAGCCGTCAGGGTGGGGGCCGTCCTTGCCGATACTTCTTGCTCTGCTGAGGCAGCAGGTGGTGTAAATATCCATCATGGAGGGGAGAGGGCAGCCGATGATCTTCTGTGCTGCCTTTACTACTCTCTGGAGCCTCTCCCTGTCTGCCATGGTGCAGCTGCTGCACCATACCGTGATACAGCACGTCTGCAGGCTCTCGATGGACGAGCGGTAGAAGGTCAGTAGCAGGTTGGAGTCCAGGTCGTGCTTCCTGAGGACTATCAGGAAGTGTAGCCGTTGCTGAGCCTTCATGGTAATTGCCGTGGTGTTGTCTGTCCAGGAGATGTCAGTGAAGATAAGGATGCCGAGATACCGGAAGGTGTGGACCCTCTCCACGCTCTCGCCGTTGATGTAGAGGGGGGGCTAAGTCGGTGCTGTACCTTCAGAAGTCGATTATGATCTCCTTGGTTTTCTTGGTGTTCAGAGCCAGATTATTCTTTGAACAGCAGGTAGCCAACTTCAGGACCTCCTCTCTGTAAGCGGCCTCGTCTCCCTTTGAGATAAGTCCGACCACTGTGGTGTCATCAGCAAACTTGACTATGAGGTTGCTGCTGTGGGCCAGACTGCAGTCATGGGTGTAGAGACAGTACAGGAGGGGGCTCAGCACACAGTCCAGTACTGTTCCAGTGAATGTTTCCAGCTCTTTGTGTTTAAATATGTCCCAGTCTGTGTGTTCAAAGCAGTCTTGTAGGGTGGAGAGTGCATTTCCAGGCCAGGATGTAACAGACTTTGTGATGGGCCTGACCCTGCGTCTGAGGGGGGTGTAGGCTGGGGAGAGCAGGAGAGAAAGGTGGTCAGACTGGCCGAGTTCGGGGAGGGGTATGGCTCTGTACGCATGCTTGATGCTGGAGTAAACGTAGTCCAGTGTTCTCCCCCCTAGTAGAACACTTGACATACTGATAAAAATTCGGGAGTACAGTCTTCAAGTTGGCCTTGTTAAAGTCTCCTGCAATTATGTGAACACCGTCGGGTTGGGCCCACTGCTGTTCATTAATGGCGTTCAGAAGGAGAGAGAGCGCCGTGTTTGCATTGGCGTCGGGCGGAATGCAAACAGCCGTGACGATCACTACTGTTAGCTACTGTTGTGCTGTGGTCTGTAAAGCTGGGCTTCTGAGGAATTCAGTCAGGCCTCCAGTTAAACGAACCGGGCTGTTCCTGTCGCTTTAGGATATTCGTGGTGTTCAGCTTCTCGATCTAACCTAGCCATTTGTGGAAACGAGTACCACAAAGACGAGGAAATGAACAGTAAACAATAGCCACAGGATTATAAAAGAATATGGTCAGGCTTGTTTTCATACGAAACCCTGAGTCCTATGAGGCCTGCCTTTGCTGTCAACATGCTGCTTCCACAAATCAACATGTTTTTGTGGACTTGCTGTGCACAGGAAGCTGTCAGAAGCAACATTCACCGCACTGTCCATGCAGGAGAAGTGGGTCCAGCCAGTGTAGTGAGGGAGGTAAGTTCTCAGAGTCTTCAGTCATGTTTTATGCCTTAGGTCAACACGTTTACCCAGAGCACTGCTGCTGAAGGCTTTAGCACATTAGCTAGCAATATACAATGGAGGAGCAGCATCAATAGATTACCAGCAAATACACAGCAGATTCACTGTAGACAAATGTTAGGAAGGGACTGGGTAAGAATGGTGCTGAGCTACAATAAACGCCTAACAAAAGGCTCAAGCAGCATGATGGCTCTCAGATGGCCTTTTGTCTGACTGTCCTGCCATCCTCGGACTATGCCATTTCTCAGTGAGATAAATTACCGCGTCGAACACTAAAGGCACTGAGAGAGTACTGTATGCCTACAGTCACTGCTTAATTTCCCTTTACTTACACCCAGGCTGTAGAAGTCCTGAAAGCGGAACGGATAGGACATGGTTATCACACAGTCGATGATGAGCAACTGTATAAAAAACTTCTGAAGGAGAAAATGCATTTTGAGGTGAGTGTGATTGTTTGCAGATGTAATTAACTGTGCATTATTAACATATCTTTTTGATACACTGCACATCCACCACTCGTCCAATACAGTGACACTGGGCAAACACAGCACCTACTCTATATTTTTAGACCGCAGGACATAAGCGGAGAACTCCACCCATAGACAGTCACTCAAACCCGCAGACCTGGAGGTGGAAGGCCGCAATGTCACCACTGAGCCACCATACCAAAATAACACCATCCACTATGATTGTAGATGAGTTCACCGAACACAATAAACAGGCAGCAGCTATTGTGGTGTTGAAGGACATGGATGGTAACCAGCCCCACAAAAGTATAAATGCAAGCTTAATATAAATAGAGGACAGATCTGAAATTTACAAAACAGTATATTAAATAGAACAGTGAGTAACTACGCAATGCTGGTTGGCAGCTGTAACAGGTGAGTAAATAGCTCCCTCTGGTGGACAGGGTCAATGTAGCTGAGCAACATTTTTTGCATAATTTTCTGGTTTTATCGTTGATAGTGCCAGCGTGTCCCTGTACATTCTAATGGCGTACAGTCATCCTTCTGTTTTAATCTGACAGCTTTGAGTTGGCCTAGATTGACAAGATTGTTACACGTGTCTAAATATACTCAAAACAACATAATGGATACCTTTAAGCAGAGAAAACGTCTAAGAAATGAACAAACCTCTTTTATGGTTACTAGATGGATTCATCATTTTCTAACACGCGTGTTTTCCCCAAAGATTGCATTTTTTTTTTGCAATTAGTGCTTTTACGTTGTATGTTTCTGACATGTGAAAGTGTTTTGTCCTTAGAT
>JAABNY020000108.1:5648170-5702845 GCA_015164015.2 Brevimyrus niger
GTCTTTCTGTCCCCCTTCCCCTGTCTTTCTGTCCCCCATCCCCTGTCTTTCTGTCCCCCATCCCCTGTCTTTCTGTCCCCCTTCCTCTGTCTTTCTGTCCCCCTTCCTCTGCCTTTCTGTCCCCCTTCCTCTGCCTTTCTGTCCCCCTTCCCCTGTCTTTCTGTCCCCAAGTAAAATGACCATCCTCTCACTGAACACTCCTCAAAACCCCTTCAGTGATTTTTTTTCTCTGTGACCACTGCAAGGTCAGAGGAACATCAGCTCACAAACCAGGACCTTTCCCACCATTTCAGGTTTGTACAGTTTCATCCTTCAGCACAACTTCACCATGTAATGGGAACAGAGAAGGGTCCTCTAGTATGATTAATGAACTACTTCACTTGTCACTTACATAACCGTACCATATGGTGACTCATAGTCGAGGAATATGCCTATGTATTGTTGACACAATGAGCAGCCAGGGTGCAGCGCCGCCCTAGAGGCTGGTACGCACATTGACACACTTACCTTCTGACTTCAGGTTCATCTCAGACATGTCTTTGGTTAGCTCGCCGGTGCCCACGGCAACGCCCTCTCCTTTAATGTCAGGCACCGCGTTCCTGCGGCCTGTCCGATCACAGGTAATGAAATCCGAATATGACGTCTCCACATCCATCATCTGTCCATGGCCAAAGCTCTCATTACATCTGGATTGGGCGGGGGTAGGTAAAGAAGATGCACAGGTTAGTCAGGAACCTTCAGGAGGAATACACTTGTTATTGTGCTGCACTTGAAACAAGAGGTAAATGGATCCCCCCCAGAAGGTTCAGTGCGAGGCTCAAGGAATCGAATTACAAGCATGAAATGAATACATTATATACAGATTGGCTGGTGACTGGACCCAGAACAACTAGATTAGAGTCTCAGTTCCCTTCTAGGGCCCCGTATGTAAGAGACCCATCTCAGAGGCCCGGGGAAGGAAGCAGGTCAAGCTCTGACCCCTTTATGGTCTCATGGTGGGACACTGTCGCAGAGCAGGGACATGGTGTACAGTCTAAACTGGCTATTTTTGGGAAAGAATGAAGATCCAAATAATGGCATATTTGAAAATGAACACAACAAGCTGGGGCTTAAGTAGTGCTTGAGGATGAAGGTGCACATATACTTAAGTGCATTTCAGTTACAATATTCACAGTTCCTGTATGGGCTAAATCCAACAACCGTTAATTTAATATCCTTTAGATGTGCCGTTGATATTTATAATGTGACAGCAAATCCAATCTTTGGATGAAATGTGTTATTTTAAGAGCAAAGACCATTATTTCTGAGTGTAATAAACCCAGTCATACAGAAAGAAGGTCCCACACAAGCAATACACCCTTCTTCAGCAAAATAATCATAATCAGATTCAATGAGCCTAAACAATGAACCATTTAAATTTAACGAACCTTATTCTGCTTGTCAGCCTTTGTTAAGTTGCTGGTTTTAGCTAAGAAACATGATAAAGTGTGCAATAGCTGGGAGTATTTTGTGAAAGAAAGAGTGAGAGAGAGAAAGACAGAGAGGCAGAGCGGGAGAGAGAAAGACAGAGAGGCAGAGCGGGAGAGAGAAAGACAGAGGCAGAGAGTGAGAGAGAGAGGCAAAGAGTGAGAGAGAAAGACAGAGAGGCAGAGCGGGAGAGAGAAAGACAGAGAGGCAGAGCGGGAGAAAGACAGAGAGGCAGAGAGTGAGAAAGACAGAGAGGCAAAGCGGGAGAGAGAAAGACAGAGGCAGAGAGTGAGAGAGAAAGACAGAGTGGCAGAGAGTTAGAGAGAGAGAGGCAGAGAGTGAGAAAGACAGAGAGGCAGAGAGTGAGAAAGACAGAGAGGCAGAGAGTGAGAAAGACAGAGAGGCAGAGCGGGAGAGAGAAAGGCCCAGTATTGAATCTATTGAGCTCACATTAACACATTAGTCATTCATTCCTTTTCGCCCTGCACTTTAAAGCTGGTGTTTAACTGGGTCATGAATCCTGCCAATAAGAAAGGCACTATACAGCTGCAAAGGCTGGAAAAGGGGTTGAAAGAGGGAAAAGAACAAAATACTAGATTGCTTGCAAAATGGAGAAGCTGGAGACCCACTGTGTGAGTCAAAGCAGCAATGTGGAAGACTCTGTCTAATGGCTCTTCTGTGCATTATCAATATAATGCTTTTACATACAGTGGAAAGTTCTATGTGATGACTAGCAGAGCCTGTGGGACGGGAATATATGCCTATAAAAAGGGGCAGGGCCACAGGAGTGCTGGCCCTAGCTGAAACCTGATTGGTCCCCTGAGTGCCCCCTCCTCTGTCATTCAAATATCATTAGGTAATGATAAACTTATCCCCTGAGTATGAATTATGACCCGTGTAATGCCACCCCCCTTACATCCTGGAATCACCCCTACTATAGAATAAGACCAGAAAGCTGCCTTTGCGGTGACACCACAACCCAAGGCCATACTGGTTCCTAAACATTTGACACACGTTTCTCAAACATCAAAGCTCTCCAAGCACAGCTCTAGTTTTCCTTTCATGCAGTCAATGCCAAATGGAAACACTGTTGCTCAAACTCTATGGGAATCTGAGCTTTGCAGAAGCAGAAAGCAAGAACCCAGGAAATAAGAGTCAGGTCCCAGGGGTAGTGATACCAACAGACATCTCTCTTCTCCCCCTACTGGTGGGCCCCAGTATTACACCCCAACATTACCCCTGTTTACCAGTTTCGGGGGGGGGGGGCTCTTTTTCGGTTTTCCAAACACAAGCTGGCTGCCATGCTAAGGAGCCTACTCGGAAACTCCAGGTTTGAGAGCCCTGCTTGTGTCCCCGTGGCGGATCCAAAGTACCCGCAGGCACCGCTTTTGGTTGGGTCGAGAAAATTGAAGACAGGGCATAATATATCAACATCCCGTAGATACAGACGTGGGATGTGGTCCCAGGATAGAACAACCACTATGGGTCGCTTCACTAGCTTGTTAACAGAAAACCACACCTCCGGCCCAGAGCCGGTCCCAGGAGTCTCTGAGACCATTTGCAGCCCCACGTCCGTTCGGCCAACGTCGGAGAAGTCCAGCAACAGCCTGAAGAGCTGCAGGAGAGCGGCTTGGTGAAGCATGAAGCAGAGAGAGACCGACGTAGCTCAACACGCTTTGATTACAGCGCCACAACGTTCTTCAAGGGATCCTTAATTCCATTCACCTCACCACTTAACGGGCAGCCAGTGAAGCGTTCCTGTTTTCAAACCGACGCAGCACTGCTATCCCACACGCGGATGTGGCCGGCAGGAGAGCTGACACCGGGCGCAAATGAAAGATGGCATCGGTAAGAGGACAGCCGTGACCACCGGGTGACTCGTAGGCGTCCGGGAAAAGGGCGAGGCTATGGACAGCTGGGCCAGAGGGGACTGAGCTCCGCTAATTATACATCGATGCGCTTTTAGAGTCAGCGGACGAAATGACTCGGCAGGCGGTTCCGTCAATCGGCTGCACGCCGGCCTTGCAGCTCGTCAGGATATTAGAGCGGGCTGTACTGGCAAAAAAAAAAAAAAGCCTGAGATGCTCCGCCCCCCCGCACTGCTCTCCACCCGTCTACCCTCCGGTGCAGTCATTTCCTTGGAATGTCTCACCTGGGGATTGTATTTTCTGCACCATACTAGTCAGAAATTAAAGCCTAGATAGGTTTCATTTTCAAAACAGTGCATACCGATTTAAGGGAAGACTGCATAGCACCAGTGCGGATTCAAGCTGGACAGGCCACAAGGCTGATAAGGACATTTTGAAAGTATGGCGCCGCTAGAGAATTCGGGCCCCACAAAAGCATATCATATTGGGCCCCTAATCCAGACCAATCCAATTATGTTACAAATCTTTTTAGGGCCCCGATCACTCAGGGGCCTTGGCCTTGTCCTAAATAAACCCCCGTTTCGCCTCCCCCCCCCCCCCCCCCACCCTGCTTGCTTCAAAGTGCAAGTGGGGAATCACATGCACGGAAATGTAATCTGTTCCCACGAGTAACTTCATTGTTTCCCACCGGGTTATAGCGAGGAGCTATTGACCACTCGCGGCAACTCTAACAACCACGGCATGCGCACACATTTCCTTCATCTGTATGACTCAATATAATGAAACGCAACCATGTCCCGATCAAATGAGAATTCGATCAATAACAATAACTGGATATAATGATTTACGAGCACATCGTAGGAAGGACTGCAATTCTTTTTTTTTTTTGGCATCTAAATTTCCTAGGCAGCATAAAAATGTTTCTCAGAAGCCCTTGATGTGTTTGTCCATCCATGCAATTTAAGGCAAATGGATGTGTGGGCACAGGCAAGGCTTTTATAGCAATTTGGTGGGGAAATTCCATAGTGCAATCTTATGATATTATCACAAAAAGCTCTGTTAACTGAAAATAGCAGTTTTATTTATGTAATGGCTATCTTTTATTGAAAGACAGTGTTCAGCAAGGTAGGGAAAAAAAATACAAGGCACAAAACCTTTCACATCCCACTCGTAAAAACCGCCCTTAAGGACTTAACTGTATATGAGTCACACTGCAATACTGTTGTTTTTCAGAGAAAGCTCGTTAGGCTTCATTCTCCGCTCATTAATTAGACCTTCTCCAGCTGCGTTGCCAGCAGACTCGGATAAACAAAGCGGCACAGGAATGGGCCCCGGGTTAATAAGCACGTTCCCACATAAAGAAGGTCCTAATTGCTCGCGGTTACGGCACAGTGGGAGCTACAGACGCGTTGAGAGGAAGCGACTTGTGCATTCAGAGATCTGACCAAAAGTCAAAGACACCAACAAAAAAAAAAACCTACAAATTTATTTACAAACTGTTTAGCGGAGGGGAAATTTGCGACGATCACACTGCTCGCTGATTATGTAGGCTCATGCTTCGACAGCATGAAAGCAAATGAATAGCTTTGTGTATCGTGTTCCTCTCGGTATAATAATACACTACTATGTACAGTCACATTCAAAAAAACACTATTACAGTTCAGTGTAAACACAACCTCTCACATATCAAGCTGAAGTTTTCAGGTTGAACTGTGACTGGACTAACCTTTGCGTGGTTGGAAAGTAACAGGCTGTGAATGCCCCCTTTTTGCTGTTCTCTTACCTGCCCTCTCGGCCAGTTTTCCTTCCCTCCGCAGTGGAAGTGATACTGGAAGCTCGGTGCCAAATGCCCCGCGAGAAGCGGCGAATGGGAAGGGAAACTCTACGCAGCTGCCGTCGTGCCAGGTGCACGCGCTCTTACCCATGATGCACCACCGCGAGCTCTGCATTCCTGTGGACACGGAACCAGGCTACACCATCCTGATGGGGGGGGGGCACCTTATTGTGGGCAGGTTGTTTAGTCGTCTGTGGCCTAAATACCAAACACACCTGCACATTTATCCAGACGCACATTTCGGTAAAGGTTCATCTTCTCGGAACTTAATCTCTGTTCCCTTAGCTGCCTGCTTGCCAGCGTGGAGCCCGAATGGCCTGCCCTCTTTTCATTTAAAGATCGTATTCACACTTACAAGATGCCAATACGGCCATACTTACTAGTCAGTGTCTTTACCATTGTTTATCCTATCTTAAAATGCACTAATCCATGCCAAATAAAAACCCGGTTGAATAAAAAGAGTAAATTAGCAGGTAGCAAAAGGCCAGAGGAAGGGACTCGATGATCTATATGACTGTAAAGATTCCCAGGAAGAGACGCCAAGGGATCAACAACAGAAGTGCAGAAACAGGCATGCATCTGGCAAGCAAAAGTAACTTTTACAACCGACACCCTGGGGACTTTCCTGCATCCTCCTCTCTGGATTTGCATCCCACTCCCCTCTTGAGTCCGCCGCAGCCCCTTCATTTCCTTGCTGCTTAAGCTGCCACAGCTGATGACCAGGCAGCCGAATGTTGCCTTCGTGACGTTAGGTCCAGAGCTCCGTTGTTCATGTGCAACGTCAATAAAGATCTATTCTATTCTATTGTTCTGCACAAAGCTCCGTGTTTGCCATTGTTTTTAACTCAACATGCGTGACCAGCCAAATCTGATGCATAAATCACTGCACCGTATTAAAGGTGGAAAGATGAGTCGCGCGTTGAAAAGCTCCCAAATCCACTTGAATTCTTAATAGAAAAGACAGGCTGTCTTAAAACAATGTAAAGCCTCCTCAACATTCCATAAATTCAAAACTAAAAACAGTTTTCAGAAGTCGAGCAGTTTTATTTATAAACCATTCCTTTCGTCAGGTACTCAGTCTGCCAATTTTGTCAGTACATCCATCAGTCTTTGTCGGTCCATCAAGCCACTTGTCTTGGTCAGAGTCACGAGAAGCTCAAACGCAACACAGTCAGCAAAGGGCACAAGGCTGGCATGGGGCTGGGCATGTACTCACAGGGCACAAGACTGGGGTACCCAGGCATGTACTCACAGGGCACAAGGCTGGGGTACCTGGGGCTGGGCATGTACTCACAGGGCGTAAGGCTGGGGTACCCAGGCACATGCTCACAGGGCACAAAGCTGGGGTACCAAGGCAAGTACTCACAGGGCACAAGGCTGGGGTACCCAGGCAAGTACTCACAGGGCACAAGGCTGGGGTACCTGGGCACGTACTCTCAGGGCAGAAGGCTGGGATACTCAGGCACATGCTCACAGGTCAGTCAGCCTAACAGCATGTCTTTTGGCTGGGGAAGGAACCAGAGAACCCAGAGGAGGACATGCAAACCACACACTCACAGAGGGGGCGCAAGTCAAACCCCATTCACCAGAGGCCACTTTACCACTCATTCCGTCAATATTTTTCATAATAAGCTTCCAAGTCAATTTTCATTAACAGCTTCTCCTGATTATTCTGGGAAATTTTGATTATTACTGATTTTTTTTCTGTCTTTTATTCAATAACCAACTTTCCCTCCAATCATATTCCAGCTTTCAGCCTGTGAGTTAATCCCCTGCCAAACAGATCACATTTTTTTGTAACATCATGAGAGAACGTCACTGATTGGACAAGAGTCTCTCACCGCTGGCTGCTGGAAGAGCTGCCTCCTGATAAGTAGCGGACCCTAGGATGGTGTCAGTTATGCCGTGTTCACTTTCGGCTGGTAGTGTAGGTGAGACTCCGGCTGTGGCCTGGACTTCAAGACCCTTTTTGCCTCAACACTTATTACTTCACACAAATCACAGAATGTGTTCAAAGAGCAGCCCAGCAGGAGCTAATTAGCTCACCCATTTATGGAAGCCAGTAGATGCAACCAGTCTGTGCACATATTTATATCAATGTTATTAAAATAGCCACCCTACAGTCTAAAAGTGAATGCAATTATACCCATCATTTAAACATACATTCAATAGAAATCTCATTATCTTCATTAGAATTAATTTGTAACAGCGAAATATAAAAATGTCACTTATTACCCAGTTTATTCAGAAAGAACTTTAAGACATTAGTTAACTGTTTGTAGTAAGAATATACTGGATATAGGAATTCTTGTGTTTTTGCATCTTATACAGGTGAGAGTGAAGCTTGGGATCAGAGCACAAGGTCTGCAGCCCTGGAGCAGTTGTTGGGGATGAGGGTCTCAGTCCCAGGCCGACACCCAGACCACACAGCCACAAACTGCCCCCATTCTCAGATTTAAAACCCAGCACAGTCGCTTCAAATGGCTGTACATAGACCATAAAGGGTGCAGAGTTGTGGAGAACACAGCAATGAAGGACAACATCATTTCATCAGAACCACTGAGACACACACAGCTCACCCAGATGTGGACGGAAAAGCTCACTGGGACGAGACAGACGTCCCACAGAGGGACGAAGTACAGTCAGGTCAGGACTGCAGCTTCCGCAGCCCAAACACACCCACAGACGCCCTCACTCAGAAAGCTCCTCCATCACAGTTTTCGATTAGATTACATCAGATAAGATAACATAAGAGCACACAGACGAACGCGCATTTAGTGCAAAACCGACAAAGTGCAGAGACAGTACAAGAAGAGCAGACCAGTAAGTGACGGTTAATGGGGAAACGAAGCAGCGAGCTGGAGGGGAGGAAGAACAGAAAACGCCAGCGAAGGATTCGGGAAGCCAGGATGTTTGCTGACGGACGCAGGGCTTTGACGCCCCATCGAATCCCTGCAGGGCTCAAAGTCTACCCTGTGCCCTTCAGTGTCTACAACTTCATTCGATTTTCATTTATTCAACCGCATGACAGTTTTAAGTGGACATCACTGTAAGACCTGAAATAAATGGCCACAACAGCTAAATCATGCTGATCTCATTCAATGAGGTAAATGTATCCATCTACCCACAAGCAAGTCCATCAGCTCATTTTTACTCCGCAGCTGAGGGCTACAGGCAGCTCATATCATATTCTAATTGTGAAAGACAACGCCGTATGAATAGGGTGTCCAGCCCATTCTAGGGTCTGAACGGAAAGGAAATGTTTTTGGTATCGATACAGATTTTTAGAAGCTTCTTACAGCCAAAAATACTGACTATAATGTTATACGGTCAAAAAATTAAAAAAGGTTTGCTGACTGATTGTCAATCTGTTAAACTCAAACAACAGAAACTGACCAAATTCTTATAAAACGAGCCATTTTGTAACATTGTAACAACCTTAAAATGAGAATATACAGTAACATAAATGTCGAGTTATCAGACAACTAAGTTTGAAATATATTGTTTGTACTATTTCATGAAAGCACAAACTAACTTTGTTCATCCACCAAAAACTGTCAACCAGCTGTCTGTTGGTTGTGCTACGTCCCAATTTCAGTAGGACATGCTTGCTGTTTCTCCCACTCTTTCAGTGCCTCTTTCTGGGTTATGAGGTTCTGTGTAGTGCATTATCCTAGAGAGAGTTGAGCCGGAAGGCAAAGCCATTGATGGCTGATCTACGTTCCTATCCCTCACCTATGGTTGTGAGTTTAGTGACTGAAAGAATTTGATCGCGGATACAAGCAGCGGACATGAGCTCCCTCTGCAGGGTGTCTGCGCTCAGCCCTAGTGACAGAGTGAGGAGCTCGGACATTCAAAGCAGAGCCGGTGCTCCTCTGCGTTGGATGGAACCAGCTGAGGGGCTTCGGGCATCCACCTAGGATTCCTCCTACAAGCCTTCTTGGGGAGGTTTTTTGGGCATGTTCAACTGGAAGGGGACCCAGGGGCAGACCCAGGACCTGCCGGAGAGGTCATACCTTTTGGTCGGCATGGAAACACCATTGGTTTTCCTCCAGAAGAGCTGGAGGAGGTAGCTGAGGAGAGGGAGGTTTGGGCATCCTGGCTTAGACTGATGCCCCCATGACCTGGCCCTGGATAGGCATCAGAAGATGGATGGATGGAAGGATGGATTGATTGATTATCCATTTGCCTTCATTTGGCATAGGAAAGGTAGAGCGCTTGCATGTTTAGACAGATGTGGGCTTTTGTTTGTTCACATCCAACACTAATTGTCAATCACAATTGTCAGCCACATGTCTAACTATAATTGCTGAGAATAAAAATGTATCTTGGTCTTTACCATATACAGCTACACATCCGTTCTGTTAAGGCTAAAATCCAGGCTGAATCGTAAAACTCACTAATAAACGCGGGCTAGGAGGGCTAAGTTATAACACAGGAAGTAGCTTCTCAGAATTTTTTCCATCGAGAGCTGCTTTTCTTATCATAAATGTTTAAAGGGACATCGGTGTGGGTTTTCCATCCATGGTAATAAATTCGCAGGATCTGGTATGTGGGCTGAACCTCATCCTTTCACTGCGCTCATGGCTCTGCTAGAGTCTCTGTTACGTCACCTCCTTGCCCTTCACTTTGGGAGCAAAAACATATTTTACATGCAGACTCAACATAAGATCCCATAACGAGCAAAAATGGCATTTCTCAAACGTCAGAAAGTCGTACGTCTCTATACAACTTTTTCACTACGGAGCATACAGTGGTCTAGGCCGCTCCTGAGAGTTTTCACATTGTAGATGGTTTCGACACGTCATCCCAAGAGCCAGACACCCCCCACGCCCGTCCAGCGCTCCCGTACGTCAGTGCGCCCTCGTATTTAAAAAGCGACACCAGCTGCGTTGCCTGTAACTGGAGCCCAGGCCGTTGTTATGAACAAAAGATATTGGGTCATTCTGGGAATCCAAGTCAGCAGGTTCCTTTTCAGTGAGCCATTAGGGCTGGAGGTAAATACCCCCCCTGGGGATTATCGATGCTTCTTTGCCTGTAATAAAAACATGGTAACAGCGCAGGTGGCTGCGGTCCCTCCCCGTGACAGAGCATCCATTAAGACTCCGGCTCAATTTGATTTCATTAGCCGGATTTTTTTTTTCTTTTTTTTTGGTGCCGCTTACGACCGAAAACAAAATGTCCAGATGCCTGACTCAACATCTCTCAGGTAGTAAAGCGACGGCGTGCTCAGCTGGCCACACGCGTGACGTCACGCACAAGCGTGTTTCCTGCGCTCCCATGTGGTCTCTCCGCAAGAACCCCTGACTCCCACGGCGTTGCCTGACCTCCACCCTAATCGCATGCGGTCTCTCCGGCGTTTTTTTTTTCTTTTTAACGATTCATATTCACGATTCTGTCCGCCGTGTGCTGTACTCACATTCCGTGATAACGTGCGCGGCGGGAAAGTCATCGCAAAGCTACGCCAAGCCGTCCATTCATCTGCAGCAACGTATGAAAAGGCCAAAGGCAGTCAGCACAGGAAACGCGACAACGAAACTTTCCGAGGAATTTTTCCCAGGAAACATGACGACGAAAATCAAATATAGATAGAAGCTATGTGAGGTTCAGGAAAACGATACGATAAAATGTGGCAAGTGAAAAAGCGGGGGGGGGGGGAGGTGGTGTGCTCTGATTACAATGGAAACGCACCATCGGGAATGAGAAAAAAAAACTTTCTAGGAACAAACAACAGATAGTATAGGATACGAGTCTCTTTTTACATTCCTCTTACGAAATGGGACTCGGCTCTCATCTCCAAACTGTGGTCATGACGACTATCTGCAGGCATCTCTGCGACAGCCCAGGAGCAAAAGGATCATATTATCTCATTTAAATAAGACACAATAGATGTGTACTTCCACGGCCCCACTGCTGTCCATCACCATTCAACTGCAGCGCGGAAGGTCAAGAGAATAACAGAGGACAGACTATTCAAAAGACAGAAGATGGATTTAAGCTGCCCTCAAAGTGCGAGCTTTAAGGATTAAAAGACAAATCATCTACGTCAACGTGCCCATATTTGAGTCTGCTGAGGAGGAACACAACGTTTCTTCTTACCGGACCCGCGACCACCGGCTCAGTCCGCATTGGGCCCGGTCCACGGGCTCAGACCCTACAGGAGATGTGTGAGGCGTGTCCACTTTCAGCTGCCCCTCTGGCAAGGTGGGCAGGCGGGTAGGCGGGTTACCTCTGGCTGGTCGGCTCGGCGCCCCGTCGCTGCGCTGGCTCGCCGTGATGTCAGCACACGCCCGTCCGAACGCCAGCCCACTTCAAACATAAAGGGAGTTATGTTTCCGCCGGACCAATCGGCATTGTCAGCGAGGTCCGGGCTCACTACTAAAAACGAACCGTATCCCCCCCAATCCAGCCACAAAAAGGCGGCCCGCACGTGGACCTCCACCGTCCGTCATCTGCTACCCGACAGGGGGAGGCTGGGGCAAGGGAGGGGGCCCGCACTGGAGTGTCACCCGGAGCACACTGGAGCCACTAGGATAAATCTGGGAGTCCACGGCATGAACGTCGGCCGTAGGGCTCAGCATCTCCAGCGCTCATGCCGCAACATTTAGGCGACCAGTGTGAGCAGAGCCACGCAGGAGAAAAGAAGGACAAGAAGTCATTCCAAGACTCACACTGACAACCTTCCTCTGTGAAATGCTGCTAAAGGTTTCGAGCAAATAGTGCTGAATTAATTATGCATTTTCCCCCAGAACAGAAGGATGACAAAAAGCCTTAAATATTTAATGTAATGAAATCCGTCCCAGTTTTGTTTGATCGCCAAAAGGGGTGTTGAGATAAAACTTAAAAGAAACATCTCTCCACAGATTGCACTGGTGCCAAAAATCCATCCTGCCAATCATATCTGTGGCAACCTGCCAAAGATTCTGCAGAGCCTGAGAAATGCACTCGAGTTCACTTTAAGAGAAGCGAACCAATACTAAAATAGCAGAAGGCAATAAATCTGGTCCAAAGACCACTGCCCAGCTTTGTTCTAACCAAACCGTACACCTGAGATACTAGTGGCAGGTTTTTCATTGTAAACAAGAAGCATCTGAGGGACCTTTCAGCCAATCCTGCTTGATGAGCAAAGAGTAAAGGAGCTTAATCAATTCTGCTACCCCTGCACTTGTCGACTAGCTAAGAGGAGGACTGAAAAAGAGGTCTTCTGTCAGCTTCTGAGGTTTATCTCTCCACCTTCATCTGGGACTTGTAACCAGTGTGCAGGACATGTTGTGCTCAACACCTGCCTTCCACTGGGCATTGAAGCCAGTACTTCAGTTCCCACAGAACCATCAACAGACTGTTGATGTCATATAAAGACCGTTTGGGATTTGGATTCATTTCACACTAGTTACATTTATTTCTTAATTGAAATACCGTATTGAAGAAATACTGTTTTTAGTGTAAGGCCACACATGAAAGATTGGATAGGCATAAGAAGCAAAACAATTCCCACTTTATTACCTTGAAGACCCACCATGAAATCTGAGACGGCTCCATGGATACAAAGTGCTCTTGTCAGCGAGGCTGATTTAGCGCAATCACTACAATCACCATACTGAGGCCTGTATAAGACGGCACCACTGCGCAACAAAGCCCTGTCCCTCAGAAGCACTCTATTCCCCAGAAACATTGCGATCGTGGAAAATGACTCAGCGTTTTCAGGAACCTTAGATGACCCCAGGCCATTTTTTCAGATTAACTGCGGCTGAACTGATGGATGCATTCATCTCATCAGGTTTGTCTAAAGGTCATCGACGCTGCATTAGACGGCCAGGTGTAGCGGAAAGCGCAGTAGCCACTGCTAAAAGAAGCAGCTCTGATCCAAACATCAATAACAACTGGATGTTTATCACGCCCACCACCAGCTTCACTCAACTGGATTTACAACAGCAAGTGGGCAGACTGGGAACCGTTTCCGTAACAGTCTGAAACCTAGAGCGTCTTCATGAAATTCAGCTGCTGATCACAACTTCCTACAACTAAGTTTATATGAAGAATTCAGCAGAACTCCATAGCATCTAAACACTCATCTACTTACCAGGCTTCCTACTTGTAGGAACACTGTTTATAATTCTCCAGTAACCCCTCTATTCATCTTTACTGAAAGAAAAGGCAAAGGCGCGAGGAATTTACCCATTCCTGCTCCACCCCACAACTAGAAGTCAGAATCTGTGAGGCAGCACCTAGCTAAAGCTACTTAACCATGTAATACTGCCTGTTGCATATGTCAGTCACTAGATGTTGTACAACACTGAGCTAAGCTCTGCTGCCAAGCTGCCGGCAAATTCTCAAGACTTCCTCAAGCTAAAAAAAAAAAAAAAAACAGCAGCTACAAAGGGTATCCAAATTCCACACAATTCCTCATTATGGCACCAAATGAACATTTAATTAATTACTTGAATTAATACAAATACAAAATATTTTGTGATCTTCAAAGCATAAAGATCAGTACGCCCCTCAAAGTGTGTGTGTGTGTGTTTGTGTGTGTGATTCTGCACCCAAGTGTGTGCGTGCAAGGACTGTCACGCCTTCCAGCACGTTCCCCTGCCTCATGCCCTGTGTTTCCTGAGATAGTGTCTGGCTCATTGTGACCCTGCACTGTATAAGCGGTTGGGTGATGAATGGATGAATCCAAAAATTTACAAACAGCCTTTTACTGCTGCGTTATCAACAAGAGGCAGGGCTGGGTCGTGCACAACAGTATGTGCCAGATCTGCATTACATAATGTATTTACACTGTGAGGCATCGCTGTGTCACTGAGCTACGCTGTGGGAATGGGGAATAGGAAGGGTGTTCCTTCATCACCCTGGGATAGCGGGTGACACACAAAGCGCGGCCCCAGTGGGTCAGCAGGGGCTATGTTTGGTACATGTGTGGAACTGTTTGTATTGTTTTGCACTGCCTGCATTGTTTTGCACTGCCTGTAATCTTTTGCACTGCCTGCATTATTTTGCACTGCCTGTAATCTTTTGCACTGCCTGCATTGTTTTGCACTGCACATGTTGCACACGGCCAATGAAGATGATGAATGGGTCTCAATGATGGTGGAGATGAGGGGCTTTGGAGGGGCGTGGATGCGCTGGTAGATTCAGGGGGGCCAGCACTTGACAGGGGCCCTTGAATATGTAGAATTATATGTATAACTGGGCGGGGATGACATTTTGTCAGGGGGCTCAGAATTTCTAGGGACACCTCTGATGGTAATGCAACCCCAGAAAGAGTCCTTGCTTGGCTCCCCACCTGAGCCTAAAGTCATGCCTCCTCTCTGATCCCCAGCCAGCCTGGGTGACTGCGACAGGGACAGCAGCCAAAGCAGTTGCCTGGCGAGAGGCGTGACCCCCGTCCGGCAAGAGCGCAGTTCTGGGCTGCAGGCTTTTCTCCCAGGAAGGATGATTCTTCAGGTGTGTCATCAAGCGGCCTGGGCGGGGCGAGGCTGACTCAGCCGCGGGGCCACAAACGGGACGGGTCGCAAACGCAGCCGTGGGACATATAAAGGAGACGGGCGCGGCGGAGCAGATGGGAGCGTGGGAGCGCATGCAGAACACGCTTCCACCATATCACGCTATCCACAAGGAAATGGAACGCAGGGCTTTTACGTCCAAGAAGTAAAATACACCAGGGACCGTCTTGTAAGAAAGATGATAACCAAAGACACGGCATATGAAGAAGAGCTAAAACAGACAGCATGGGATCCGGCGGGGAGTAGTGTGCATAGCCTGGGTTGGAAATGTTGCCTGCTCAATGGCACAGAAGAGAGATGGATTTTTTTTTTTGGGGGGGAGACATAGTTTAATAATTTAAATACAAAGGTATATTTATTGGGGGGGGGGGGGCAAATGAATCAAAATCAAATATTGCAGAGGTACATATCCTCAATCGGTGTTGGGGGGTGTTCACTGGATTCAATAAAGCAGCTGAACTGGCTGGATGGATCTGTCACTAAGAGAAAATTCTCTGCTAAAAAACAGGTTGTGTGGGGGGGTTTGCAGGACAACAATATGGGGAATTCTTCGGGGGGGCATTTCTGCTTCCCTACTCTGTGCCATGACTGCACCTACACAGATGGTTGTACCAACACAGAGCGGTACTCACTATGTGCCAAGGAGTGCAAACTTCACAGTGTCATCGGACAAGATGAATAACATCAAGTGGTTCCTACGCTCTCAACGACTTTCACGAAGTCCTGCTGCTGCGCTGTGGAGGAGATTTAGTAACAAAAAATTTTTAAAAAAATGCCTGTTCAAATGTGACCGCAGTGTAGACGCTGTAACACTTTTCCAGTTATTCATTTCTCACTCTGGGAAAAAACACCAACCAGGAAAGATAACCCCACCTCTGTTTAAGGCGGTCGAATCTCTTGCTGGGTCAACCCAGGCCTGTTCTGGGCCTGTCTCTGCTCTCATGCTACACGGCAGAGGGAATTCTTCCCAAACTGACCATGATCCAGCTTCTGGGTTAAACATTAGAGCTGAACAGGTGTATCAGTGCTGCTATGAACTGAATCTGTGGAGGACAGACAGGAAAAGGCACAGGTGGGGGCAATTCTAGGATTTTTTAAGGTGGGAGGCACAAGAGGGCTCATATTTCATACAGAGGGGCCAGCCTTATCATTAACTACTGAAGGTTAATGCGGGGGGGGGGGGGTCACTCTTGGGACCAATCGGCTTTCAGCTGGAGCTAGTGCCCCTGTAGCCCCGCCCCTGTACGCAGCCCTCGGTACGCGGCAGATGAGCTACAGTCAGCAACATTAAGTCTGACTCTTAGAAAATTGTTAAAGGTCTGAGTATACTAAATCTAAAAAGTAGGGCAAGTTAAATTGGCAGTTATCACCATTGGACAGAGCTGCCATAAAACACAGAGGCCTCAGAAGTGACCCCTAACCACCCACATGCTGACATACCTGCTACCATTTTAACCATCAGCTTCCTTGACCATTTACAAACAAAGAGCTGCAAACATCACCCATGAATCACCTTAATGGGAAAGGTACCTGTCAAATCACCTTTTTAAAATCACCTTAATGGGAAAGGTACCTGTTAAATCACCTTTTTAAAATCACCCTAAAGGGAAAGGTACCTGTAAAATCACCTTTTTAAAATCATCCTAAAGGGAAAGGTACCTGTAAAATCACCTTTTTAAAATCATCCTAAAGGGAAAGGTACCTGTCAAATCACCTGCCATCCCAAAGTGACACACAAGTAAACACAACACTAAACGAATGTTGCATGGCACCAAATTCAGATTTTACAACTTTGCAGTGACTCATCTTTATGATACTTTAAAATAAGCAGGCAACTGAAAATAGATGATTAATATTCATGTGATGTAATTCATTTGTGAATAAATTTTATACACAAACAGGTGAAATAAAATGAGGATGCGATTAATAAATATCTTCTTAATATAATTTAAGTGTGTAGACATAAATCATGTACATTTGTAGCTTTAATTGTTAGTAATATTAATGTTCTAGTCATTTCCATTAAAAAACCCTCTAAAATGAACTTTAATAAATGTTTGACAAAGAGGTGTAAGTCTACAAAATACTTCAATTCATGTGTGATGAGACAGATTCTGCTAAGCTAATAATATCATAAATGTTTAAAAATAGAATCAACTATAAAAAGCATAGAAAAAAACTGAAAAAAGCAGCTGTAAACACGAGGGGGTGCTGGAGAGATCACTGATTTTGTTGTTCAATCAGCATCTGATTTGACAGCATGTCCTGTTCTACCTTCTTTTTTGGGTTCTTATGAGTTGGGCTTGGTACCACTAAGAGAACCTCCAGTGCAGAGAGCCTGTGTTCATACCAGAACCAGTATGTACTGCAGTAATGGTGAGTTTATTTCATTCCCACCTAAAATGGAGGGCTGGTGTGAACCGAGGAGCCAGTGCTCTTCACTGTACTGCACTGGAGTGCTGTGTTTGCAAGCCCCTCCCCCCCCACCCTCCTTTGTGGCTCACAGATCCAGTCACTCCCACGCAGCTGCTCCAGCACCTCTCTGCAGCCGGTCTGGAAAGATGTGGGTGTGAAAACAGAATCTGATTTGCCATGAGATGACGGGGTGGGGGGGGAGAACATTCCCTGGCAGGAAGTGTCAAAGGATGCAGGTGGTGGAAAACAGAAGGAAACAGAAGCCCCGCCCCCCTACAGTACAGACTCTGAGAGCCCCTCCCCCCTACAAGCCAGACTCGTCCCTCCCTCTACAGTACAGACTCTTGGAGCCCCTCCCCTTACAGTACAGACTCTGGGAGCCCCTCCCCTTACAGTACAGACTCTGGGAGCCCCTCCCCTTACAGTACAGACTCTGAGAGCCCCTCCCCTTACAGTAGAGACCCTGAGAGCCCTGAACAATACACTCAGCAGCTGGCTTTACCCCACTCTCAAAATGGCCACATCGCTAAGCCCCTGCATTGAAGCCATGAGTAAATACTTCCTGTTATCTGTGAAGGAGGACTATCCACAATAGCTGACAAGAAAAGGAAAGTATTTATCCAGCCGTAGTCCATTACCGCACATTACGGCACTTTTATAACAGCCCACACAACTTTTACTGTAAGACGTGGCAGAGCCACCTGAAAGGCCAAGTCACTCCCGGAGGTGTGAGTTATGAGTTTATGTGATGACACTGACAGGTACATGGTACACATGGCCTTAAATGTGCGCGGAAGACAGAAAAGCGGTTAAGTTTAAGCAGAGGCCAGCAGGCCATTAAAAGCCTCTTTAGGATCCTTCAAACATCGGTTTGTGAAAAAAAACAACAGCTCCCGCCAGTTTCTCAGGACTAATACTCTGAAAACTCTGAAGAGACAAAACATTAGATCAATCAGCTGGTATAATGAGCCGGAAACACAGACGCCCGTTTAAGGGAGCACTTGGCCAGCAGGCAAAGGTTTTCACTGACGGCAATAATAAGCCGGACGTAAGCGCAGCCAGTTACAGCTACTTACACAGGAAACCAAAAGCCCTTAATGGATTGGAGTGAGACAGTCCCAGCCCTAAACACAAGCATTCTGTGAAGCTTTGAAACTGATCTTTTTTTTTTTTGCAGAAAAAGCTCCTCTGATACAGTCATACTCCTTTGTAATTGTCCAATCACAGAGAGCGAGGGGGGCAGGGGGGCATTAATAGGAACCTGAAATGTGTTAGTAGCCATAAATAAAGGCCGGCATCTCATTTTAAAGTGAATTTGACATGGACATCCAATAAAATATAGGCTTACTTTATTAAATGTGCCGGAAACTGTAATTATGGAAAATAAATGGTGCAGAGTAGTCATTCAATTTAATTTATCTGGTCAGTATGGGGGCCACAGTTGCTTAGTGTTCAGTGCCATTGCCACAAAGCCCCTCCCCCCCATGTGCATGGAGGTTGCCTGCTTTCCATATGTTCATGCAGCTGTCGTCTGGGTATTCCAGTTTCCTGGCACAGTCCAGAAGTTTCCTCAGTGCGGTGACTTGCGACTGTGTGTGACCTATGATAGACCAGCTTCTCACCCAGCTCATACTTCCTGAGATGAGCAGCAGGCTCCTCCTAGTCCCACACTGAATAAGCAGTTACGCAACACGGACGGCCGTTTGGTCTGTAGGATAACCCAATGTTTTTTTGGTGATCAGTGGTCATTGTTGACACCACAGCACACAGTGCACAACAACTTAATGTGTCCTCTGCATTTAACCCATGTCATCGTGACTTAGCAGGGGGCAGCTAATTTAGTGCTTAGCGGTGGTACCTTGCTCAGGGTACCTCAGTGGTGCCTTGCTAGTCGGGGATTCGAACCAGCAATCTATCAATTAAGTGTGCTTCCCTAACCATTAAGCCACCAGAGCAAAGACCAATGGCTGTATACAGGTGCAGGACCACTGGTGCCAGCTGAAAGCTGATTGGCTCCCAGAGTGCCTGCTCCACTGTCACTCACCAATTCAAAACATATCATTGGTTAACGAGGATGGGCTCTCCCTTTGAGTTTGGTTACTCCTTAGGTTTCTAACTTCTAGGGAGTTTTTCCTTGCCACTAAATGAATTAATGATAAGACTACATGAGTTATGACCCCTCTTATGTCCCATCCTACCCTTAAAAAAGTCTGGAATCACCCCAGAAGGGCTGTTTACTGGCAAAGGGAGTCAATGAGCAAGTAGGTGGTGTCCGAGAAGACGAAAAGCACAGGAAATACTGTCATAGAGGAAAAACAGCAAGTATGCTATTGCATAATGAAGGGGAACTCCATGTGAATTCTATAACTGAACTTGTTGTTCTTGCAGGCCACAGTGCGAGTGCCATGAGTTGTTAAATCATGCAAGCCATAGCAAGAGTGTGGTTCCATTATATTCCCAGTAAACATTTCCCAATACGCTCACATAGAAAAGCCATCTAACACAGATTGTTATTATGCTGTTATTAATTGTTATTAGAACAACAATTGAGAGACTGCAAACATTTTTCATCTCTTGCAAACTATAGCTGGTGGTTCGGGGAAGCAAAACATCCCTCATGATAGATCACTAGTAACAGAACCTAAAATTATTCAGCTTTATACATTAAAATCACATAAGCTTAAAAAAAAATCACAAAAAACATCTATTATTCATCTGAATTTTATTTATCAGATGTCTTTATCCCAAGCATTGCACAATTGAGAGGACTGTGGATGGGCACGCTGGAGCAAGTGGTGTTAAGGATCTGGCTCAAGGACCCACGTTTTTTTTTTCTTCCTTGGAATCAATCACATTACAACACGACGCCAACCACAGGTTTTTAACTGGTAACCTTCCAATCACAGGCATAGAATCCTAGCCCACCGAGGCACAATCCACCCCCACAAAAAAAAAAGGAACCCTTCATGAATTTGCATGTCATCCTTTTCACGGAGGGTCACACTAATCTTCTCTGCATTGTTTCATTTTTAATATATGAGCCGTGAGTATTTTCCATACTGCTCATTCAGTACAGTTGTAAAGACGATTCTTAATTATGCATTTCGTTATATACGCAGTGTGTTTATGACACGCCAGTATAAATATATGTACAGGCTGATGTAAATATATGCATAGTAAATTAGTGGAATTCTTCAAATACACCATTTCAACTAGAAGAACTGCTTAGGAATGAGTTTTTGGATGCATAAGAAGAATGAACTTCAAGCGTGTCATGTCTGCGCCCACCTCCCACGTCTCGCTCGCTACCTTTAAAACAAACTGCATTCATTTGCATTGCATTTACATTTACGTGTTCTCATCCCATTCGGGTCAAAGTTGACGAAAGTCAAAAAGCCAGAATCGACCATGCAAAATGGGCCTGCGACGCAAAGCAAAGTTTAAACAAAGGTTTTGGTGTCAAATGTTACCAGTAGACTGTATTTGGATGCGTGTTGGTAAACTTTGTGTGTGAACTGTACTCCCACAAAGGGAGAACATTATTTTTAGTTCACGATGGAGAAGTCAGGATGGTGGAGGACAAGAGAAGCCCAAGCTACCTTAAATAACAGCATGAGCTAAGGAGTGGGAATGTTAGTAAAGAACTACGAGATTTTAAGGACCATTATCATCCTCCTGCAGATACAGCCCAGGCCCTCACAGTGATGGTGGCGGCATGAGGCTCAGGGGGGGATGCTGTAATCAGAAGGCTGCTGGTTCAAATCCCAGAGTTGGCACAGAGATTTCATCATTAGGCCCATAAGAATGGCCCTTAGGATAAATACAGGTAACTAATTGATGCCGAACCATGCTCGTCATTCTGTCATCTGTGATGCTGCATGGGACAAGCTGTCAAAGAAATGCCACGTACAAGTAAAAATGACCCAAAAGGCATACAATGATGTAAGTGAAAGCCTCAACCTGTGGTCAGGCTTCCATTTGGCCAGTGACACTGGAAAGTATTGCTGGGAGTCTTCAGATGATAAGAACATCAGTCCATCTTCTAACCACTTACCCAGTACAGGTTGTCAGTGAGCCTGCAGCTTATCTCAGATGCCCTTCCACGGCAAGGCAGAAGAACACACCAAGGGAAATTCAAAGACACTGATTTACTTAAGAGCATGTTTTTTTTAGACTGCAGGCCACAACATGGACAAACAGAGGGAGGATATGCAAAGTCCACACGGACAAACCAGGGCTGTGATTCCACTCACCAACCCTACAACTGTGAGGCCATAGATAGGATCAGTTTAAGATTCCCAGTTTGTGTGAATTATACGGTCATTTATTCTCTCCTAATAGTTTTCACAGTCTGACATCCATTCATGCACACCCTTTACAAAGGGCACGACAGGTAAAATACACCTTCAGACTAAGCCTTCCCTGCTCCTGTACACCACAGTGTAAGTACACTCACTGGAATCCATGACAGCTCATAGAAATCTGTATAAACACTTACATAACATACACCTTATTTTTCCTGAGTCAAAGATTTTACTATGAAATCTGCAGATGACTACCTGAACAATACTACAGGGCAGTAGTTCTCCATTTTTGGGTCCATCTCTTGTGAGAGAGATGACAAGGCGCAGGGGTGTTCTAAGCGAAATGTCATGCATCAGTTGCGTCCCTAGTCATTCACTCCACGATCACTCCAGAAAACGGAGTTGCTTCAGTTCAGCTTTTCAGAAATATAATAATAAGAAAAAAACGATACGTGGGTGAACGGCAATTAGCAGACGAGGCACGCACCGGTCTAAGCACCCTCTTCAGCTCCTGTGCGTCTGCACAGCATCGCTTATCTCCAGTTTCCACCCACATCCCGGGGACAGGACGACCACAGTGACCTTAAATCGCCTTAAAGGGTCGAGACAGCTGTCCATCCATAACCTGCCAATTAGTTCCAAGTGCAAGAAGAATTAAAGTTACCACGACACACATGCTTCCCATTATCCGCAAAAGCAGTTTTAAATAAATAATGCGTACATCACGACCAGTGTATTACTAAAAACGTCACAGCTTTTGTGATCCCTATATGGTGCTATCGAGTATGCCGGCTATCAGAGCTACTGACTACCCCATGCTTTTCTGCATCATTCATAAAGGCATAGACATGGTTTTTTAAACCTTGGGAGTGTATAAAGTTGCTTTAAACATACGCGACTAACAGCTCTCGGAAGTTGCGGATGTTGCGGCGTGAAAGTGATCCATGCATGGATACCCCTAAGCCGCAGCATCGCTATAGCATCTATCAGCGTTGAACCGTGTTAATGCTGAGCAAAAGAAAATAATAATAACCATACATTCAATCAAAAGTAAAAACAGGCACCGAAGACTCACGTCTACACTATAGTTAAATAAGCTAAGACGGTTACGATCACACTTGCCATCGTGTAACCACAGCTTTTGCGCTAGTTTCATTTAGGAAATGTCGTTGGTGCGGCTTAAGTATTGGCGAACATCTCAAAAATCTACTCCAGATAAATGCCTCGGTCGACTGCCATGCAGCCGAAGGCAACGCACATCGTTACTCGGAGCACCGGCGCTGCCTGACTTTGCCCGAATACGTTTGACCACGATCACACTGGAGATTAAAGACGACAAGCCCTGAAATGCACGGAATCGCCCCCCTCCAACATAAAACTGTCTTTCTTTCTAAAAATACCCCCAAGCCAAAAACTGCGCTAGCTCGCCCGAAATGGTGGAAGACATGCAGGCTGCCCGATGTACCCATTTCACGGAGGTTCGCGGCAGGTTCCGCTTTTTTACGCGTTTACCAGCCAATCCTCACATGTAACATTTTTAACGGCGACTTACTTTGATGAGCAGGAATCTACTGTTTAACTCGGCGGCTCCAAGCAGAAGCGATGGCTGAAAAGTTCCCTGTTTTTTTCTGGGCAACATCTGGGAGGGATCGGCGTTTGTTTCAGCCTACGTTTATACTGGACAGTGAAAAGCCATCCTTTAAAGGCGGAGTGCAAGCTCAGGACAAGCCCAGTAAACAACAGGCTCGGGGCTTTGCTGTCAAAATAAGCACTATTTCAGCGACCATCTCCCTCTCATAGCCAATACACTTTTAGCATTTATTAATATTATTATTTTAAAATCTATTTATAACGTGAATGCATCAAATTTTACTCAGGTTTCCGTTTCCAAAATTACATATCGCTGTTATTGTATATTTACAAGATTAACACATATATGCTTGTATTCAATTCTTTACCGTGGAATAACAAAATAGGCGTAACTGCTCTCATTTTTCACATTAGATTATTCAAATTATTGCTATGAAATTTTAAAAAAATTCTGGTTTTGGATTAAATGAACAGTCTGGGAAGGTTTTGCAGAAACTACAGCTTCATTGTAATATGTGCCTCGATCAAAAGACATCCACAAAACTTCGGGACCTGCTGCAGATTCAAACTCAGATGAAACAAGCAAATTTTTGGTTTACATCCAGATCTGAGAGATCGACACTGCCCAGTATAGGGAGCTTTTAAATGAATAGTTTCATTTTTGTTGCGCTTTGGGTGAGTGTGGTGAAACTTGGGGCTGACTGATCTCTAATTAGTAGGTATTTTAAAAACATCTGTACAATTTAGTGAAATTAACAAAATATGCAGCATCGCAGTCTTAAAATGTAGCAATGAACATCATATTTTTCTTTAAAGAAGCTGAACGTCGGGGTCTACACTCATTTTATTTAAGATTCGTAAATCTGTGTCCTGACGCTGAAAACATTCCGGTCTGCAATGAACTGAAGACATGATTCAACTCTCAAGGTATCGTGGGAAGGTGGAGGACAACTATGAACAGAGCAGAGATGAGGATGAAGAGCAGGAAGCAGGAAGCTTCAGCAGAACTGGGTATTATGTGGGTTGTAAATTTCTATGGTATCTCATGACAGCCAGTACTGGCCCGTAGTCCTCCTAGACAGAGCATCTTCAGAGCAGATCTTGTTTATCATCATCTGGATGTTCATTTCCCTCTCTGTTCATCCTCCTTTGATTCACCACTGAATACCGCTATCCCTTATTTGTAAATGCAGTAAAATTATACGTTTGGGTAGTCTGCTTTTCTTTCGTTTAGCTCAGTTGTTGAAGACACAATTCTGAATTTTCAGGGGATTGCGGGCATGTGAGATGTCCATTGGATGTAAAGGTTTTGTTTTCTGCAAGTGCGATCTGTTATTTGTGCGGGATGAGAGTGCCCCCTATTGGATTTAACGGTCATACACATTTCATTCTCATTTTTACGTAAAAGGTTCTATATTCCACCCCTTTGAACTAGCCGTTTTCCAGACTCACCATATGTATTATTGTGAATAACCGCCCTAATTATAAAGATTAGTAAGGATACCATAGTAAATAAATTAATATTTATGTTTTTATTGTTGCAATAAGGCATGAATGAGGAATTGTGACAGACAGTAACAATACCAAAAGTCACACGAGTCATGAAATTTAGAAATTAGGACATAATAATCTAGCCTTAGCTGATTACATTGTGACCCACATATCTCTTGTCATAGGGGGGTAACTGTGAAGCTGAGAAAAAAAGTTCACAAAAAAATATTCTGCACTACTATCTTTGGGATTTTCCTAAACCTAATCGAAGAGCTTAATGTGGTCGCAGTGTTACCGGGGCAACAATCAAGAGGGGCGTGTTGTGGCATACTCGTGCATAGCACTAATCTAGAATTGACTCAGTAAAACTATCCACTGCAGAAATGGGCAAAATGTCAGATACTTTGACATTAAAGCAGAGGAACTGCAAACAGATAAATTAATTCTTACAAAAGGATACAGATATATTTTTTTCAGTGGTTTATTACATGCTTACCCTTGTGTTACCTGACACTGCTTCAAATATCATCGTACTGCAATCATGAATCAATTTACATAATCATAGAATAACATGAACGATATAAAATGGAGCACAATTTAAAAATACGACAGAAAACATAAAATTAAAATCTGACCTGGCATAATGAAATAAAACATTTCACCCATATATACAAGTATCTACAGATTTTAACAAAACAATGTTTAACTTCCACATTGCTTTCAAATTCATTTTGGCAAAGACCGACATATATTAGTATATATATGGATAATTACATCTTCGTACACCATCACCTCACTGTGACTATATTTTTGATCTGGGTTTTGATCTTTTAGATCTTTCTTATGATACATGTAATAGCCTAATCAGACCTGAAACTTACAATCTTAAGTATTTCTACCTTATTTATTCTAAGTAAAAGCTCTCAAGATTAATAAGATAGAACAGCTACACAAAATGCTATATAAAGCAACAATGGCCATATGGATACTTCTAACAAAAAAAATAAGAACTTCACAGTACTTAAGGTGGTAACTAATTAAATAATGGTAGTAACCAGTCTTCATATTCATATTTCAAACTTAAAACTATTATTTGGCATTTTGACATTGATATGACCAAACAGACTGTTTTTTTTTTTTAACTGAGGAGACCATTTATCAGGAAGAGTAATGGACAGGAAGAGTAGAGTAACTGACAGTAAAATTATTACAAAAAAAAAAGCAAATTAAGATCCAACTTCTGTGATATGAGTTAAGAAATTACACTTCCATGTGACACATCCTGAGGATAAATAGTAAAATACTATTGCTCCAGGTTTGTGCTACTGTTAATGGTACGAGAAACTCTCAACCTGCCCTTCCTGACCTGCAGTACATGACAGCAGGACAACAGGCAGATCATAGATATTTGAACTAAAATTTATTTTACAGCTGTCGAGAGAACATGTCTCAGGAACAATAAAAAAAAAAAAAAAAAATCAGTAACTGTTTTGCAGGGAACGGAATGCAGCTCCATGGCACAGCTATGGCTCTCCCTTTGTATGGTACTAAGCCTAACACAGTTTGAAAACAGCAGGCTGACGTTATTGCTAGCGAGTATTATTCCGAGACATTCTGGGCCGTGTTTCTCCCAGGCTGGCTGGCTACATCACGTGAGACTATATCCCTGCCATCCCCAAAAACAGAAACGCAGCAGAGTAAGAGGTACAGCCACAATTCTCTTCCCTGCAGAATGTCTTCGATGACCTTGAGATCTGCCTTGAGATCTGGATGGCGCCCAGGAGCTTTCGCTGTTCCCAGAGCACATTACAGGCCAGTATTAAAACTACGTGTGTCAGAGAATTAACTAACGGAAGGCAATAAAACAAGCTACAGTGTCCTTTAAAATATTGATATGAATATGAATATTGTCCAGCTGGCTGAATTAAAAAGACGTAACATCTGAAGAAGAAGCGGTACCACTCATCGTACTCTGGATCAGTAGCAGTAGTAGAGTTGGGAGCGAAGGCCTCTATAGGTGTCCTCACACTGGGTAGTGCCTTGTTCCCCCTCAAACAGCATGGAGTCCGGGAGAACGACGCCCTCTAGAGGATCGGGCTGGCAGAACTCCACCACAAATTCCACCTCGGCATCCAACAGAGCTTTGGACCACAAGGAGGCGTCGAAGTGGCCAGACGTGCCGCCGTACTCCTCAGGAAGCACGGAGCTTGGGATGTTCCGGTGCAAGGAGTTCAGGTCCGAACCGTGAAGTATGAACTGCATGGACATATTTATAAGAGTTACACATCTGGGACTAGACCCTGGGGACCCCAAACAGTCCACATATCTGCTCCCTCCAGCTTCCAGCACACATAGGGGGTATCCCACAAAGCAGGACTTCTTTGTTAGCCGGATAACTTACGGCAAATGTAAGGACCGTCCAATAGGAACACCACTTACTTCTCTTCCTATTAGACAGTTTTCAAGTCAGGCTTAAATTATCCAGCTAGGAAATCCTGTTTTGTGTAATACCCGCCTGTTCCCTGTTGTTAAGTGCTCTTACTTGTTTGGTTCAGGTTTGCTGGGAGTTGGCAGGGAGCCAAAATGACACCTACATGGGTCCCTCGGGATTGTTGAGTAGATGGTTAAGTGGGTCAGTCACTCCCTGGGCGATTCTCAAGGGTCCAACAGCAATGACACCATGGGATTTGAATGGGAACCTTTCGCTTATGGGAACGGAGGCCTAACCCACCAAGCCACCAAGCACACACTTCAGCCCTCGCTGGAGATCTGCACCGTCAAACAGCAGTATAGCTGCTAACATGTAGCCGGAGCCAGCCACTCACCCTTTCTGCCATCTTCTCCTTCAGGAACGGCTTAATGATGGCAAAGATTCCCTTGAAAATCCGGGGCTCATTGATTATGTTGACCGCTTTTATTCGAATCGGAAATCCATCCTGGGGCAGAAATATACGCCTATATTGCCACGTCTGCAGGCATCAATATTTAACATCTTTGCTAATATGTAGCAATAAGCGCATGAGGAATGCGGTGGAGTACAGAGTAGGCGGGCAGATGTGTTCTGCGCCCCTACCTGAAGAATGCCCACGATCTTCTTGGCAAGCAGGGGTCCAATACTGGAGGCATGAGAGAGCCCCACCCCGCTGTAGTCTGCCAGGATGACCACCCCATTGACCTGGGTCTCCTCCGCCTGGATCAGTTTCTCCAGCGTCAGGTAAATGGCACGGATATTGTCGACAAAGGGGTAGTCATTTGGCTTCCATTTTCCTTTGTAAGAAATATATATATTTATAACAAACCACACTGCTAATACCAGCTAATCAAGCTGCTATTAGATGAACGCTATAGGCTCATTCTTATAAATTATATCCTTTTAATTCTAATTTTTGAGCTGTACATTCTTTAAAGTAACTTTGATTTTAGCAACCACAATAAGTGACTTTATAATAAATTATTACGTGTGTGTGTGTATGTGTGTGTGTGTGCGTGTATATATATATATATATATAAATTTATACATACAAAATCTCTGGAGTCTGGACCATTTCTTAATATAGATGCTTAATAATATAGTTGCTTAGATTATATTCTTAATACAATGGGGGCATGTTCTCATGAAGTCAAAAATATTGCAAGTTAAATATGAGTATATGATTTGATAAATAAGTAAAGAACTGCTGACACTGAGTAAGTAAATAAACATTTAAATATGATATGTTGTTAAACACCGTATGAGATGTTTATGCATGCGATCACATGAATGGGTGGATGCTGCCATCACCCTGCGTTATTTGAAAGCATCGTACTTAGTTTGGGAGCAAAATTCAAAGTTTGATGACTACTGGATGTAAGTCACTATCACACCATCACAAAGTCGAAATACTCTAAGTCGACCCATCGAAATGTGAGAAGCATCAGTATTTCCATATGAAGCAAATTCTTGTATTACTAATTTGGAAAATCCAACTCTAGTTCTGAGAGGGTGAATGAACTGACCGGGTCGGATGCAGAGGATGTAGCGGCCTTGAGGGTCTGGGTGTGGAAGAACAGTGAGGAAGCCTCGGTCCAGCACATGCTTGATGGTGGAAGGTCGGAGGTCGTGGAAGACCTCAGGCCAAGCCCGGCGACTCATGTGATAGTTCAGCAGCAGCTGCAGCGCCCGGTCATAGTCAAACTTCCGAGCACGGAGGAAGCGAAGGAGAAAAGCGTCATCCAGCCGGGTCCTGAGGTTGGGCTGGTCCTTGAGGACCATGTCCCTCAGGGCCTGGACGTCGCGGAGACGCCATTCTGGCTTCTCTTGCAGCTCTTCCCGCGCCTTAGCTACCAGGTCAGGGGTCAGTGTGCAGGTGTAGATGGGTGGCGGAGCTAAGGGAAACCCGCCTCCTTCCTGCGTTTCGCGTTCCTTGGGAGACCCCGTGCTGATGACGTCATTTTCTTCTGCCATTAGCTAGGTTTGCAGCGCTGAAACAACAGATTCTGCGTCACAATTGCGACATGACCAAAACTAAACACTGACTTTATTTAGCTAATAAAATAACAAACTATACGGTAATTGCTAGTATAGTACTGCGTTTGCAGTTGTAATGTTTGCAGCATTAATAATGCTAGTTGTTGAACAAATACTCGTAGCATTAAAGCAGCAGTACTGGCAGTATTTTACATGCTGTTTAATTTATTTTAAATATAAAAGGCAATTGCGGGCACTAGTTTTAATAAAGTGGCAATACAAGAACCAACTGCACATAGTAGTATTGTAACTATGTACTAATAGCTATTTCAATGATTTTGGCAGTAAACGTATCACTACCTGCAATTTTGTTCTCGATGTTAATGTACTTTGGGGGTTCATTCGCAAACAGATCACGAATATCACAAATAGCAGATGCTACTCGATGAGTCAGACAAGCCCCAAAATCATACGAGGGGAATATAGTTTCTCACTGTCAAGAATGTGCGACGTTTTCAGACTGATCGTTTGTGTACCAGGAAGAAAAAAAAGAAGAAAAGACAGTCTGACCAAACAAGACTCTATAATGTAATTTAATGCAACTACATGAAGATATGTAGCGTTTTAATTTGCTATGCACTTGTAATTCTACGTAGTTTTCAGTTTGGCCATCAAATTTATGGTTATATATATATCGCCGCCGTGGTAGCTAGTTGGCACTGACGATCTGTAAATTCATATCGAAGTAGAGAATCGGAAACATCCAAATAGCTATACGAAGTCACAACTGCTAACTGCTAGAGTCGTACTCCTCCGGTAATACCAGGCATGGTATTTCTTCTGGCGTTTTATCATTTTTACTATTTTCAGTTTTGGGGTTCTTTTATTGGACATTGAGCCCCAGACTGCCGGGATTTTTACTGCAGTGTTTGCTTTTATTACCTTCCCTACCTGGCTTACCAGCTCGACTGGTGTTTTCGAACCCGTCGCTATTTCCTTACTGCTTTTATTCCGGCAATCATAGTAAATCTCGACAAAATCGTGCGGTTTCTTTTTAAATATCCAAAACACAACCAAGAGACAAACTGGAAATATCTTGAAAAGAACAATAAAACGGCAATAAACTAACCTGCCCCAGCGCCCTGCAGTTCCGGGTAGGCGTGCGCGAAAGCGACCTTTCTATGGTTACACAGTAGCATGTGATAAGACGTCATCTGCATTTATTTAATTATTTTTTATTTGTTTGTTTATTTATTTCAGTGTCACACGAGAGCTAAATTCAGACTTTATTTGCATTTCCCCTAGCGACCATGCATACGGAATTGAAAACAGGCCGACACGTACATCGCAGTAATTCCAAATTATATTACACTTTCTTACGTGACCCACGCAGCACATAAATCATATACACAAGCAATAATTGCAGATAACTTTTTAACAAGAGCGCTAGCAGATACTAAGGTATCTGAGAGCAATCTGAAGCAAAGGCTTTATAGCTTTGCGTTGCCTGCAGCTTACCCTTGGGCTACAATTGTGTGACCGCGAACTTCCACGTGTCCTGAGAAATGTTTATGACGTCCCTTCAAATGCATTAATTGGAAAATAAAACCATGATTTTGATTTGCCATTCTTTAAAATATGTTTATCTGTGACGTTATGATGTGCATAGCAACCGCATTAATTATTTTAGTGTTGAGAGAATTGCTTTTACATTTTTTCTTAATACTTGTTTAGCAATTCTGGTTAAAAAAAATTAAATAAATAAATATTATTTATATTCTTTAGTGCTAACAAACATCTATCAGTTTTTGTGTCCATATTTAATGAATAATGTTTGAAGAAGACAGTTAACACATCAGTATTGTTCACGGTATAGAGTATGGATTTTACTGCTCGAAGATAATTAAATGAGTTGTACCTATAAATCAATTAGTTACTTTGTAACTGCAATGAAAGCAACATCTGCTAGTGATTATCAAATCTAGGTAAAAGGACACAGTAGGAGACTTTCGAAGCTTTCATCTTGTTGTCTGATATGCACTCCACTGATGCATTGCTCAGCATTGTGTTGTCCATTATATTTTTATGATATCCTCAAGTTGCCTTAGAATTTTTTTTGCTGAAAATTTGTCTTCTGCTAGCTTTACTTTGGTTAGGTTAAACCATTTACAAATTTTCTGAACTTTGTTGGATGTCAGTATTTGCTCTGCAAACAATGGTTGAACATTTTGAACTTCTAAAGCAGATAACAGAACAGATCTTCTAAAATAATATTAGCATTGAGTGTCCTTTCATGTACCATCACGTCACATGATGTCACAATGGATGAATTTGTATTCAGTTCAAGAACTGCCAGAACTGTAATTGTACATTTTCTCAGAAAATACTCTTTATATTTTGAAAGCCATGATCACATTTCAAAGGAAACAGAATTCAAAGTATTAATGATCTTCACTTGTGCTTTGGTTTGGACAAAGGTATCTACTAAATAAATGAACGCTAATGAATGATCTTAACGGAATCTTACTGGCATGAAATCTAAGTGAAATCATTTGATAATTTGTTAAGTCTTCATTCTTTGGTTTTGGAATATTATATGTATCATATACCAATCTGTAGATCTATGACTTGTGTTCCATATCTGTTGACATGATTTGATGATTCTTGATGATTCATCCTCAGTTGTTTGTAATATTTTCTCTGGGATGTTATCTATCTTCACTTTTGGCAGAAATCTCAGCGACTTCTGCACCACCGAAAGGTTCTCCCACGTATCTGACTTCATGAAATATATCTTGTTTATTTATGCTATACTGATCTTCAGTGTATTCCTTCCATCTATGCTTGATCTTCATTCCATCAATCATTATCTGCATGTTTATGTCCTATGCCATACTCACTTTAGACTGTCACTTCTTTCTACTCCAACAGGTCTTCTTAAAATCAGTTCTGGTTTTTCCATGTTTATTTCTATCATTATGAACTTTCCAGATGTTTGTCTTTCACAATTAATTGTGTTCAAGAGAGCGTTATCTTTTCTGGTTTTCTTTTTTTGTAATATCTACTGTGTCTTCTGCATCATCCAATCTGCTTTCTATGGCTCTGGCATTATTTTTCAAATTCCTCTTGAATAATCTCTTTGAATTCCATCCACCTTTTAATATCAAATAGATAACACATCTTAAAATCAGTTTCCGATTTTTTTCCTTGAAGGTGGTGGGCATATTTCTTGTCATTTTTCAGCTTGCAGTGGTCAGTTTATTAAGCACACCTGCTATTTAATGGAAATATCTTTCTCCTCCAAACACCAAATCATGTGACTACAACTAAATGTATACAACGCAAAGAGGGTATCAAGAAATTCAGAGACCCATTGGCAAAGCATTAAGTTAAATGTTGTGTAATCTAGGTGATTTTGCACATGCTGTAATTGTTGGATCATGATGTGTTGGTTCCAGCATCTCAGAAATAACAATCTTCTCTCGGAGTGGCTGTTCCTTTAGTGAAAACATCTTCATGAGAGACATCAGAGTAGAATGGCAAGATTTTTTTAAAGCTTAACAAGAAGCACACATCTGCTAAACAGTACAGGAGTAGTGTACAGAAAGGCTTATCTTTAAGCACAACTCATCAACAGTTGGAGGGTTCTGGAGGCAAAAGTGGGGCCTACCCGGTACTGGCTAGGTGTTCCGAATAAAGCAGTGACTGAGTGTAACTGTTTTATCAACCGTCTTGCAATCTGCCCCAAGCCAAATCTTTGATATCTGAGTCTTTCTGCCATCTGGTACTGACAATATAGTTTGTTTGATTTTTTGAGATTTCCATCGGTTGACATCTAGGTGTAACGATGCTTTAGTCGCTTGAACGTTATATTACCAAAGACGACGCCTTTGGGTTTGCAGGAGCTGATTATTCACTCTCCATCTGCCCTGCTGTTTTTATCCATTTACTTGCCAGCTGGATTCCCCACACTGTAATTTTCCCCTTTGGCATCCCAGTCTCTGATCACCAGGAACATGTTTTGTTTACTTGTCTACTCTCTTTCCGATTGAACTTGGGCATAAAACATTTCAGTTTCTTCTGTATACCTATCATTGGTTGGGACAGAAGCCTGTATAAAAGGTTTATTTCATAGGTGTTGATGAATCTAAAGTGATATTGGTCAGTTCAGATCATTGTGTCCAGCTACTCTTTCTGATTCCCTTCCTGACTATGAATGCTGCCACATTTCTCCTGTATTGTGGATTTCCTGAGTAGTAAATGGTGTGTTCTTTGGAATGAAAGTGTCCTAATTTGGTCCACTTAAGTTCAACGCCCAAGGTATCAACCCGTAAGCAGCCCATTTCTATAGTTACTATGTGTCATACTTTCCATTTTCCGATAACATATTCCCAGCTTCTCATATGCTTTTCCAGTGGAGCAACATCAAAACATATAAAAGTTTTGTTCTACCAACAGCGCTTCAAAGAATCCTTGCCTTTGTTCCTTCATACCATTTTAAGTGTCCTCTGGCCGGAGGGTCGCATCTAGCACATGTACATAGATTTTTGCATTTGTTCTGGTATTAGCTTACGACAGATCTTGCCTTGGATGGGTATGGATACAGTCTACCTTTGCCTTCTTCCATGCAGTTTGAAATACTGACGGTGCCATTTTCACTGCTGTGCTTCAGTGCTGTGAAAACAGTGTTATTTTATTGCTGGCCAGCACAGGTGGTTCAGTCTGTGTGGCATCTCTGCTAAGATCTGTTTTCCATGGATAAACCTTTTAGAAGATAATAACTCCCAGCTTCCCTGATCCACACAAACCAACTCAGCCTGACAAGGCTCTTTGCCAGGATGAGCCTATGGCTGTCAGGATGGCTAAACTCACTCGTCTGGGTCTAATTCATAGTGGATTCGGTATAATTTATTTGAATTTATTTATTTGGTGTATTTTCACAGCATTACATTGTCTCAAAGCACTTTACATTATCAATGTCCAAAGCCCCCAGTGAGTAAGTCAGAGCCTAGAGTGGTAAGGAAAAATTCCCTAGAAGGAAGAAACCTTGGGAGGATCCAGACTCAAAGAGGGAGCCCGTCCTCCAGGCGCCAGCAAAGGAAGTCCAAAATAGCAAAGTTACAGTTTATAAAGTAAAACTGTGTACAGATGTCAGGACAGGTAGGTGACGGCAAGCATGATGACCCATTTGTCAGACTATGGTGACCCAGTGCTTAATTCACCTTCTTAAGAGAAATGTCAGCGGAACAGAAAAGTCAGACTAGGGTAATGACTTTTTAGACAAACCTTGTGTAGAAAAACCAAACATTTTGGCTTTGCATACATTAATTAATGTTCTACCAAAATGCACTGAAGGCCAGCTATCCAATGTTGGTTAAGCTCCATAAAACAGAGGCTATCCCTAGTTACATCCAGGTTAGACAATGCTGTATCAAGTTATAAAGTACTGGAGTATGATGGGGTGGCGCAATGATTCATGGTGGGGGGGGGGGGTCAGCTCGTGTAAACTGCACCACGTTATAATTTAACTGAATTTGTTGCACGCACATTTTAATAACCCTGAATTGCTTTAATTTGGTTTTGTACTGTAAGACTTGTGATGCCATTAAGCAGAATAATTAGCTTCTGCTTCATGAATGTAGCTTGAATGTCTGGTGTGTCGTTCGTTTTCCCGCTTTGTAACCAAATTAGGTTCATAATGTTATTATGGAAACTCTTGGGGACAAAAGGTGCATCCCTGTGACATGGTGGCTGGCTTCGATGACCTCATTAATATGACGTCCCTCACGTAGATGGAAGACACGCAAAATCTTTGTCATATTATGTCATCAGTTAGTTATACAAAAAAATCACTTTATTGGCTCAACAAGAAATGGCACAGTTTCATGTAAAAATAAAATCCTGACATTGAATTCCAATTCACATAACATGATCTGCTTTTCCTGACTGTAGGCAGTGGTTTGGATATGCCATTATTTCAACTCCGCAAATGATCATATTGTACAGATTGTGACAATTTATGTGCAAAGACAGGGAACATCTTTCTTTTAAAATGTCTAATGTTAACTTTTCGGAAAAGTAAGAACTAAAAAAAAGCATCGCTTGTTAGTTTTACGTTGATAGATTTCGCTTGCCGGAGAAGAGGTGTGCGATATGTGACATCATGTTATAGTCGCTTATCCTGCTGGGGGTCACAGGCTAAGGGTTTTTATAACATATAGTTTATGTGTGTTCATTTTCATTAATGCTATTATATCGCAGCAAAGACAATATAGAGTTTAACACCAAGCACCTATTACGTAAAATATTATTTGAAACAAGACACAAAAATGTACAGGGCGGAATCAGATTTAGATGGCTCAGACAAAAATAAAATTGCTAAAATCTTAAGGCAATGTAATTTAAATACTATTTAGGGGGAGATAAAACATGTTTAATTATTTTAATCTTACTGCAGCAACCAAATACACAATGTAGAGTTCTGGATTTCTTTATAATCTATATATTTTCTAGCGGCTATGAGAACTATACAGGTCAGTAAGTATGACTTTCTTTAGCCTAGAATGAGAAATACTGTACAACAACACTAACATACCCAGAATAACTAATGAGCCAGGTACACGTGAAACTGTAACAATCCAAGATTATGAAATGGACTCGACAACTTCAACCACAAACAAACGAAATAAACTAAAACCACAAAAATGACTCAAAGGCACATAGAAATCAGTCACAGTGCTCATGAATGAGGTTGAATGTATACATTTTTGTATAAACTTTTAAATGTTTTATTCTTCTGTAGAATGCATTATATTGTACAGTCCTGAGTTATGTACAGCAAAGAAAACATAATAAACACTGGAATTTAAGGGTCATTTCCATAGCTGGCAGTGGAACAAAACAAAATTAAACAAAACAAAACAAAACAAGCAAACACCAGCAATCACCTTACCTGATTTCTCTGGTTTTACACTTAAAAGCAAAAGAAAGGAGAAAAAAAAAAGATTTTGGATACTCGCATAACCTGATACATGTCTAAAAAGACCACTTCTGTAACTGTAAAAGAAGTCTGTTGAGCTCTTATGCCCTGATAAAACATAATTCTCATATAATTGTCAAGTTTTTTGTTATTTAAAAAAATAGTGTGATGCTGGCTTTGCCTGCTGCTAGCATTTTAATAATGCTACTTTTTAAATCTATGTTATGAGAAAGAATAATACTTATTTTTAAATGCACATGTCAAAAGTCAGAAATCAGAACCTAAACATGTACAATCAATGTGGACCACGCATTCTTTATTAATATTTTGTTTACGCTCCTTCTGCTGTTCCCATAGAGAGCGGAATGGGGGAAGCCTTAAATAATGTGTGGCTGTAAGGGGCGCGGGTGGACTCCAAAGGGACCTCAGATACCCTCCTGCTTGGTGATGGTGGGCTGGGGGATGGAGCTGGTCTGCTTGGGCACCGTGGCGATGACGCCCTGGGCCAGCTTGTAATGCTCTGAACTGGACGCTGCAGGGGGTGATGGGATTGGTGTCTCCGGAGTGGCTGCGGGGCAACAACACAGATCAGGGCGTACGCTCAGTCTCACACAGCTGACCATTCAAGACAGCCATATTTACTTTTACTGATAAACTGAAACTAAATAAGGCAAAATAAATAACCTGGAAAATAAACTAAAAATACACATATAACATTTCTAGTGCTTTTTAGGAACAAAACAGAGTTTTTTTCATTAAAATAAGCCTGATTACACTGTTATAAAACTCTAGCATACAGTTTTTTTGACAGAGGTCACTTGACCATGCTTTCTGAGGCAGGTCTGCTGGCAGCGTGCCAGGAATACTCACAGATCTGGCCATTGTGAAGGGGTGTGGGCATGCTACCAGCTACAATGACATTGCTATTGAGGTGCTCCTGCACCAGGTGAGGGTGAAGACTGTGCGGCGCATGGGGCGCCTCATTGGCTGAGCCTGGGCGGAGAGAATGCATCTCATTAAGGCCGAGAGAACAATGACGCTATCATGCAGATCAAGCTCACCCATCCTTAAAAACTGCGTATACTGCTGATGATCCATAAACTGTACCATTGGTATATAGAAACCAGCTTCTATTTTCACCAATATTCTCAGATGGAGAATGAACAGCTCCTCTTCCTATTACGCATGGTTTCACACTCATACACCCGCATTAATTCCAAAGAATAACCTATACGAAATACCATTAATTTCTCCAGGATCGCTCCTGGTTGAGTATGACAGGTTCCTGATCTACCACATTATTGGAAATCACTCCTATATTTTTGCTTTGCTAAACATATGAATGGAACTATGTGCCTTCGAGCCCATTTTACCTCCCAGCAGCATCTCCTGCAGCAGGTTGTCTATTTTGGCCATGCCGAAGAGCTTGACGAACTGAATCTGCTCGATCATCTGCCAGGTGATGCTCTGTAGCGTGGGGAGCAGCAGGAGCAGCTCGCCGAAGCGACCGCGGGAGTCGTACTGCCGGTCGTTGATGTAGTCCTCCAGACTGACCTGTACTTGGTAACGCATGCGCTTGATCTTCCCAGGGTCGCTAAGTCCCTTGGCATCTTGGAGAAGGGGGATGACGGTTAGTGTCAAAAGCAGCACATCCTTTCGCAAACAAACTGTTTGGGATATCCTGTCCTCATTGCTCTCTCCGGCTTCCTGGCCTCTCTAGAGTACCGTCTGTACCATCTATGATAATCTGAAGACATAGCATCAAGGCCAATATATTTTAACTGCACCTCTAGGACAGCAGTAGTCTGACCATCGAGTGAGGGACAGTTTCAGTGGGAATGCTTGTGAATTTTTCCAGGTTTCATTTACACTTGCTTAGCTGTGGAGTCAATGCCTTAAATCTGGCTCCGCCGAGGTCATCATAAAATAAAGAATGTGATTCACTCACATGGAATACTTCCTTGTAAAAGACATTATCTTACTGTTCTGCCCTATTTTATGATGATAGAAAATCAGGTCAGGTGGCTCTGGAGTCAATTCCTAGGTAGGTTGTCATCATTGCTCTACCAAACACCGGTAACTGAATTAAGTATCTGAGATGTATTTATGAGTAAGACTGACCTTAAAAGAATAAGTGATTCCACAATGTAGCATATTAGCACAAGAGTGAAAATTGCCAAAATAAAACAAAAGGTATTGACTGTGTTAAAAAAAGACTACTATTAATTCCATTGCAAACTGTGTCATTTTGTATTCATACCTGGGTCAAAGAAAACAATGGCTTTCAAGCAGGCGTATTCGTTATCGTCTATCTGGAGATCCTGGAAGGGCAACACGAGCTCATCAAGGATCCGCACTGCAACTCGGCAGACCTCCAGTTCAGGGCAGTTACGTGGAATTATGTGGTCATTTCCTGCAAGAGAGAAAAAACACATGTAGTGACTACAATAGGCAGAAATGAGAAGCTATTCAATAATCACACAGGAGAAGAGCAGATGACAAATAATTAACAACAAATGTTAAATATAGCAAATTTGTTAATAGTTAAAATGTGCACTGGCAGTGAAATGGATGTGAATAAAAATGTTGTTTATCCTCTACATGGATAATTTTTTTTTCTGGAATAGAGAACATCTTCACTTGAAATAAACTTCAAAACTTAAAAATAATCTCTTTATTGCCCGTCGAACAAAATGTTTAGAATTTTACAAAACAACTTGCAATTTTGCACCATTTTTGTTAAAATTTAAACTTTAACCTAAGTATATGAATAGCCCTGTCTCAGCAAGGTGCACAATTACTCATACACCTATATCAGCTAGAAGTTTTCCACAACCATTCGACAGTGAGGCTCCAGGACACCTTTCAAGGTATTTAAAAAAAATCACCCAAATTTAAGACCGAAATGATGCTTTTCTTCTCCTTCAGATCTACATGAGGCAAAACTCCGCAGGCTGAGAATTTACCTAATAGCAACAGATCTTTGTAGAGCATCGACCTCTTGGCAGCCCCTAGAAGAAGATGTTCTCCCGCATGGGCTCTCAGTAAGGCCACCTGAAAAAAAAAACACATGTCCCCAATTCAAGTTCCAAGTTCCAAGTTCTAAGCAACAGAAGAACCTTCAGTCTCCACACATATTGATTTTCAGTTTGAACCCTGCCAGCAACAGACCACGACATCTCAGAAACAGGATGCAGGCGAGACTGCAAACGTCATATGGCGTAAACATGAAATATTGGTGATCTGTTAAGACGCACAATTGTTAGAGCTGCTATCTCTGGTATCTGTTGCCATTGATGGGACGGAGGTGGCAGTTCCTGTAGTTCTCATGTGAATCCATGGTTCCGCTAGGTGAAGTTCCTCTAATGGAGAATTAGAGCATATATGTGTAATTGCTGAACTGCAGTAAGACGTGATGGACGGTGGCTGATAGAAGTGACCTTCCCCAGGGAAAAATGGACAGAACGGCATAATGAGGAGTTTCCCACCTCCTTAAGGTCAAAGGTCTGGAGCTACACCTGGAGATCCTTATAACATGGAATGACTTGGTGTGAGAAGATTCACATGCCAGCCTTTGCAGTTACTCAAAATCCACAAATCAGTTACTAAACCCTGTTTATCATGTTGTTAATGATTCTGGAACGACACGGGAACCGATATAACTTTTAAAACCAGTTCATCATATTCTAACAGGAGACATCAAAACATATTAACCCAGCTGGTTCAAACCTACAGATTCCAGACCCCATTTTCCATCATTTAGTGTCTCTTGGATGCTGTGCCTCCTGCCGTGGAGGCAGCTATAAGGGACGACTTTATTCATTGCTCAGGGATAAAACTAAAACGTGGACCGTCTGTACGTCAATGAGGACCGGACTGGGAAACATTGATTTAAAGTAATGGCCGTGTGACCCTGGACCGGACGTTACGCCCAACAGGACTGAACACTGCAGCACATAATGTCATTATCTAACCACCTATAACTGTTTATGCCAGGGGTGCCCAACTCCAGGACTGGAGTTGGGCACCCCCTGGTTTATGCAGTGCAGCATCACAGTAAGTTTGCTGGCCATTCCCAGGAGTGGGAGGGTCAGGGGGCAGGAAGCACTCAAACTGCCGTGCCACTCAGACACATTCATCTTTTTCTGCTTGTTATAATGATGATAATACTAATAATAATAACAATAATAATAATAATAATAATAAACCACATAAAAAAAATTCTGCCCACTTGGCGTGAGGGGAGTGAAATTACACAAGGTACAGCGATCACTGTGAGATATAATGCGAGAGGCTGCTGTAAACACGTTTGGTATCTTCCAAACTAGCATTCTACACGTTTTTTAATGTATTTATGGGTTACTAAACTTTGTGTGTTGTTTGCTGGCCTTTGCGTGTCAACTGCTGCTTTTGCAAAACTCCCAGAAACTCCCACGTAATTCCCATTGCACTTCTTACGCTGACCCCATGATGGGGAAAGTCACGATGCAGAAGGGTCATTATATTATTATGAGCGCCTTGCCTGAGCAACCTAACCTTAATTAATTCGCACCACCTGGTGCCTGTCCAGTCGAACTGAAGATTGATCTTTCTGAAGTGATACCAGACACATTATATGTTCATGGATGAAGCTGCCAGACCCTTCCGGTGGCCACACCGCGGACGGTACCTGGTCGTCCAGTGGGAGGTCACAGAATGCTGGGATATACTTCGCCCACTCCACCAGGACCAGCAGCTGCTGCTTCATGGATTCACACACGTCCGTGATGGTGGCCATCTTCTTTGTCCTGATGTCGCCGTTCAGAATGGGCACTGTGGGAGAAATCTGAAACATCACGGGATACCTTGAATAAAGAGGAAACTGGCAAAAACCAAGAGGGCATTCTGCAGGGGCAGCGCCATGCGGCATCACAACAGTTACCCGAAATAATCCACCGTTCAAAAAAACTTGACACGTTCCAGTCATTTCAGTTTCTCCTCATTTTTGTCTAAATATTGTCTTCTAGTGTGGTGTGCAATCACATAATGGCATAAAAATACTTCAGGTAATAAGTGTATAATATTAAGTAGTATTTTAGATATTTCATGTTGTATAATCACTGGTTCCTGATAGAAGACCCTGCCAGAAATTAAAATGGCAGTGAATGACAGTGACCCATTTATTTCTGTATTTCAGAAGCCACAGTACACCGACATAATGTATATTTCCAATGAATAGCCATGTATATCAATATGCATTGAGAGAGCCCATCTGTTTCAACACACCTGTCTCGATAGAACATCCGCCTGGATGAGAGCATTTATGGACGGCAAGCTGCTGTCTTCATAACTGGACCTCCTCGTACTGATTCGGTCTCTTTCGTTTTGTACAGCTGTAGAGAAAACAGGTCTATTCATTCGAGAGTAAAAAAAATCATGTTACATCACTCCTCACTTGCACCATTAATGCAGTACATCCTGATCTTCCTGTCAGTTCCATTTCTACAGTGATATACTGCATGCCCAAGCAACCTCCAACTGCTTGCCAATGTACTTGACTTAAGGAATTATAATGGTCAGTATAAGAACTGAGGATGCTGTGTGCTGCATTATGAAGGTATCTGTAGTGCATTATAGATATTGAGCTCTATAAAGCATTCATAATGCATAATAACCATGGGTATAATTTCTTTTGCCTTTTAAAAAGTATTTCTAGTCATCTTTATAATGCTTTATAAATATATTATAATGATGTCATGAATGAGTTCATAGATTCTTACAGATATGGCATTCATATAAAGTGTTGTGAAAAATTGCATATAATATGCTAAATCGGCCAAGTACATATGAAGTTGTACTTAAAGTAGTGTTGGTGTCTTACTGCAATATCCTTAAGGCAATGTTTTGTGGGAAAAACTAACCAACAAATATTAGATGGAAGTAAGTTCGAGAAGCTAGGTGAGTTAAACTTGTTGCAGAGTTTGAAGAGTGAAACATACCGGTTTTAAAACAGATTCTGTCTTACTGCTCTGGACTTTTATCACTGTCAAATTATGATGCTGTGGAAGTGTTTGCTCAGCAAAAGCCAGACCTACATTTTTATGCGCTCTCTAGTGAACATTAACGACTGCTTCTTGCATCACAGCCCAGCAGCTCCTCCAATGGGTTCATTCTGAGCTTCAAAGCCACTGCGTCCACTGTACTCTGATTGGCTGACAAGCAGGGCTACCTCAAGTCACCCCCGGTTGGTGATTATTTAGGGAATGAACTATTATTTCTTTATTACTCCTGTCTCAGCAATATCTACCTCAAAATAGCAAAGATAGCAGAAGTGGCTCCTTTTCTAAAACCTGTGGAAAGCGTCCAACACAACACAGTTTTTAAATAAATACCTTCTTTTTTCATTCCCGCCCGGAAGCACTTCTTCAGCCTGCAGTACCGACACTGGTTCCTCTTGTCTTTGTCCACTATGCACTGTCGGTTGAACCTGGAGTTAGAAATCATACGAGTTCTAGAATGACAAGTTGACTGCAACTCGGGGGGAAAAACAAACGTTGCCGGTGAGAAAACGGACAGTCAGCCACTAAATCTGGGCACATCTGTCACTATAATGTCACAACCTGTTTGCCTTATGAGTTCCCTTTTCTGCCGGGGGAACCTGTTTTTTGATTTTCCCAGTGCTATGCCATGTATTTCGGTCTAGGACGTTGCTAAATCAGGTACAGCGTGCTTCTGTTTTTTTCCAATGCCGAGCTAAGGAGTGATATTGAAATAATGGGGGGAGGCGGAGGGGGTGGCAAGGCGGAATGAGCGAGTGTTGCAGATTTCTGTTTGGCTAAGCAAGGAAAGGTAAGCAAAAGCTACCAACTAAATTCCCAGGGGTTCTTGCATCTGTGCGATACCTGAAGTTTTTAAAATATTCAGAAGAAGTGATGTCTAGCAGTTGTGCATGCAACAGGAGTGGCTTTAGGTAAAAATAAAGGCATATTATTTATTGTTATATGGGACACTGGGGGTCTCCATGCAAAGGGTCCTCTTGGAAGAAGCGGCTGGGGCAGCCGGACGGGAACGTACCTGCAGGAGTACATGTGGTTTTTGCGGACACTGCGCCTGAAGAAGCCCTTGCAGCCGTCGCAGCTGGACGCCCCGTAATGTTTGCCCGTGGCCCGGTCCCCGCAGATGGCACACAGGGACCCGGCCCCCAGCTGGTGGGCGGCATTCATGCCGACACTCTCTGTGGGCGAGGAGTCTGAAACGACAGCCGATGGGGAGGCGCCGGTCAGGCATGTCCATCAGCACCGCTCGACTCGTACAAGGAGGGAATGATGCTGGGAAATGGCCGGGGTTGAGCTTCAGTGTCTGGATGAACTGAAGCAGCAAACTGAACTACTTGGTGTTGGAGTCCATGGGAAGCATCAATGGCAGAATGTATCTTATATAATCTTATACAGTATAACAGATTTCAAGGTTTTTTTGACAGCCTCTGAATATCTGAATATTTTTATACCGGCAATTTGTTAGTTATTTATTTTGTTACATTATGATATGTTGTTATATTTATTACATTATTTTGTTTATTATTACTTGTTGGATTATGATGTTTGTTAATTATTAATTTATTGTCCCGAATCTGTGAATAAGACTGCTATTTTTTCCCGCGAGGATATGCGTAATATATATTTACTGGAAGGAGCCAGGCAGATAAGAGACAGAGGAGTTATCCAAAGAAAATAAATAACGAAGACCATTTGCGGGAGCTTTAAAACTGTTGCATGTTACTTTTGCTGAACGAGAGCAAGAACTGCACCAAATTCTTCCCTTCGTTAGTCAGAGGGCCTGGTTAGTACTGCTGTTACACACTGAGCATGAGGCTGGGATCCCACACGCCGTCACAGAGATCTGGGGCTCTCCCGACATTCTGGGCTGATAAGGGTATTGAAAAAATTCTGGATTTTACCAAGAGCCCAAAAAGAACAACACGAACCGAATTATATTTCGCTTAAGACAAAACGGTGCGGACTTCACTTTTTCCGGAAACAGAAGCTTCAAATTTCTGTTCTTCTTTCATATTGCTAAATACCAGGGTATGTCTTCCTTAGGAAAGATGTCCCCCACAGACATCTAGAGTTTTAGGTGAAAGGTTACGTAGACACACCTTCGAAAGAGAATATTTATTATTTCCAACACCTCAGTTCCATTATATAGCCTATATAGACATTAATATAATGTGTAAATATGGGCATGTCAATTAAAACAATGATGATTATATCATTTCTTAATCAGTGATGGAAAAAAATATATTTCAGTTTTCATTCTGTTAGTTTAGTATTTATCATGAGTCAAAGATTTTGTCTTTCATTACGCATATCTGAGGTTGCACCATTTCAATACGCAGCAGTAGACTTCCATATAGCTGATTCCATGAATAAAACATGCCAGCTATTCATCTCGCTGTACGAGAAGCACAAGCAGGGCACCTTCTCAGAGAATACAGGGAAGATTCACTCATTATACAAGATTAAGTGCCGTTCCTTTAAAATGGTGACAATGGCAACTTTGATTACATCAATACCAAACAAATTCCTTCCAAGCTGATTAAAGACAGGATAGCTTCTCCACATTAGGCCAATAGAGAGATGGCTACCTAGCCAAATGATTAAGAAGCAATGTATACAATGTAACAAAATAGTGATTGGGTATGTTCTACACCCAAGATAGAACATGATTTATCTGATTGTTTCTTGTAAGACAATCAGCAGGGATGGGTTCCGTCTGTTACACATGCATCTAGTCGTTCACACAAATATGTTTCACTCAGCCAAGTTGTGAAACAGTCAAGGAGCAAAATTTCTAACTTTCAAAAATCGTCATGAAATTCTTTATAAAGATACACTCCCTGAATTATCTATGTAATACTATGCAAAACATACTATGCAGTATACATACAAAACAGATGTTATAACACAATGTGACATACTAATTGGCATTAAGCCACTTATTAGACAGAAGACTTCAGTAAATTATGGCATTAAGACAGATCATCTGAAACATTGTATTTACTTTGAATGCTTACTTGGAAAACTTGTATGTAATATTTGATAGATAAATCATATTTTCTTCATTTAAAATATATTTGCCATAGTGAAAATTCATTTTCATAAAAGTCCTTGCCAAAAATGTTTGCTTGTGAAGGAAAAGCATAATTTTGTTGAGATAAAACATTTAGAATAGCTTTACTGTATTGGGTTCATTATAATGATGAAAGAAGATAGGAGCCCCAAAGTCTTTTACAGGTTTTGTTTTCACATTTCGTAAGTGTAGCATGGTTCCCGTCAGAAGACCATCACAAGCAGTGGTTCTGTTGGCTGTGAGTCGTTGTGTGAGGGCTGCTGGACCCTGGGGGTCATCATGTCATGGTGTCATGTGCAGGGTGTCCGCAAAGGTCTAAAACTCAAAGTCCATAAGCCGACCGCAGAAAATGACTCACCTGTGCTCATGGCGAGCACCTGCATGTTCTCAAACTCCAGCGTGGTGTAGGCTGGGTCCAGAGCCTCACTGTAATCGGCCATGTCCATGTCGAGCAGTGCTTTGGATAAACGCATTCTCAGCCAGCGCACGCTGGGGCAAAGGACTTGTCTCTACCTGGGTCCCCGGCCCACCCTTCTGCCGAAGGCCCCGCCCCATGTGACACCTCTATCAGGGAGAGGAGTTTGTGGGGACACAACAGATTGATTGACAGCACTGGGATCCTCTCCTCAGTAGCTACTCGGTTAATTTTTAGCCACCGATCCAACGGGGAGCCAAAGCTGGTTTTTAGAGAGATAGCACCAGTGGGACTGATGAGATTTCTTTCTTGTTGAACCAATCTGTACTAGGACCCATAAAACTCCTCATCATTCCACATCAGCAGGTGTGATTAGTGATTATTGCCGCTACTTTTTCTGGCTTCAGCCGGCTGAAGTTTCTTTGAAGGTTATTTGCCCACATATTCTGATGCATCAGGATAGCAGGGCAGTAATTGTGTTGTATTTGGCCTGCCAGAGCTCATCTGATGATTTGTTCATGAAAGACAGTCAACAGAACAGAAAGGACTAGGCTAGAATCTACGTGTAGAAAATTAACTGAAATCACAGCCAGGTATACTGCTGAGTGCTGTTTAAGTTTGTTTGCTTTATCTGAGCATTCTAAACTGGAACTGGAAAACACCCTAAACTGCAGGAGCATAAGGAATGGGGAAATTTTAGGGTGTGTCATTCGCTGGGTATGTCATGCGTCTTTCTGTGTTACGTCAGTCTGGCAATCAATTGACCAAAGGAACAGAACTATATCATACTAGCGAGACTTTGCTGCAGTGTGGCGCAGGAGGAAAACTCCATAAAGTGAGAAAAATAAGTCCGAATAATGGGATTGGTTGCTGCTTAATTTCCAAGAACAAATCCTGGCTGTTATCGTTCGTGCCTAAAAACTTGTTTCAGTTTCTTGTGTTTTTTTGGTAAGTCAGCATATCAGATCAGATTCTGAAGTCATTCGAACCATTGCAGAAATAGTAGTCAATCTGAATTGGCATCACTCCATAAACCACTCCCCTCAATTCACATGCAAAGGTGAAATGCCAGGAACTGGCCCTCTATTTGAAGAAGGGAAAGTAGCTGCAAAGCAACAGGTCAATGATCTTTGGGGCACAAAAGCTGCCTGGTGAATTTCATAATTTCCTGCATGAGGTGAACATTAGATCTGTAAAAGCAACTGTGCCTCATTTCCACAGTTCTTCTGAGGTCACCTTCCATTATGGGGTCCAGGTTTGCCTATCCATTGCTCCCAAAGACAAAATCAAATCAGAGGATAAAAGTATTTTTTGCTATTTATTCTGATTGGTCAACCCTACTATCATGCCAATTCTGAAGGCCCTGATAAAATGTCACCATGCCCCCTGTACCTTCAGTTGCTTACCTGATATGTTCATCCAAAGCAAGTAATTTTAACTTTAGTTATTTATGCAACCAGACATTTTACTGGCGCAGTTCAGGTCGTATGCCTCACTGAGACTTTGAGATGAATCAAAGTACTTCTGTTGCTCCTAAACAGAATTTTACCAGACGATTTCACTGACATTGATCCTCCGTGTCCCTTTAAGTTACAAACTAGAACTCTATAGTGTTCAAGAAAGTCAAGGATCTACTCTGGTCTATAAAATTGGGCTTAGATCACTCCCCGATTCTGATAGATTGTTAATTATTTATGTGTTATTGTAAGTAAAGAACCTCATAGCTTACATACAGACACATACTCATATATGCAGAAACGCACACATAGTTTATGAAACATATGCCAGACCAGCAACCACTGATCACAAGAGTGTGCAATATAGAGAGGGAGAAAGAATTCTGGACTCCAAATCCATACACAGTTGCCAGCATCAGTCTGAAACACTTGAAAATGTTGTGTCATAGAATGACTCACCTCCATGAAGAATATCTTATCAGTCCTCTCATTAAGTCTCTTATCTCAGCACACATCTTCATTTTCTGTGACCTCCTCATAACTGCAATAACAGCCATATAAAAGACAATCTACAAGGTGAAATCTTTCCTTCCTTGACACGGTGCCAAACTGTGAGGGAATGTTTCAGATTTTTGCACGGTATACCAGCGAGTAAATGTAGGCTTTTCTGGCACCACATTTTTACATACTCCATAGTTTCCATAGTTTTAAATATGGAAATGTAGAAACTAATTCAAATACACAAGGCCTCAGCCAGATCAATATCATTTCCCTTTTTGCCCCCCCCCTCCCCAAGCAAAAGAGAATATCTAGAGGATATTTTGAGTCTGTGAGCTTCAGTTCATATCCCTGCAGGAGGAGAGTGAGCACTGCACCCAGACTGTTCACCTGACTCTCGGGTCTGTTCACCTGACTCCCGGGTCTGTTCACCTGACTTTCGGGTCTGTTCACCTGACTCTCGGGTCTCTCGGGACTGTTCATTTGACTCTTGGGACTGTTCACCTGACTCTCAAGTCTGTTCACCTGACTCTCGGGTCTCTTGGGACTGTTCACCTGACTCTCGGGTCTGTTCACCTGACTCTCGGGATTGTTCACCTGACTCTCGGGACTGTTCACCTGACTCTCGGGTCTCTCGGGTCTGTTCACCTGACTCTCGGGTCTCTCGGGTCTGTTCACCTGACTCTCGGGATTGTTCACCTGACTCTCGGGTCTCTTGGGACTGTTCACCTGACTCTCGGGTCTGTTAACCTGACTCTCGGGATTGTTCACCTGACTCTCGGGACTGTTCACCTGACTCTCGGGTCTCTCGGGTCTGTTCACCTGACTCTCGGGTCTCTTGGGACTGTTCACCTGACTCTCGGGACTGTTCACCTGACTCTCGAGTCTCTCAGGACTGTTCACCTGACTCTCGGGACTGTTCACCTGGCACTCAGGACTGTTCACCTGGCACTCGGGACTGTTCACCTGGCACTCGGGACTGTTCACCTGACTCTCGGGTCTCTCTGGACTGTTCACCTGACTCTCGGGACTGTTCACCTGGCACTCAGGACTGTTCACCTGGCACTCGGGACTGTTCACCTGGCACTCGGGACTGTTCACCTGGTACTCAGGATTGTTCACTCCTGCCCAATCAATGGGGATCAGCAGGGCAAGAGGCAAACAATGACCATTACTGCCCGACAGTTTACTTCCTAATATAAAAAACCCAGGCCAAATGATATTACACATATTCCACCTTTTATCTACAAAAGCACCTAGAAGTATTGCATCTATAGTATCATTACCACAACAAGTAATACTGTTATCTTTGAATACTACTACTTTTACTGCAGAAACATGTATTACTATTACTAGTAGTTTAATATTACAGCTTTTACTACCACCAGTATTATTACTATCACTACTAATGCAGTACACTAAAAATTGTGTTTATTAACATCCATCTTCTGGCAATTTATCCTAGTCAGGGTTGTGGGGACTTGGACCTTAGAAACCTTTTTTTAAAAAAACAAGATTATTTACAGGATTATTAGTCATAACTAGCCAAAACAATTAAACTGTAAACTGCTGGTTTTACTAATTGCACCAGGTGTAGAGAAACACCTCTTATTACAACTGTAATACATTTACACTAAATGTAATAGGCTCTTTATTCCTAAATATAATGAACAGTGGTTAGCAAGTGAAACCAGAAACACAGCCCCACATTATTTACCAACACAATGTTTTAGGTATTTCCTGTATTTTGGAGGAAAGAAAAATGCATGATTTCCCAGGTGGATGAAGTGGTTGTCCATATTTTGGACACCAGAGGTCGGGCTAAATAGCAGTGAAATGTGGTAGGAGAGGAGGGGAGAGCTGCCTGAAAGGAAAATTTCAGCTGTCCTCATCTCATCCTCCATAGCAATAAATAAATGCTCTGTGTCTTACAATCAGTCATCCAGGCTGCCCGGGGCTAAAAGTCAACAGCAAATGGCTCTGAAAGACTGATGTAACTCCACTGCTATTTTCCCCTTTGAAGCTTCAAACTCCAGTTTGTGAACAAAGTCCTGTCTTTCTTCGGGAATAGCAGTCTCCGACCACTGGCCAAACTCCATTTGAAAGCACTGCCTATTTGTACCTTCTCCTGAAAGATACCTTTGCATTTCAGACGTGCGATCGCATTGGGAGGGGACATTGCCAGAAAAAGAAAGAAGAATTAATCGTGTCACCGAAGGGAAGGTTTCTGTGGCCTAGAAGAGGGATTGCGTGTGGGATATAAGGAGAGTGCTTCGCTGAGTTTTAAAAGTCTTCCAGCACAAATGAACAGTGTGTTTTATGGTGCAGGGATGTGTCGATAAGGGAAAGAAAGACTTGGAAGTAATGTGCTTGCAGCAGCATATTTGAGTCCAGGAACAGTGGGAGATGGTGGCGATATGTGAGTATGATGTACTAGAGAGAACCTTGTCAACTGATCACTATCTGTAAACAGAGTCTCCAGTGGCCTCTCCGCCTGTGAGAGCTTTTACTATTTAAGGTCTACTTAAATGTTCCTCTACTTAAATGGTCCTCTACTTAAATGTTCCTCTATTTAAATGTTCCACTCTGCTCATTTTAGTGCGCAAAGTCGCTAGTTTAAAAAAAAGTCTCCTGGGCCATAAGACAGTGGCTTGTTTTTTCAGGTCACAAAACCGAACAAATTTTGTGTGACGGATGGGTGTGATTTGGGCTCCTCCTTGATGTCTGGATCTGTGTGAAACATTTACAAATACAGGTGCTGGAAAACCCTTCAAGGGACGGTACTGCTGAGTCCAGCTCTTGCTATAAGCTCCCTATCCAAACGGTGTATTCTAAACCGCCTGGAGAATGAATCTCTGAACAGATGCGAGCTACCTACGGAAAAAAAACCAATTATATTGATTTCATTTGAAATTCATTCTGGTTTATATTTGGATTAAATGTAGCATAAGTCTCTTTTAGGAGGGGGGGAGGTTATTGGCTCCCACAGACAGCCACAGCTCTGTGTGTGGAGTTTGTATCTCCTCCCTGTATTACCTGCTTTTCCTACTGTATTCCCGCTAACTGATGACTAAATGATGCGTGTATGTGACCAGTGATGCTGCGGCATCCCGCCCAGGATGCGTCCCGGCCCTGTGCCCCGTGCTGCAGGGCTGGGCTCCAGGTAACCCTGGGCAGGATAAGTGATTAGAAGATGAGAAGGCTGACTTTATCCCCTTTGTGGAAGGCATAAGCATGCAAAACGCTGGAGACCACATCCAAGAGGTTTCGATTCTCGCAGTCCTGCGAAAACGCAAAATAACGTGGAATCCACATGTTCTGAGAGCTAAACCCACATAACGAAATGTCTGACCACGCTGAAAACCTGGAGTCCGCTCCTTACAAACTCTTCAAGCCCAATGTTCACTTCACAATATAAGACCAAATTGGGATTTGCTATTTCCCATTGAGAGATTACGTCCACATTACAAGGGATGTAAAACAGCTAGACGTGGATGCAAAGGCTTCTGACCATAGACAGCAGTGTACTTGGAAAACTCCTTCACATCCTGACTGCCAAACAGACCCTGGCGTGCTGCTGTGAGTGAGAATATCTTGTTTTTGGGTTTTTGGGGGTTTCAGGGTGGAGGAGACCGTGAACACTCCAGGTTGACAGAACCAGAGCCCATATCTCTGTAAAGATTAACTAAAACGGTGATCCGTGAAGCTCTGATTGCCCTAACCTACTTTGCTAATCATAAACCAACAGCTCCTAATATTGCACAGCCTCTATAAAATATTTCTCTTTAAGTACAACATCAGTGGGGCAATAAAAACTTCGGCAAAGAAAGACTGCAAATACGTGGCACATATATGGGTGGCAAATACCATCGTTGCCTGTCGTTCTGAATCAGTCGATTCGCCTGTGAGAACACCTCATCTCGAAAGGACAAGTTAATAACGTAAACAGAAAAAGAAACGTGAAAAAAAGTAAGTTGCGCTATGGATACAATAAAATGTCATGTTTATTAATAGAGGAGTGCGACTGAACGATTGAACCGATTGAAGGTGGTCAGAAATGTCTTCATATATGACGACAAAGACAAGCTGTACAAGCAACACCAGTGAACTGTATTTTGAATACGCAGCATGCAAATGTATCACATGACATATCAAAAAGGCATTATTTTCAATGCATGTATTGCACCTCCTGTGTATGTATTGCCAGCATATTACTTTGTGTAAGGCCTGTGCTGTGTCTTCTGAATTTCAGCAATGAATATAATGCATATAAATGGCCACAGGTCTTTCCTCATTAAAAGAAAATTAAAAATTGTAGCAAATAACCATTTTTACCTCATATCAGCCATGAACTCATAAAAACCCAAGTAGCCTTCTGTACACTAAATAAGTAAACAATTGCATCAATAAACATTGAGACCATTGCTTTTCGTAAATCAATCACGACGTCTGATAATACCCGTGTAATGATTAACCGCTGTTTTGCTGACAGTTCATTTTGACTGTGGGTTCCATCAATTTATGTGCACTGTCTCTGCCACCCATGATGTAGTTTTTTGGCCAATCAATGCTCTGTTGCTCCATCAGAACAGAAAAGATTTTGTCAGCCAGACAGATGTTCCTGAGCAGCATAAGGTTTGAGCCTTTCCACCGTAGGTCCAACGCAAACAGATATAATGACACGTGAATCCCCCCCCCCCCCCACACACACACACACAAACACACACACACACAGAGCCACCTTTTACACACAATATTTTAACATATTGTTTTGTTTTTTTTATTACACTGAATTTGCTTTTTGGGGAAATTAACCAACCTACTTCACTTCCAGTTCCTTAAATAGTTTCTTAAGCCTAGATCCTTCAAAAGTGGGTCACCATCCAGTTTTTATGGTTTTTCTAATATTTTTGATTTGTTTATAATTTCATCCAGAAACTATATTGTGCTCATTTTCATGTTGTCTAGGTTCTTAATATTTTTGGGGTTCAGTGTTTACATCCCTGTTAGCTGTCTTACTTAACAACTGACCTTTTTGGTGTTAAGTGTCCATGTCCCTGTTAGTTGTCTTCCTTAGCTGCTGGCCTTTTTGGTGTTAAGCGTTCATCTTCCTACTAGCTGCCCTCCTTAACCACTGGCCTTTATGGTGTTGTGTCCATGTCCCTGTTAGCTGTCTTCCTTAACAGCTGGCCTTTTTGGTGTTAAGTGTCCATGTCCCTGTTAGCTGTCTTACTTAACAGCTGGCCTTTTTCGTGTGAAGTGTCCATGTCCCTGTTAGCTGTCTACCTAAACAGCTGGCCTTTTTCGTGTTAAGTGTCCATGTCCCTGTTAGCTGTCTACCTAAACAGCTGGCCTTTTTCGTGTTAAGTGTCCATGTCCCTGTTAGTTGCCTCCCTAACAGCTGGCCTTTTTGGTGTTAAGTGTCCAAATCCCTGTTAGCTGTCTTCCTTAACAGTGGCCGTTTTTTTTGGTTAAGTGGTTATGCCACAGTGAGCTATCTTCCTTAACATCTGGCGTGTTTGGTGTTAATGCCTGTTATCGGTCTTCCATAAACAGCTGGTATTTTTGGTGTTAAGTGTTCATGTCTCTGTTAGCTGTCTTCCTTAACAGCTGGCATTTTTGGTGTTAAGTGTTCATGCCTTGGTTAGATGCCTGGTGAGCTGTGACACCTTGTTGTTTTTTTTGGCTATGACACTATAATGTACTTGGATAAACAGCACCATCTTGTGCAAAATGTGTGGAAAGACCCTAATATCTCCAGCCTTGGTTTAGCCTTCTTAGCTAAGATAACATTCTTGCTAAGATAACGAATGCACTGGTTAACTAGAAAGAGTGGTGATCACAACAGCAAAACTTAATTTTAAGCAGGCATCAGTATTCATGTTGCATGTTATACATCTATAAATGTCTAGTGTTAAGTTATAATAATAATGACATGTGTTTGTGCTGTAGCTACGTTATGAACCATAAATAGAGCTGTGCGGGTTCTGTGTTCCTGCTCTAATTTCTACTGTCCAGCTGTTTCTGAGAACAGAAGGTTAGAGCAGAAATACTGTCTAGAAATATTTACTGGATAAGCACATAGATATATAGATGAATGGAGAGATTTTTTAAAGATGTCGTGGATTTTCTCCTGTATTTCAGTTTGTGCACAAGTTTGTATGCAAGTATACACATTTAAGTAATGCCTTTGCAAAGTTTTATGTAATAATTCATAACTGTGGAATTTGCAGTGAATTCCAAACTTGTTCTTACAAAGAGTGGTAAAAAATGTCTAGGTACAGCAGTGGGGGCTTTGAAACAGAGCAGTGAGTAAGCACTGCACTGCTATAGGCAGTCCAAATTTAAATGCACAACAAAGGAACCCCATCCATCCACTACACATTTAAATGTAGATTGTTACATCCACGGCAATATGTAGTAATCAATCCATTAATAGCACATGCACAGTGTAGTACACCAGTCCATCCACGTTAGATTTAAATACACAGTCCAACACACCAGTCCATCCACAGTATATTTAAATGTGCAGTGCAGTACACCAGTCCATCCACATGACATTTAAATACACTGTGCAGTACACCAGTCCATCCACATGACATTTAAATACACTGTGCAGTACACCAGTCCATCCACATTACATTTAAATGCACTTTGCAGTACACCAGTCCATCCACATTACATTTAAATATACAGTGTAACACATCAGTCCCTCTACGGCAGATTTCAATACAGTGTACTACACCAGTCCATCCATAACAGCTTTAAATACACTGGGTAATACCCTGGTCAATGTATGCTAATGTTGAAAATACACTGTGCAGTGCTGTGGTCAGTCTATCTGAACTGAATTGGCTTGTACCTGGACTGATGCTGTGGAAAGTGCCATCCTCCTCGAACATCGTCTACGAGCCGTCGGCCCCCGAGCGAAGGTCCTGCCCCTATCCAGGCTGGGCTGCGAGACGCAAGGGTCCTGGGGGCTCGGGCCAGGGGCTGGCCAGCATCACAGGCACCGTGCTCCAGATTATGTCCTAATTCTTGTCACAATGAGATTTGATTGGAGGCCTGAGTATGCAGCCAAACGGTGTCAGGAGGACAAAAGAGAAAATCCCCCCCCCCCCCCCCCAGCCCGTTGGGGAAGGGGGGCCCGGACAAAGGGGGGGGGGGGGGGGAAAAAAGGGGGAAGGAAGGGGGGAGGGTTACGGGGGGGGGGGTTAACATACGGGGGGATTAGGGGAGGGTTACGGGGGGAGGTGATAACATGCAGTATGAACAGGGGAGGGTTACTGGAGGAGGGGT
>JAABNY020000108.1:5710726-5723498 GCA_015164015.2 Brevimyrus niger
TCAAGCTTCGTTCATGTGTTAACGGAGCAGTCTCAAAATGAAATTACACAGACCGACATCGTAACACTAAAACCAAGTAATCTTGTTGGACTTTAAAGCAGAGCCACAGAGATTATTGCTGCAGGTGCCTCCATAACTGGGTGGGCAGGCTGAACACGGTCGCCCCGTCCTGTAAGGCGCTTCTCCGACCCAGTTACCTCTGAAACAGGAAAATGCAATATGGTCATTATAAAGTGCAAGTGACCCACTGTGCTTTACAAAAGCCATGACTACGCTGGTCCTTCAAACACATGTATTTGATCTCTTTGCATTTTCATGTTACTCACCTGCATATTAATGACAATCAAATCCAAAGTCTTAATTAGATATTGGACCACCTCAGCTTGGAATCTGATAGGACTGTTTTATGCTTATATCATAAGAATTTAGCTGAGAGACAATTTCTAGTCTGACGGGTGTTAATATACTTGAGCTGCATTTTAAATCCTAGCAGCTTCTATGAATGTGTCATTACACAAGCCTATATTAAAATTAACTAAATAGTTTGAAATATATTTTGATTTCTGGAAGCTTCCTTAGATGCTCCATAAGCACACTTTAAAATCTGTTAAACTTTGACTGATAAAGAATGTCACTTCAGTACATATATACATAAATTTGTGCCTGTTTTTAGTAAAATGTTTTTGATGCTATCCTTTTGTCAGCATTTTAATGGTGGATCATTAAGGTTCCAGGATGTTATCACTTACTTAATTGAATAGTTGCAGACGAGGAGGACGGCCTTTCGCCACACACTGCCAAACACGTTCATGTTTGAGCACCTGTTTACGGCACACCCAATTCGGTTGGTGCTGGCCCACACCATCTGAAACAGACCGTCAAGCGTGTGAAGTGTTGTGGATGGATACTAATGGCTGGAAGGCAACTCTTCTTCTTTCTCAAAAGTGATGTAATTATTGGAAAGTGCCTCCAATATCTTAGATAAACAAGGACTTTTACAACATCAGATCAATTGGACACATTGAGTCAGCAAAACCTGTGTAATAAGTCTTATGTTACAATCTGTATGATGTTCTGCATTATTTGTGGATGATTATTATGGTAAATGTTTGCTTTTCAAAGGGATAAAGACAAAAAGAAACTGGAAGCATAGTGGCTGAGGGTTAGTCACCATGGAATTGCAATTTGGTGATACTTTACTTAAAGGAGCACAAATAATGCAGTAGTACACTATTACTTAATGTATTAACTAATCTGGAACTAAGTGCTAGTTTCGTAGTGATTCCATGTAAGTTCAGCATTAATCAGTCATAAAGATTGGTACAGTATATTTCATACAGTAGTTACTATATTGTACTTGAGTAGTAACTAAGTTACTAAGTTACATGTTTCCCTTCAAGTCAAGTGTTACCATGCAATTCTGTGATATTCATGTCAATGCACAATAATGCAATAATAATGTTTAAGTGCACTACACTTTATTGTCATATGCAATATTTTATTTACCTATTATAAGATATTTCGACCCTGAACCTCACTCGCTCCATGAGACACCACTTTTTCTTCACTTGTATCACTTATTCTCAAACCACTTCTTTTTTTATACCTTATATTGTACGAATTGTGTCCTTATTATCATTGATTACACTGTTTGCAAAAAGCTGGCATAATCCCATTGTACAATGACAGTAAAGACTTCGGATCCTTAACCTTCACCTGGGTGTAGTGGGAGCAAACAGAGCCTCCGCAGCGGCTGGGGTAGGAGAAGGAATGTTTCTCATCATGCCAAGATCTCACAAGCTCAAGTACGGACCTGTATCTGTGGGATGAAATTACCGTTATACAGACACAAAAAATGCTAAAGTGAAAGCTGGAAATGCAGTGAAAATTATATAGTAAAAGTCTTGAAAGTGTAATGCCAGTGTGGAGCAATAAAGAAGGATGAGATCCTTTAAAAATATCTCATTCCTGCACTAACTCATTTTGTCGTGTGGTTCAAATGTAATATATATGAAATAGTCTATCCTTCAGACTGTCTAATAAATAGTGGAACCCTAGTATTCTACTGAAATATGAAATATGTTGTATTCATATGAGTTATTCAAAGGGCACCGGAGACATTGCCTCATGAAGGTGGTCAAATGTTGTTGCAAAAGCAGGAATGACTGTGCTGTACCTCCCGGTGGTGATGGCCAGGTTCTGACCCATGAACTTCATGGCCTGAGGTGGGCCGTGTTCCCATATGCACTGAGAGGCCCAGGATTCTGCTGACTTGGCCAGTCTCTCATCCCACACCTATGAACAGCCAGAAACAGCTGTTCAATCCTTCTTTGGGCCTCAGCTGTTCAAACTTGACTGACCTTTCTATTCCCATAAACTCCCAGTGTCACTCATTCTAACAGAACTCAGCTGTTACAGAGAGACAGTTACAAAGTGTTGAATAAAGTCCAAAAACATAAGATAGATGTTTAGCCCAAAAAAAAGCCAATCTGGATAATTTTTTATGTTGTATGCAGATTAGTCTGGTATTTATAAACTATTAAATTTTGACCACATCATTCTGAAAGTGATTTTTTATTATTATTATTTCTCAAAATATTTAAAAATTTTGCACAGACTGGAAACATAAAAGCAGTCTGTCGGGTTTAGCATATCGAAAACAACAAACACTAAAATTTCTGAAATAAGCCTGGACTAAATGCTAAGGTGCACTGCAGGCTAATCAATGTAAATGTCATTTTGACCTGTTGTCTCGTGCTGCATGCTCTGGACCAGCGAGTGCAACACATGACTCTTACCATATATTCCATATTGGAGGCAGGAGGGAAGACTTGCGATCGGACACGGTTGTGATAATCCAACAATGAGCTCATGTCTTTGGAGGAAATGTACCGTTTCCGTCGGCTACGTGGAATGCTAATGCTGAGCAGGTCACTAAACCCGGGGTCTGCAGCTGCCCCAATGGCCGCCGGGACTGGAGAGATGGTACCGTTGGTCGGCACCACCACGGACCCAATGAGTGGCATCACCCACGGGATGGCGCTTAGGAGAAGCTGAGTGCACGCCATGCCCATAATGACCTGAGAGAATTACGCTGGCTTTAAAATCAGGGAAGAACACAACTCTGTATTGCCAACAACTCATTCGTGAAGCAAAGTAAAAAAAAAAGGGAAAAAATCTCTGAACAAGTCAGTTTTGTACTCAGCAGTTACATAGGACCCTAAAAACTATGAAATATGGAAGCAGGTATTATCAATTTATACAGTGCTTATGTGTGACTCAAACAAACACAAAACTATTTGGTTTGCAGTGTCAGTGTCTTTAATCAGATGTTGTTGGACAGATTAACCTGATATTAGGTCTGTTTTATTATTTATTAAGTGCAGTAGAAGATAGACTCCAGAAAGTTCTACAGACCAACACTTCCTCAAGATCCTCAACAATAAATTAAAAGACACTTGAGCACTAAATGTAATTTGACCATCATCTCACCCAAATATACAAACAACAAATACGAATAAATATTTGCAACAATGTTTAAATCTTGTCTATGTTATGCATTAAAATATTTTCTTTCAGAGAATGTAGCTTTTAAATATGAAAACTATACTATACTCTACTGTAGTAGAACATTAGTAGAAAATGGTGGTATATTAGGTTGCAAACGGAAATGAAGTGTACTTCCTAAACCACAAAGCATCAGATTTAAAATGAACACAATCTTAGTCAAAAGCTAGCATGAATGTTAACAATCAATAATAACTCAATTAAATCAATCACCCTATCTGCCCATTTTAAACATGAAACATGCTGTACGCAAACTGCTGATTCAGCAGATTCCAATTTCCAACATAGATGAATAGAGAGGGAAAGAAATATAGATAGACGGGCAGCTGTTTCTCTTCTGAGGCAGCACATACCTTCATCACTGTATCCAAGACATGGGGCAGGAGAGAGAGAAACCAGAGGAGCGTAGAGATCCACACTTAAACACCGGCCTTTGCAGACAGCCCCTTCTGGCACGCGGTGGGGAGTGAAGAAAGCCAGCTGACGCACAAGATGTCTCCTCATCTGCCCCTCTGGGGCTGTCCCTGCGCTTAAAAAAGCCACCTGAGAGGCGATTCGGGTTTGCCGAAGCGCAATATGTGAGACGCTACAGATGTATCGAAGTATGCCATGGCGAGCTCTGTCTGTCTGAGAGGTGAATTAAAGGTATAATGTGTGAGATAGGATTGTGGATTCCTCAATGCATAGTATGGGAGGTGAATTGTATTCCTTAAAGTGCAATATCTGGGCGACGAAACAAACGTATCATCAATCATTTCAGAGAAGTGATTTAGCTTTATCAGAGTATATGATTAGCAAAATAGATACGTCAGAAATTTGTTGATTTATTTATTGTGCAAATCACTTAAGTGTTTTCGTGCACAACTCAATGTATCAACAAAACAAATATTTGTTGCTTTTGCAATGTTTTTGAAGTATTCTCAAAGTATTTTGTCACTCCTCTTAAAATTGACTGTCTAGATGGCTCTCTGTACCATGTGTCACATATTATTACACTATACTGCCAGACTGTCTAGATGGCTCTCTGTACCATGTGTCACATATTATTATACCGCCAGACTGTCTAGATGGCTCTCTGTACCATGTGTGACATACTACTTTACCGCCAGACTGTCTAGATGGCTCTCTGTACCATGTGTGACATACTACTATACCGCCAGACTGTCTAGATGGCTCTCTGTACCATGTGTGACATACTACTATACCTCCAGACTGTCTAGATGGCTCTCTGTACCATGTGTGATATCCCTTCTCTCCAGACTGCATGTAGTGCCAAACTGCACAAACATTGACAAGCCTCTACTGCCCAAAGAATGATGTCTGTACAGCTCACAAAGCTGTAGGACAGTAAGATACTGGGTGACCATTTTAAATATGACTAACAAAAAAAAAAAATATTGGCACAGAAATCAGTTTGATATGATGGTACATGTGATGATTGATTAATAGTGTTTGAAAGCTTTGAAGATTAAAGACATTCTGTGTTTATCACAGTATTTGTCATATGTTTGTCATATGTTTTATTAACATTTTTGTGAAGCATCCATAGTCTCTGTGAATCATTTTCCTACCTTTGTTATACACATTTTTAGGGCAAATGGAATAAATGTTTGCTTAAATCTTTTGAACAATTACATGACTATTTCTTCCAAGGCTGTCTTTTGAAATTTATTTGAGTAACTTTGACTTGTATTACATTTACATTTGAATTGTATTACATTTACATTTACAAGAAAGTTCCTTCCCTGCTGCTGTGCCACTGTTGATCTTGCCATCATGCATCAAGCACCCCGTGTCAGCACCAGTCTATCCCTGCATAGAGACTGAAATCTCAACCCCTGTATTAGCTTAGTTATATCATCTTGATTTGTTTGACTCTTCTGCCGGCCCCTGGAGGATGGGCTCCCCCTTTGGGTCTGGTTCCTCCCAAGGTTTCTTCCTCCTAGGGAGTTTTTCCTTGCCACCGTTGCCTTACTCACTGGGAGGTCTTTACGTGGCAGAAATGTAAAGCGCATTGAGACAATGTAATGTTGTGATAATGCGCTAAATAAATAAAATTGCATTGCATTGCATTGTTAAAAAATCATATGCACTGAAATCATACTTATCTTATGAAAGTTCGTATTTCTGGAAGCTAAAGGATCGTTGAAAAATCACATTTTCAAGAATTCTTATGATTATGACCAAAAATTACCATTTCCGGACCATTTCCAAGAACAATTTCTAGTTTACAGTTAATTTATTTTTTAATTTGTCAAAGGTAATTCTGGGTGAGCTTAAAGGTGCAAGTCTGAAATACACAAACTGGCACCAGATGCCAATAAATGGTCTATGGACACATTTGGCCAGCCCTCCATTGACTTACGGGTTCCTCGCAACATGATGTCAGAATGCAAAGAATGTGACAAGCGCTTGGAAACAAGGGACGGCAACCACAGGCCATTCTCTGAGACAATACAAAAGGGAATGCAGAAGTACTGATACAGAGCTACAGTAGTGTGCATAACTCTTAGGCAGTCATGTTTATGTTTATGTTTGATGCTTAAATGATCTTCATGTTGGTGTTAAACTATGATATTATGTCTGTAAATGTGTGTCATCTTAACCACCTAAAAACACAGAATGGCTGCGGTGTTCCCCCCATAAGAGATTTGGGAATGAAAGCAGTGTTCTTGCCGTCCAACAAGATCATTAACTTTTCAGGGAACAGAAGAAACTGCTGCTAGTTTTTATTGCGTCACTCTTAATTTACATATATTACAAAGTTAAAATGTGTATCTTTTTGTTCTGAGCAAATATAAACTTTGTATATGGATAGATCGCGTTAAACATTTTAAACATATTTTCCCTTTGACTGCCTAAGACTTTTGTACAGTATTGAACGTTTTAAAGTTTTTGTGACCTGGCCTAAAATGGACGGACTTAAAGGAGAGGAATGTTTACATAAAATGGACGTTTTTGACAACCATGAGTCAGAGAAATAAATGATGCTGTGATCCACCTGTCAGGACAATTAAAAAAACTCAAAAGTAATGGTTTGGAAATGCTTTTCTGAAAGCCGTGGTTCTTTTTATTGTTCTACAGAACACTGGAGAGAACACTGCTCAGGTCCACAACAAAAGGCCTTTTTGTTGCATCTTGGAGTTTAAAGACCCCTGACTGGACCCACAAGGAGATGTTGAACCTTTCATCCCATTGTCCAAAACACCGAGAATCATTATTCTATCTACTCCTCAGTAGCCAATTTATCTTATTCTGACATTCAAGGCAGAAGGATATATCCTATTCCTGAAGAAAAAGCAATCACTTAAAACTGCTATTCAACCCACACACTGAACAATTCCAGGTTATCTCCTGCCACTTTAGCCTGAGTATTAAACGCGAATATAGGCTCAGTAGATATATTCTGCATGAACAGATTCAGCCTCAGTTGAGACCACTAATCAGAAGATTTTGCTTTAGTTTTTCCACCAGCAATATTTACATTTACGGCTTCCCACAACGCTAGATTAGGACACCGATGGCACTAAAATGCTGAAGTACACAGTCACTGGTGTGGTAGAACAATTATAAATAAACCTTCCTAATAACTCTAGTTAAGCCACTTGGAAGAACACTAGGGACCTATGGCTGTATCTACTCCACTGGACTACAACTGAACAGCAAATTTCCAAAACTAACTTAGTCCACAGGATACATTTTCAAGAACACTTCCGCAGACTTAGTGAGTTTAAAAATTTTTTACATAAGTTGGATTACTTGAGTTTTGGTTTCCAGTACTATTTTACACAATAAAAAGTGAACTGGGTGGTTCCAGGACTTGCACTTCCCATTCTCCTAATCTCCTGGCCTCTAGCTCAATGGCCTATTGTCTGAATGTTTATATTTACACGCTATGGACTGGGTCACCCACACCACAAAAGTAGCAGTGAGATATGCTGGCAGAAAAAAAGCATGACTAAACATATTTGGATACTTCAACAGCAGAGGTAATTATTTTACCAAGTTGTCATGCATTTGGTGAAGGGTGCAGTCTATTATGTAGTATAATTTAAGAGTTGGGATATAAATGCAGAGAACTGACGGTGTTTCAAGCAAAGCAAGTTAGATCTTTTCAAATTGCAGCAAAATTCCACCGTAATTCCATTACCACAGAACTTGAAATTTGCACACTTTATGAGTAAGACTCGCACAGGGGCCTGACTGACACACAAGCTCATTGACATTCTTGCGTAGAATAGAGCCTAGCTAGAACTAAAGGTCTAGATGAATGGTATTTTAAGACATTGAAACTTCAAAAGATCTATTTGAAGAGTACAAAAAAATTACATTTGTATTCAATTTAAACATAATTCTTACAATGATGATGGACAGATAAATGGCTTTAAAAATTGAGTTTCTATGGTGAGAAGTGAAGGAACACAAATGACATTTTCAGCATTACTGCTGCGTTATTGTTAACGTACAATGACATATACCTTATTTGAAAATGTATAAACAAAAACTTGATGGTGAAGTTTTACTACTGTGAAGAACTGAAATGGATACTGACATGCACATATAACAACAATCACGTCCATGAAGATTCTGGCACCTAGTTATCATTTCTCCCATCACAGAAAACATGGAACAAGTGGAATTATAGAATCATACTATGGCATGGAACCGTCACAGGATGTTCTGGTAATAGAACTGCCCACTCAATTTTGTCAAACTTAAATCCATGTGGGCGAGTTATTTTTACCATCTCATCTGTTAGCAGCTCAGCACTGAGGAAGGACACATTTATAGGCACAGACACACACGCAGTTTGCTTAATGTCAAGTTTGCCACTATACTGTGGGAAATGGTGAGACAACGTTTGACTCTAAACGCAGCATGTGCAGAAATCCCAGACTTCACCATCGGTTGTCAGAACATCCCATTTCTCAACCAAGGAATCCTACTTCCAGGCAAAGACCAATGGTTTTATTTTGGCAGCCAGAAAACAAATTTACTTAGTGATGTAACCATTTACAGCGTACAAGCAGGACTGATTAAGCTAGGCTGTCCAGAGGAAGACAAGAAAATTTTGAGGTTTCGGATGAAGTTTTAATTGTGAAGCAACAGTGATGTTAAACGTGTTGTGGTTATCCTCTTCAGTGTTGTTTTCTGGTTTAATTATTAATGATATCCATATAGTACATGGTGCTTAAACTGAAGTTGGTGTCTTAGAATCTTACATGTAAGACTTTTCTGTAGGTCCTCATACAACTGAATCTAACAAAAAAAATTGAACAGAAGGTTAACATCATCAGCATGTAATTATAATTAGCATGTCCAAACTATTTTTTTCTAAGTTTATAGAGTAGGTGGCACCAGCAACCCTAAAGATATAAATCCATGTATTTAGCCAAAAAGCTGTCTTTTGGATTTCATGCTTTTCCTAAAAAAGAAAAAGGAAGCACTTATTGAATATGACAATCAAAATTGACAGATATGTATAAATATCATCATTGAACAAGTGGAAATCATTTGTCATCAAAACCTTGTGAAGCTTGTGCCAAATGAGGTTGTCCTACCAAAGTGAGTAGGAGATATAGGAGGGGACAGATCAGGCTACCATGAATCTATTTGCTAATACAGAAACCATAGGTATGTTTGTCAGAATAGACCATTGATGCTTGTTCAGGTTATATCCATGAGAATGTCAGGGTATTGAATGACTGTATTCAGAAGGTTGCAAGTTCAGATCCCAGGGTTGGCAGAGTGATTATTACTGTTGGACCCCTTAGCAGGGCTCCTAACACCTGACCCTACCTTCTCAGTTGTATGTAGCATTGGATAAAAGTATCTGTTAAATTAATTCCAAAGCTAATTGTGGCAACATGGGCCATGTAGAAAAAAATATTTGTTTTGTGATGAGACCTCAATGCAAATATTTGAAGAAAACTAAGTCAAAGACATGGTACATCATTAACAAAACTCCATCACTACTGTAAAGGAGCGCTTCTCTTCATCAAACACTGAACCACTTGTGCTATACAAAACTTGTTGCCCTCTTACCAAAATGCTGAAAATGGGATGGAAATTGGACAGCATTATTATGATCCAAAGACACTGCTAATTCAATGGGGTGGATAAAGAAGGAGAAGGTAAACATTCTGGAGTGGCTCAATCAGAGCACTGACCCTAATCCAGGGGCAAACCCAGACTGAGGTTTGAAAAAACCACACACCAGTGCTCTTCCTGAAATCTTACTTCAATTGACCAAATTTGTCAAAATATGAATAGATCTGGCTGTGCTACAGTAACTTATGTAATATTCCAACCATGAATATGTACATTTATTTATTTTCAGAAAATTGTCTTGGGAAAATTGTATTCTGGATTTGAATAACCTTAAATAATAATTATTAATAAATGCGATGACATTGTTCTCTGAGAAGGCCTGAGGAAGCTCAAAGCCAAACTTGGAGCATGTTTTGAATCCCAGCAGCAGCTCCACCAACAGTAAGGTGAAATAACTTCTTAGTCTAGACGCAGTGTCCGTACAGACGAAAGCACCCGTTGACCCTCCGGTCGTAGAGCATTGGCAAGTAAGCAAGCAAACATCTGTAAAACAAAACCCTTCTGTTTACATCTGGGCAACATTCAAGCAAACATTAATGTTTATCTGCCTTTATAAATGTAAAATGTACCACTTTTACAGAATGCATACATTTTCCAGGTGATAAAATAATCTTAAGGCTGTTTTTTAGATGTAGAATATGTTCAATATTTATACATTTACAGACACTCCTCTACTCATGTACATCCTTCTAATCGGCAGGTTGACACTAAGAGACAATTCAAGCTTCAATGCTGAATGTACTGATTGAACACTTACAGTATATCCATTGTATATTTTTGTACATATCGATTTACTGACTTGATTGCAATTATGACCAATATTTTTTAATCTTCTGTTTTATTCTTCTTATTTTTATCATCAGGTTCTGTGTTGTCTTTGGATGTATGTACCAGCATTGGTAAGACATATTCCCAGTACAGTGCCCTCCACAATTATTGGTAGATTTTAAAAAGGATTAGAAAAAACCCACCTTTCGGTGAAGTAGTTTCATCTCACACTGAAACAAAATGAGAAATAAATTTGATTAAAAAAAACGAATCCGTCATCAAGAAATTATTATTTTTAACAAAACACGTGTCACAATTATTGGCAACCCAGGAAGTTACAGTGAACCCAATGTAACTGAAGTATGTTTCCCCTGTAAATTGTACGTTTCAGATGACTGAAATGTGCAGGAACATTCAAGCTGTAATCCATGACAACCTAATTGACCGAGATACAAATAGGAGGTGACACGGAGCCCAAATTCCCATAGTCATCCATCAAGGTGGGAAAGAAAGAGAACACAGTAAAAAATTATTACTCACCTGAAAATACCAATTTCAATTGTAATTAAAAAGTGGACATTAACTGGAACTGTTACAAACCTGCCTGGAAAAGGACCCAAGTTTATTTTGCCCCCATGTACAGTGAGGAGGATCGTGAGAGAGGCAAAAAAAATCCCCAAGGATGACTGTTGGTGAATTGCAAGACAAAGTGCCTTGTCAGTTAACCATAAACATTATTGCCTGAAGTTTGTGAAATGTTACTACAACTTTGACTGGAACTATGTTCTATTGTCTGATGAAACAAAAATGGAGCATTTTGGCAATAAACATTCAAGGTGGGATTAGTGTAAAAAGAAGGATGGCTATAATGAAAAGAACTTTATCGCAACTGTAAAACCATGTTAGGGTACATGGCATTATGGACTCCATGAAATACCAGGACATTTTGTCTGCCTCTGCCAGGAAACTAAAACTGGGCCATCACTGGAACTTCCAACTGATCACTACCTGGGGGTGGGTTGGCTCCGCTGGTGGGGGAGGAAGCCGACCAGGCCTAGCAGACCCAAGTGTATAGTGAGGGTCTGCTGGGAACGTCTGGCGGAACCCCCTGTCAGGAGGAGCTTCAACTCCTACCTCTGGCAGAGCTTCCCCCATGTCCCGGCGGAGGCGGGGGACATTGAGTCCGAATGGGCCATGTTCCGCGGCTCCATTGTGGAGGCGGCTGACCGGAGCTGTGGCCGTAAGGTGGTCGGTGCCTGTCGCGACGGCAATCGCTGGACCCGCTGGTGGACACTGAAGTGAGGGATGCCATCAGACTGAAGAAGGAGTCCTATTGGGCTTTTTCAGCCTCTGGGACTCCAGAGGGAGCTGACAGGTACCGGCAGGCCAAGTGGGGTGCGGCTTCGGCGGTCGCTGAGGCAAAAACTCGGGTATGGGAGGAGTTTGGCGAGGCCATGGAAAACGACTTCCGGATGGCTTCAAGGAGATTCTGGTCCACCATCCGGCGGCTAAGAGTGGGAAAGCGGTGCAGCGTCAACAGTTTATGGTGGGGATGGGGTGCTGCTGACTTCAACTTGGGACATTTTGGGTTGGTGGAGGGAATACTTTGAAGACCTCCTCAATACCACCGACATGCCTTCCAACAAAGAAGCACAGTCTGGGGACTTGGGGGTGAACTCCTCTATCTCTGGGGCACAGGTCGCTGAGGTGGCTAAAAAGCTCCTCAGTGGCCAGGCCCTGGGGGTTGATGAGATTTGCCCGGAGTTCCTTAAGGCTCTGGATGCTGTGGGGCTGTCCTGGTGGACGCATCTGCAGCATCGTGTGGACATCGAGGGCAGTGCCTCTGGATTGGCAGACCGAAGTGGTGGTCTCCCTCTTTACGAAGGGGGACCGGAGGGTGTGCTCCAACTATAGAGGGATCACATTCCTCAGCTTCCCTGGTAAAGTCTATTCGGGGGGGGGGTTCTGGAGAGGAGGGTCCGCTGGGTTGTCAAACCCCGGATTCAGGGGGAGCGGTGCGGGTTTCGCCTTGGCGGGGGACCAGTGGCCCGCCTTATCGGTCTGAGTTGGGTCTTGGGAGGGTTAATGGGAGTTTACCCAACCAATCTACATGTGTTTTGTGGACTTTAAGAAGGCATTGGACCGTGTCCCTCGGAGACTCCTGTGGGTGCTCCGGGAGTATGGGGTGTCGGGCTTCCTTATAAAGGCTCTTCGGTCCCTGTATTACCAGTGTCAGAGCTTGGTCTGCATGGGCGGCATTAAGTCGGACTCGTTTCCAGTGAGGGTTGGACTCCGTCAGGACTGCCCTTTGGCATTAATTCTGTTC
>JAABNY020000108.1:5743574-5755523 GCA_015164015.2 Brevimyrus niger
AGAGAGAGAGAGAGAGAGAGAAAGAGGTGGGCTTCTTATCCTCTTCTGATTTCTAATCATCTGCTGTTCATGAATCCTTAGTTGCATGTATGAGAAACCTCTAGTCTAGACGATGGTGAGACAGTTCCCAGGGATTAATGAAACTGTCACAAATCAGCCATGAAACACACCTAGTAAATAAAGGGAAAAAAACCTATATGTCATCCCTCAATATGATGTAGCATGATACAATACCAAGCGCGAGCAGCACAAGATGAATTTCACTGAGTTCCCACTCATTAAACATACTTTGGTTACATTTTATATTTGATGATTTCCAAATATGGTGCCAAGCAACACGAGCCATGAGACACACATGTGCTACTGACAGAACCGCAAAAATCTGATAATTTATATGACACTCAAAGGCAAGGCCACCTGCTTCTTTTACAGTCTGCAACAGGTCTGGGATCCGTGACCTTTTCTGAGCATTGAGCTGAAGAATTGCACAAATTCAGAAATGTCTACATCTGGGTGATAACCGCTTCCCAGAACTCCTGGGACTTATGAACTGTCACGCAGAGCTTAATTTGCAAAGCTTGGATGTTGTGAACTAAATGTGCCAATGAGATAAGTTCTGCATTGAGGGTTGGAATCATGTCAAAGTGATTCTCAAGGAATCCGATCATTATAATCACTGTGCTGGTGAGTGACCACAGCTCAGATCAGCAGATAGCGTGGCCCCTGGTTTTTGGCCAGTATCCACTGACTCCTGAATGCAGGCCCAGATCAACAGAGAACCCGAACCAAACTGAATCAAACTGAAAAGCTCTCAGCTGTCGTTAAAAGCTACTTTTCAATCACTGTTGAAAAGGAACATTTACATAATCGTTGAACAAACATTTTGCAATGACCCTGATAGCTTGTAGACATGAGTCTGTTTATTTCTGCCAAAATGCATTAAACATTTTTTTTAAAAATCAATTGAAAAATACAGAGGCCGATTGCACTGTCCTCAACATTTACAAACCAAGACTTTGTGCAAGATATGCAAAGTTTAAGGAATGCAACCTGAAAGTCTTTATGTACATGGTTACATACACATTTCACATACCTAATTCTTCAGCGGCTGCTTACCTTTTGAATATTATACGAAACTGATACATGTTGCGGTAACTTGGCATCAAAATCAAGCTTCCAAAAATCAGTTAAATTAGATGCAACCGACATCTTTTCCACCCGGATCGCCTGTCTGTAATGAACTGTTTACCTGTGCCATATTTTGCTGCAAATGTAAAATGGAGTTTCCTCGGGGGTTATAACGATCAGGCACACGGGAGTATGATGCACCTTGTGTACGCTGAATCATCGGTTCGAGGTATTGCTGGTAGTAGATCACGATACAGGTCTGGACTGAGGCAGTAACTAGATATTTTTACACCTCAAAGGAAATAATGCATAACGGTGCATTTCTTTCCCAGAGCCTGCAGAAAATTATAAGCTGAAAACACATGATGTAAAATGACAGGTAATGTTAAAACAATTGCGTTATCCATTAAGAAAGAAAATGCAAATGCAAAAAATACAAGATCCACATATTAAGCAATTATCGTTCTTTTTTTACCTTCTGGGAGCTGAAAGACTGCGTCCAGTGGTACAAAACAAGCCTGTCTTTGGAGAAGGGTTTTGGCTCTATAGCAGGTTCTTGGCTTTCCTCGCCGTCTGCGATTTTTTCCTCCTCATCCATAGCCGATATGGGCCACCAGCTACAGTTGGTGGGGGTAACGTTGTTGGAAGACGCCATGACTGAGGGTTTTGTGCGTGTGGGAGAGTGTGTAAACGATTGAGAAACAGGGAGCGGAAGAGAGAGGGAGCGGGGATGGAGAAAGAGAGAGAGCGAGAGAGACGGTTTCAGCACCACGAACAGAGCATCATCGATTTAGCACCGCGGCATCCCTACAGCGAATCTAAGGCAGGCTGCCCAAGCGCAGGTTTAATTACAGAAGATATAAGGAAAACGCAAAAAAAACACACCACACAAACGATGCATAAAAACAAGATGCGTTTGCGTATGTGTGTGTCAGTATTACATCACGGCAGAAAACATGCGCCGTGGAGGCTGTGCCATGACAGACGTCCAAGTGGAAGAGCAAGGTCAAAACCATCTGAGTTATCACAACAACGAGGCAAAAAGATGTATTCCTACCCTTCATATCGGCAAAAAGCTGAAATGGGTTTTACGATCGTTACATACAATGCATATCTGTATGCGGATGGTTTATATAACTTAATATACATTCGACAGGTAAACAAATTGGTTGGATTCTCCCCATGGCTGGGGCACAGTGATAGATAACTTACGTACAATGCATTTTGGCTTACAAGGATAATGACATAAGCGCAACAACAGATTGTAATGATTAACAGTGGTAGTGATATTCAAGTAGAAGCGGTAGTCAAAAGTAATAATAGGTAGTACGTATACCGATTAAGACTGAACAGGTATGCTGTTGCACTCAACCATTGTTGATTTTTTTTTACTGCAGTTACTTTGCAAACAACAGTAAAATAACTATCGCACTAGTTGTTTGGTAGTTATTGGTTGTGCTGATGTTACTATATGTCACATGTATCTGATGGGCTCACAAGCTGTAATTCGTCCGTAAAGACAACAGATGGCGCCACTAAATTATTAAAAAGCAGGTGTGAAATCAAACATTTTATTATTAAAAAGCATGTTACAATTGTAGCATTGTTGTTAAATACTGCACAGTTTAGCAAACTGGAGACTTTATAAGCATCAAATACTTTTTTGTTATGAAACAGTATTTAACAGTTATTGCATAATAAAACGTTTTTATTAGTTATTGCTTTATGGAGATTCCTAGTGCACACGCGAAATAGACTATTATTATTATTCAAATTATAACTGACAGAAGGGGTTCTTTGGCGCCTAAAGTGGGATTGACATTTTCAGACTTCTCTACCTGGAGACCTTGAAGGTGCCATATAGTTTTGCTTTGAAACCTCACGGAACAATTTAAGCATATATTTCCTCCGCAGTCTCACCAATAACGCAATTTCGCCTACTTTCCCTGTTTATTTGTACGCTGTTATAAATAGCAAAAAAAAAAACAACTAAAATTAAGCAGTAAGTTTTCAGCTTTGGCAGCTCTATAATCCGTTGTTTTCTTCAGGCGAATTGTTTTTCTTAGAGCGACTGGTAACGGTTTTTTCCTTAATTTTTGTGATCGGCTTTATTGAATTCAATCTAACGGTTTCAACAGAAAAATATATACTTAAAGCATTTGTATTTTGTTGACAGTTGGGTGAAAATGTTGTCCTTTGACTTAAACTAACGTTGATCGGAGCCAGTCGCGTCCTTCAATAAGATTAATGTTTAGCGCGTTAAACTTGAGGAGATGAGCGCGTCCTGATGGTCTGCAAATGGACTCACATCCACGCCCAGCCCTGCTGTGACAAATGCTCTGGCCGGGCTTTTAAAAGTACCGTGTTGCGGAGTAAGGATTGGGTTGTATTTTTGGAACAGTGTACGGATCTGATAGCCTTGTTGGGGCTGTTATAACGTTTCCAATAGCCTTTGCGGGAGAGTGAGGGAAACAGAGGCAGGGTGAGGGGAGACGGGGCGCGGGGACTGGGGCTCCGGCAGAGCCCTGCTTAATTCCACCAAAACAAACAAACAAAAAGAGACCTGCCAGACTGAAGAACATACCAGAAATACGATTAGGCAAAAAATGTTCATTTTCTATTCGAAATCAAATTCGACACAGCTTTACAGAGCCGGTTGCACTGTCGCCGTCAATCTGCAATATACTGGAAGAAGTTTGAAACTTTCGCAGCCGAACGGATTAAAAGGGGAGCTTGGAAACATGCGTGGAATATACGGCGAGTTTTGCTTTTAAATTAGTCCGTAATAGACGATCTCGAGGGAAAATAGTCGGTATTTAATTAACTAGTATATACAAAAAATAATCCGGGTTTACATTTTAGTAACTACAAAAGAAACGTATTACATCTTTATTAGGTATCAGACGGGCTTACTTATGACAGATTCTTGAAATTTGCGCTTATGAGGAAGTTTATTACAGAGGTCAAATTAGTTGTTTGGTCCAACTACATTGAGCAAGAATGAGTGGAGGTCGCTTTGAGTTTGATGATGGCGGAGCCTATTGTGGTGGCTGGGAGGGGGGCAAAGCCCACGGACATGGCATCTGCACGGGACCCAAGGGCCAAGGGGAGTTCTCCGGCTCCTGGAATTACGGGTTTGAAGTAGTTGGAGTCTATACCTGGCCTAGTGGAAACACGTACGAAGGGTATTGGTCTCAGGGCAAAAGGCACGGTCTTGGTTTGGAGACAAAGGGACGTTGGGTTTACAAAGGCGAGTGGACCCATGGATTCAAAGGCAGGTACGGCACACGGCTGAGCCAGGGCAGCGGTGCCAAATACGAAGGGACGTGGAACAACGGCATTCAGGACGGCTATGGCACTGAGACATATGCCGATGGAGGTAAGCGGGGTTATCTATTACCTTCAGTCAAAACAGTTCACTTTGTCGGACGACGGAAATCTGCATTTAGTCGACGTTCTTACTGGCATTTTATTTTCTGAGCATTTTATATTTTAAAGTTCATATATATTACTTTGATATTAAAAAATCTTCAGATACTGGATTATTGCCCCTGTAGACGTACTTTGTTGGCGAATACCACTATTTTCTTTCCTAGGAGCTACTCAGTTTTCAAACGTGAAGCTTTAAATAGAGTGAAATGTGTCACTGATTCATATTCCTGAAATAAAACTACAACTTAATCATGTTAACACATCAGAGTTGTTGGTTGGCTGTATAGCGGTATTGACTCAGAACCTCTGGGCTGCGGTTTGAATCCCTCCTCTGTTTTTTGTGGTTTTCTCTGGGTGCTCCTGTTGACTGCAGCAGTTTAAAGGTGCACAGTTAAACTGTTTGCCTGTAATATATTCAGGGTTTATTCTTGCTCTGTACTGCCTGGGATACACTACAGTCCCCTGGAACCCAGTCCAGGATAAGTACCTGGAAAATGTATGGATGGCAAAATTGAAAACTCACACCCTATATTCTTACTCCTGTTAATGCTTACAAAGAACTAGTGAAAGTAAAAGGAAAAAAAAAACATGTAAAGTTTTATTCTGTTTGTAGGTAAAATTGTTTCCCTGTGGAAACTAGGTGCAATCTTCAGTGTATTATCATGTATAAAGAATAACATACATGAAACCTGGATAATATATAGATGTGTTAAAATCTTAAATTTTAACCTATATGATATGACACCCCCAGCAATAATTAATCAGGGTAGAATAACTAGGCATCACCAAAATGCAGTAAGGGTTTGTCATTCTCAGAAATAAAACGTGTTTCAGGATACTTCAGCATCTCTATTGTTTAAGCGGCCAGTGAGGTGAATCTCAGCAGATATGGCCAAATAACTGCTATAAAGGCCAGTGTTAGGAAAGCCCTTGGAGACATCTGCTCCTATCACCCATCCGTTTGCTTCCAGCAGGAATATAATAATATGGATATAGGCAGCAGAAGGTCACACGTGTTGCCAAGGACCACACAGCGATAGCCGTATTGAATTTTGAGCGGGGGTGTTGTTGTTTTTTTTTTTTAATCAGACACGTGCAATGATTCAGACAACAGCAGAATCGCACATGTATTTTGACTCTAGGATGGGGGAGGTCTTTTGTTTGGAAATCTGTAACGACTCTAAAAATTTCCTTGCAACATTTTTTTCCTTAGTCAGTGAGCCAATGAAGAGATTCACAATAGCAATAGTGATGTGCCTTTAGATGATGCTTCTTTTTTATAGCTCTCTGAAATCATAAAGCCCTGCATTTTTATCTGTATCAGTTGATATATTTTCACTTGATAGGTCTGGATAGGTGTGTATTGTCCATATGCCCAGTGGTGCCTCTTAGGGGTTCCCTTGGCTGACTCATCATTTCTGTGACTATGTGTCGATTGAGGTGATCATATAACAGCAACACAAGTCGTGTGCTTTTGGTCTGTCTATCACTAGGGAGTGACAGGACTTGGGTATGTGCCCATCTAGGCAATACCCAGGTCCACCAGCTTGGGATGCAAAATAGTAACATTTATTTGCGCCAAAGGTTTTAAACAGTTTGTGTTGTGCAGAAGTGCTATGATCTATAACCACTGAAAAATAATGCCAAATGGCATGGATCCGGCACGCTATAATACTGGTTTTAAATAAGAAATTTATTTACAGTCGGATCTCATTTCTGTTGAAGATGAGTTTGGAGGTAAAATGTCAGCAGGCAGACGCTTGAGCCCTGGAGGACTGGATGAGTTCCTTACCCCTGGGTGGGTGCGTGGGATGACGAGATTACATAAATTTACATGTGGTGAAAGCAAAGGGAAAAAAACTATAATGGTTGATAATCTCCCTCCAAACCTCATAAATATACTATAGCCTGGGCTGATGGCAAAATCGTTTTTTTTTTTCATAGATCCCTGAGCATGTGATTCACTTAAATATTTTATGTGGTTGGTGCTATTTCTCACTATTAGGTCAAGCAGTGGAACGCTCCCTCTATTTTTGCTAATTTGGTCAAATACACAGATAAAACAGGTCACACCAAGTGTCAATAACATCACTCTACCATGATGCAGCATTTAAATGCCTCTTATTAAGGACGTTTTTGATCTCAGTGGCAAAACAACAGGTCATCTTTAAAAAAATATTTTAAGATGCTTGTAACCAATAGCAGCACTCTGCAACAGCCCATCGTGCAATACAAACTAAGCTAGCAACCATAAAAATGAGATGCCAGTACTAAGGAATGTTCTTGATACATTTATCATTTTTTTTTTTTATCTTATTAACTTTAGACATTTCTCTCTAAGATCTGAGCCATTTGATTTATATTTGATTGTTTAAAATAGTATCGCAGTTTCTTCTGTGGAAATGTCCTTTACATAGAGTTAAGTTTTAAGACTGTAAGTTATGAGCTATATATTTGATATCAACAGTGGAGTCCCTATAATTTAAAACTTTCTAAATTGTACAAATAAATCACACCAGTTTGTTCTCACTCTAGACAACCACCCACATCTGTCTCCATAGGCACCTACCAAGGCCAGTTCACAGGCGGCATGCGACACGGTTACGGCGTCCGCCAGAGCGTGCCGTACGGCATGGCGGCTGTGGTGCGCTCCCCTCTGCGCACCTCCCTCACCTCCCTGCGCAGTGAGCACAGTAACGGCACCCTGCTGCAGCAGGACGTCCCCGTCATCACTACGACCAACGCTGCCGGCCAGGAGACGCCCCTCAAGGCCCCGGCCGCAGGAGGTTCCTCCCGTGGGGGGTTCGCCCTGACTCTGCACGTGGACCCAGACGTGGCCAAGCCCAAGAAGAAGGGCCTGTTCCGCCGGGGGTCTCTGCTGGGCAAGCTGACCAAGTCGGAGTCTCGTACCTCCCTCTCCAGCCAGAAGAGCCGTATCAGCTTTTTGCGGAGTGACTCGGCCCTCAGCTCCACTGCCAGCGACGCCAACTCGACCATCAGTTTGGGCGACGAGAGCGAAGCGGCCGAGAACTTTCCACCCCTAGAGCCCGACATCGACGCCACCACCACCGAGGTCTACATGGGCGAATGGAAGAACGACAAGCGCTCCGGCTACGGTGTCAGCGAGCGCTCCAGCGGCCTGAAGTACGAGGGCGAGTGGCTGGACAACCAGAGGCACGGCTACGGATGCACCACTTTTCCCGAGGGTGGGAAGGAAGAGGGCAAGTACATGAACAACATGCTGGTGAAGGCCATGAAGAAGAGGGTCATTCAGATCAAGGGCACCAAGATCAGGCAGAAAGTGGAGCGCAATGTGGAAGGAGCTCACAGAGCAGCCGCCATCGCCAAGCAGAAGGCTGAAATCGCCGCATCCAGGTAAGTTTGTACTTGTTGGCCAAATAGGTCGGTCTTACTTGTGCTGAGGATGTTGATCCTGTTCTTTAAATACACGCTTGATGTCCTCTGTAATCATAAGCTTTGCTGTTACACTTGGCATGGTAAGGTTGCCGAATGGCCGTCACGCTGCCCTGAACCTGCCCCGCAGGTCTCACACAAGTCTGACTGAGCCAATTTTGTAAACCACACAGGAGAAAAAAATATTTTCCAAGGCCAAACAAAAGCTAAGCGAATTTGAGGTGTTTTATGGAGTGTCACAGAGTCTGGCTCCGCATCAGAGCCCTTTGCGTTGGTGTCCAGCTGGGGGTCTGTGCCAGTGAGGCCACTGGAACTAAGGGCCGATCCACATTTTTTCAGTTCCTATCCGATTCCGAGCTCTTTTTACTTTAGTATATATATTAATTAATTAGGCTATTTGAAACATGCATAACGTACTGTTCCGCCTCGTTTGAACATTTTGTTTTAAGCATCTTCGAGGCATTTTTCAGTTCAATTTGAATATCCTCCAGCACAGTATACACAAGTGGTGAATGCTTACAATACAGCATGGCAACAGCATCACTCACACTTAATTGAGATAAAAGGCCCTCGTGTATCACAGGCTGCAGAAAATACGCAAAACATGCGTTTTCCCACTAAATGGTACTTCCATCACTCAAAACATTGTTTTTACAAATGCTGCAAATCCCTGTGCTATTAGTTGTTGTTAAAAGTGTAAAATCCTACCAGATGGTCGCCCTCTTTTCTGATGTTCTTATGCTCCTCTTATTGTAAAGGGTTTGCTCTTTGTGTCACGGCAGGCAGAAGTGCTCGAACTATCTGAGCGGCAAGAAAACTGGGTCGTAGTGTTAGCATTCAGCTTGAATGCCACAAAAAAACACATTTAAAATGGGAAAAAGCTGTTGTTGGATTGATTGTACAAATTGATTTAACAAGAAATAGGAGCTATCTTTTTAGAGACTGCCGGAAACAAAATGAGTAAGTATCGGACATGAATCGGTCATTTACCTGATCCGTCTAATAGCTACGGATTGGCACCGATCCCAAATATCAGATCAGTGCACCTCTAACTAGAGCTGTGCAATGTGACCAAAATCTCATATCCTGATATAGGTCATCTCATATCCCGATAACAATATATATCACTTCTGCACCTCATATTTATGGATTTCTTCTACAGATCAGCTGCTGTAGAAATTGGACAAAATAAAAAGGAGAGGTCACAAATGTAATGTGATCCAAAAATAGATGGGAAGTCATCTACAAGTATGCAAAACCTGTTCCTGTAATATCTTTCTATGCTTGTTATATTTCAGTGTTTGTATGTGTGCTCATGTTCAATAGCATTTCTGTTGCTTGAAGTCAATGACGTTGAAAGAATACAGTGCAATTATTGGTAAATATGTATATAACACATAATATTAAAGTTACATGCCCCCCCTCATAGTTTAATGCATAAAGCACACTTTACAGAATATGTCTGTATTATTTAGGGTTATCCATGCCGTCATGGTGGGCCAACTATAGTGGGATTGCAAAACTATTACAAGTGAACACTTTATGAAACTATTTAAAAAAATCTTTTCACACCCAGACTTCTTAGGGGCTCTTTACCAATACGAACTGGACAAAAGTCCACAAATCAATGGGAGAGAAATCACAAATGCAATGTGATCCACAAATAGACAGGATGTGATCCACAAATGTGCCCTATTGTTGTGTATATGACTTTACACAACACAAATGAAAAAATACATATTTGCGGATACTTAAGTATCTGTTAAGTGTCTTCTGTAGGTCACAAATAATAAAGTCCAATAAAAACTTCAAGTGCCACATCCCATGTTGGTGTGTAACATTGCAAAACTGTTTTCCAAATGATGAAAAATGTCACCATAAATAGTGTAATTTGCGATCCCCCTAAATAAATGATAATAATATGAAACGTTTTTTGTCATCTGATATAGTGTATCGTGATGTGGCACAGCCCCACCTCTAAATGGGACTCAGGTACCAGGACAAGGCAGCCACCTCCAGGGTGCTGTGGGGGCATGGATACCCTTAATGGGGGGGCAGAAGGTGACATTTCATTATGGGACCCAGAGTTTCTACAGTAGCTACATCCCTGGCCACTATTAAAAGAGATTGACCGGTGAATACAAAACCACAGTCAATGAAGATATTTCACTTATAAATTAGGTTGTCATCGTAGTTACTTCTCAAACCATCACAAAAAAAGGAAACTATGGAGTTGAGTCGGTCCTCTGATCCTCTATCACACAGTGATTTCTGCATATTCTTTTTTTCTGCAGGTTGTTTGCCGTCTCAAAACCGGTTGTTGCTTCTTGTCTTGCTCCCCTCTTATTATCACTTACTCTTGTTGACTGACCATCACACCTATATGCTCTCTTGCAGCTCCGCTATCAGTCTTAAGTGAAACAGGACATATCCCGTTATCCTATAGATAAAGAGCAAGCAAAGCTCTCACTCTGGAACCACTGGTTCTCTGTAGCCACCATGGAGATACTAAAGGAAGTCACTAGTTTCACTGTAAGGTTTTTTTATGGTATGTTTTGCACCTGTTCAAGTGCAGGTCATTCAAAATGCCCTGGGTAATGTAACCCTGTACCAGGTGTAGTGTTCAAGCTTGAATTTACGAGCATTACACAGTGTTTACACTGATGTTCTTCTCAAACCTATGCAACGTCATAATAAAGCAGACAGCAGTAGCAACAGACAAACACACAAGGATTAGAGCTGGGGAAATTGTATGTTTATAAGCACACATGGGAGTAAATTGTGTTTCCAGGCAACAACAAGGGTCATGAAATCTGAGGGCAGTTTAATCACTGTAAAAACCCAGAGCAGTGACAGACCAAAGAAACCCCGCTTTCCTGGAGGCAGTGAGTATAGCACCAAGAACATCATTTTTAATAGTGGTTGCATGGGTGTCAGCACTGGGTCTGAGCCCAGCATCAGCAGTTTATGCTAAGAAACCAGAGGATAATAAAAAATCTGTTTTGTTTTGTTTTGTTATGTTAATACTAAACCATTTAAATCTCATGCAGAACGGAAGAGTTTTACCATTTTATGCTTAACACTGACCCTGTTTACTTAAATATCTGTATATTAAATAATTTGAAATAAGATGACGAATCTTAATTTGAGGAAACGTCTTCCGTTACACAGGCTTGAAAATCCGCTGCTTTCTGGGATGACGAAAGATGTCTTTGCAATGATATTCCCTGTCCTGCACGTTGAGAATGTGTTTATTCAGCCATGAGAAGGAGCATATTTCCTGCCCAAGACAACTTGACGATGCAGCCATTCCAGGAATTTGTTATAAAACATTTGTGATGCAAACTATTCTGATGTGACAGCTGGAGGTCACGATGATTCTCTGTACCATGGGAGAGAATGTTTTAAAGCCTGCAGATTTGCTGCCTTCTCTAGGAGTTCTGGAATTCATATGTAGATCTACTGTAAGTAATAAGAATGCGTAACTACAATGAGGACTGGACCTAAAGGTTCGCAGAATATTGCGGCAAGTAGTCCGAGCCAGCATTACTTACATGGATCAGATATGGAGGGCTAAACACTCTGTGCATCTCCTTACAAGGAAGGGACTGCTCATCAAAGTTAAAGCACCTGAAATTAACACAGCATTTGCAAGAGCAAAGAGACCAGTGACGAACTGCAGATCCCATCCTACAAGGCTGGAAACATAAACTTTAGAGCACAGGAACAAGCAGTCTGATGGTCCAGAACCAAAGTTGGTCCAGAGTTTGTTATTCCAGCAGACAAGTTGAGGCTTGAGCATTCCATTAATAGCCACATCTAAAATGAAGATGAAAATGGAAGTTTATTGGGACAATCAATGAGGTCACAGCTGAAGATAAAGGGAAGGGTTGCGTATCTCATTCAGCTAAATCAGCCAGGTGATATGTATACATGTGTGTGTGTGTGTCTATGTGTGTGTGTGTGTGTGTGTGT
>JAABNY020000108.1:5767984-5778796 GCA_015164015.2 Brevimyrus niger
GGAGTGCATTAACCCACTTATACCATGGGTACCACACATTCGGTTTACAGGATTGTACTTGACGATATTATTTTCACGTTTATGAATCAAAAGTGAAATTAGTAGCAGTAGGATTGAGCAGTATAACAGTAACAGCATATCATGGTATATCCTTTCAATACAATCTTGGTGGATTTCAAAATACTGGAAGAGCATTGCATTGTAAAATACTGCCAAAATACCATACACCCTGGTGCAATGTCTGGACGGTATGTAAAGTCAGATATCACCAAAACCTAGTACTGTATTTTAGTGATATAGGACCTAAGTCTCTGTAAGTGAATTGTGTTATAATATGCAGCACGTCTGCCATCTCTCAAAAACCCAGCTTTGCAGATAATGTAAATCCTCCAAACTGCAGGCTGTTAAGCACCCTCCATGCTATGTTAGCTCTACTTCCAGTAATTTGTACATGTCTGGTAGTGCACTGTTGATACATGAAGTAGTACACACACGTGAAACATTCATTGACCATTCCATAAACATGCTATAAGACTGAATTAAATGGAGTAGAATGGAACTGAATTGAATGGAATTGAAGTGATCGGCCTCATTGTCACAATACCTGATCTGGCTATTTGAGTCAATATCAGAGCGATATTTCCTATCAGTATCAGCTCGGTGCATCCCTATTAATCTTGTCCTTTAATAATTAGCAACAAAGGAGATATTTAGGACAAGAGGGAGTATAGAAGATAGCAGGTTTTAAATATAGCGTCAGTTTCTCATATGACATGATTCATTTGTGATGACAGGGAAAGTGAAATGGCTTCTAAATGGGGTGTTACTAAAGATCATTTGCATGTATTTGTAATCATATTAGTGAGGAAATATGTTTCATGGAATAAGCATGCAGTAAATGCTCATAATTTTGCTTCTGTCACAGGACCAGAGTACCTGAAAAAGAGGGTGCTGAAGGAGATTGCAGAGGGTAATGAGAATGCAGAGAGTGTTGTACCAGAGCCTCTACTTGCAGAGGAACGCCCTCCAACACCCCCTGAGAGCCCTCAGTTGCACGTGATGGATAATATTGATTCCTCCCAAACTCGCACGCCCTCCCCTGGACCCCCCACCCCCGCAGAGTTTAGGCAATCCAAGCAAAGCACCAGTAAAGAGGACCCCAACCTGTTGAGCCCCGGTGTCTGGAATGGAGAAAAGACTAGCCGGGGGGGTGGCAGCCGTCCCAGCAGCAGGCCAAGCAGCAGGTCGAGCAGCCGACCCACCACGCCTTCCTCTTTTGCTGTGCCCGCCCCACCTTCTGAGGAAGGCCGCAAGCCCTCACGTAGCCCCAGCCGGCAGAGCAGCAGGGCCCAGCAGGGCAGCGACCTGGAGATCAAGCCGCTGCAGAAGACAGACTCCGAGTCGAAGGTGGCTGAGCCCCAGCCCAGTTCTTCAGCGAGAAACAGTCAAGTGTATTCCACCGATGAAGAAGACCAGGCTCCAGCCTCCAAAGGGCCTTCCAAATCGACCACCCCTGAGCCTAAAACAGATCTCAGACCCAAAACAGAGACGTGGGAGTCCTCCCACGAGTGTCTGCCTTCTGCCACAGAGGAGAAACCAGAGTCAAATGAGGAAGGGAGGAAAGAACGGAAGGAGACAGTTAAGGCGGAGCTGAAACTGCCTGGAAGATCTGAGCCCACACCATCACCTAGACCAGCTTCAAAAGCAGAGCCCAAGCTGGAAGTAAAACCAGAGCTCAAACCAGAAATCAAACTAGAACCCAAGCCAATAGCTAAACTAGAGCCTAAGCAAGAACCAAAACCGTTGCCCAAAGCAGAGCCTAAAACTTTGCCTAAACCTGCTGGCAAACTGTTGTCGAAGATAGAGCCCAGAATTGATATCCGTGCTAAGCCCATTCTCAGGGCTCCCACTGAAATGAAAGATTCGTTAGAGGCTGAAGAGGTAAGATTCCTACACTGATGTTAAAACTAATCCATATCTCTAAGTATATGTTAGAGAAATATTTCTATATTTCACTTAGGTATATTTGTGTTCCTGTGTGGACTGCGAACAAACAGGCTTCAGGCACTATGGATGTTAAAGCTAAGGAAACAGACCTGTTTGATCAAATTTAACATACCTATTGAGTAGATTAACCAGCCAGTGCAGACAGAACACACTTCAGCCTAACTGGACTTGGGCTTGTACCATATGTGTCTGCTGCAGTGATACATACATAACTCATATTAGCAGATTTCAAATGCAAGGTCATTGAGGTTATCTAGCCTAACCACAGTGTAAACATGAAGCCTTGGCACTTCTGAGAGATTAATGGGCCCCTAAATTGTCACAGTCATCATTGTGCCTAGTGAAGTCATTGGGTGGACCAGACCATCCACTACAGATGAATACCTGAGTCAGATGTTAAAAGGACAAGAACTGACCTCCTGTCCTTCGAGTCAATGTAGTTTATCTAGTAGATGTTATACAAATGTCAAATACAAATTAACCAGAAATCATTAAATCTAAAAAATATGACTTATGGTTAAAATGTTAGAAAACTTTGTTGACAACACACATATTAGGCCTTGAGTAAAACATAGTGTACCTTAAAAATGGCTGTATTATCTTTCGGAATTGTGTGCCTTTGCTTTCAGATTTATTTTTCATGTTGTAAATAATTAGTATAAGAATAGTTATCTTTTCGTAAAAAGTGTTTATAAAATGGTTATTATATAGTATTAAAATAATTAAATATATTTTTTGCTTTTCCCTATATTTACCCTCAGGTTTGTTTGTGTTTCAGGGGCCAAATACAATCATGATTTGTTTGGTCATACTGCTGAACATTGGTCTAGCCATTCTCTTTGTCCACATCCTGTCATGAGATGATGCAACCCTGGTAAGAAATAACCAATGAAATGCAGAGTTCCAGAACATAATAATGTATAGTTTTACAACCATTTTTTGTGAGGTTTATTGAGATTTTTTTAAGTTTGTTAAAAATAATACTAATAATATAATGTGCACCTTTTCATATGTCCAGCTAAGATGTTTTAAAGTACTTTTCAAATGTCCCATTTACAGGTTTTATGCAGGCTATAAAAATAAGTAACTAGAAGCAAAATGTAAGCTGCCATTGAGTTGACTTTGCATTTTCCATGTAGAAGTGTAGTTTAAGGCAGATCTTAGCATGAGTCAAATTTAATGATTTATTACGCCACGTGGGGGTTTTTACAGGATATCATCCGATCCTGCTTTCTGAGGAAGATCACCTCCTTTCCAGGCAAGAACCACGAAAAACCATGAAAGCAAAGGACCATCTGTTAACGTGGACAGCCCATCTGCAGGCCATAACGATGTAAGGCCAAAAATGGCATTTTATCTGCAGCTCGTTGGAAAGATCTGATATTTGTTAACCTAACCAAGAATAGGTAGAGCATTTCAATGAATTTTGGGGGTTTAAGACCATGCAGGAGAACCTGAGAGAAGTGCCGACATCAGTAATGTGACTCACTGCATGGAATCTGTGAGCCTACACATCAAGGGCATTCCTCAGGGGACAATAGCCTGCCATTGTTTTATGTGCCATAGAGAGAGACAAGTCTAGGAAAAGGGTTCCTTAGGTCTTGATGAAGCCTTCATTCATAAATTAATAACTGCCAGTATGCAAGTGACTTTATGATTAATAAATCGCAATAATATTCTGTTTACATTGTGGAAATTTTACCACAGGTGAAATGAGTCAAAAGAAAATAATTTTGTTTTGACTTGTTTTACTTTGAGTTGGAGATGTATTAGGTAGTTGTTTGGATAAACTGAACATGTACACTAATATGTTAGAGACAGCTATGGAAGACTTAGTATAGGAAAGACACTCTCACAATCACTCACTAGATTCTTCAGTGATACTCATCACACGTTTTTACATGAAAAGAGAAATGCTTTGTGTTGTTACACACAGATATTTCAACAGTGACTCAGCAAGCTGTCTTAAGTCTGATTAATATTTAGTCAGCCAGAGAGGGAGACATCTTGAGGTACCATGGAAAAGGATTAAGAGCTCTATGATTACAGCATTCATCAATCAGATGAGTCTGCGTAACCATTTGGAATTAACACCTCTACAAAACAAGGGCAGATCACAGACAGCCTCAAGTCACTATGCAGTTACAAGGGAAAGAAGTTGTTAATCACATTAAAAACATTGCATAAGAATTAATGGAAATGTCATAATAATGATTTGTTGGCCCTGCATGTGATAGCAAGAAGAGCTTTTTACTGAAAAGAGTAAATGGTAAAGGTCAATTAGAAGAAGAGGTTATTAAATTTAAATGCCTACACGACTCCTGTCCAGTCCGGGAGGGTTCAGGCAGTAACTTACTACGTAAATAAACAAATTATTTTCACACAGGTGAAGAGTCTTTTGCACTTCAAAATACATCTAGACATGAACTATGACACATAATTTTTTATGTCACAAAGTGTTTTCTACTGCTGCAAGGCAAAGGTTTTATGTGGCACATTAGATGGTATTTGTTAAGAATAGTTGCTCTTAGTCTGTTTTACAGAACAAAAAACCATCTATAGTTTATGGATATTGTTACAAAAACATATTTATAAAGGAAAACTGGTCATGTAACAAAACCAAGCAGGTTTTATGAGCATGTGTTCACTTTGTAGTGCGTGTTTTTGTACCCTTTTAAAGTTTGTATGTTTCAATGGTATTGTAGTGTTTGCAATAAATGTGAATGTAAAATTCAGTACTGCTGTTTACCCTATTAGAGCCCTAAGGTTACCTCAGGGTTGCTAGATGAAGGAACAAATAGTGTGCTTGATGTTAGAGGGGAGGAAGTGCTGTAAATTCCTGTTTGTGCCAAAGGAATAAGTGATGTTGTTTTCTAAAAAGAAGGACAACACAGACACAGTCGTGCAAGGGCTGAATTCAGTGTCAGCTGAATGGATTAATACATTAGCTACTTGTATTCCCACGTATGAATGCTAAATGGAATATGCTGTGGTCACAGTGTTCACAAGTTTCAAGTAATGTCTTACTAAGAGCATCATGCAGGGGGGAGGTCAGGTCTAACTGCAAATATTCAAAAATACTTCCCAGATGTTGTTTATTGGCAAGTACTCTGGGAGTATTATTACAATTTTTCCCATTTGAGAAATTTGAGGCAGTGAGAGAAATGTGTGATGATACTGTTTTCACAATGTTGCTTTAGACTTTTAACCAAAATGCATCTTAATTGTATCCCAGAGGAAACATTTATGTACCCGTTATGAAGTTGACAATCCATTTTATCACATTTTAAATTATTGGAACGAAAGATCCTATACTAAAATACACATTTTAAAATAAAGGTATTTTTCAAATGCTCCTTGATATCTGTTGTTTATGATTCTGATACATCAACATGTCCTGCTTGAGTCACATGGGTTTCCTCCCATATTCCTAAGACATGCATATTAGCCAGTTGTTTAAAATAAAGTGTGTGTGTTTGTGTGTGTGTGTGTGTGTGTGTGTGTGTGTGTGTGTGTGTGTGTGTGTGTGTGTGTGTGCCCTGCGTCGGACTACCGTCCTGTCCCAGGTATAGCCCAGCCTTTTCACTGTGTTTCCAGAAACTTCCCCTGTGGAAGGATGTTCTTACAGTACTTTTAAAATGTTATTACTTGCTACATCTACAGATCCCACATGTCTGTTTTGCCAACAATCTTTAAAATAACACTGTTTTTTAAGCCTGGTAATAACACTGTGATCGTCCCCCTGACCAGCAGAGGGGGCCAGGAATTCATCTCTGTCTATGTACTTAACACTTTAGAGATGATGATTTCAGCCAATTGCTTTAATTTACCATTTGTATCCAAATGGTTGTGACAACATATAATTCTACAAAGTATTTAGACAAACAAGTCCCTAAAAACTAATAAAAATATATTGAATGGAACGTTTTGGATATATTGTCTACAGAAAAGTAACAGTTGGGAGATGAATCTTGAATATGGTGTATGGTGTGAACCTATGGAATGTTTTTCATTTAAGTTTATAAATTAAATGTAATCCCCGCTTTCAGAAAGCTTTTTCTGTTTTAGTGCCACTACTCTCCAGCTTTACAATCTAGTTTACCGACATCAGAGTGTGCACTCAGAACGTTTAAATAAAAAAAAAAACATTCAATAACAATAGGGAAACAATTATAACTATTTTTCTGTTGTGAATTGAGTTGCATAGATAGCCAAGGATGAGCCAGGGAACAAATGAGAAGATTTCCTTTACAACTGAAAAACCAAGACAACAGACGTCATAAATTCAAGTTTTTTTTTTTGTGTACATGACTCAAGTTTTGGTCTAATCATAGGGATGGCGGATGGATGGAGATTTTGCACTGGTCTTCTCTACGATGGTAGATTGAAAGCATCTCCACCCATGATAGCTGGAAGTGTTACCAGTATCTAGGGCCTTAGAAAACACCCAGTATCACAGCAGTCAAAGGGTTTAGCTTTAACCAGTTTGTTTATTCATTTTGAGAATGCAACAGCTGCAACTGAACAGTTGAATAGTCCTGACAGGAATGCAGACAGATAAACATACTGACTGCTAGCTTTTTATTGTGTGTTTTCACCTGATATATGGAAAAGAAAAATAAGCAATTTTATATTCCTGGCACCCTGACCAAAGTGAGTGATTAGCAGTGGGATGGATGGATGGATTTTAAATTCCTTTACAGTACTAGGTTTGCAACGATTAAAAGAAGTTTCATTTTTTCCCAATTTTTACTTAAAATGTCAATCAACCCATGAGACAAAGGCCATAAAAAAAAACAGAAAAAAGTGCATTTTTCCAAAGGGAGTAAATATCAGACACATATTCAAAGGGGGCAATTTAAATCTACTTCCTGACTCAATAATAATGCAGTTAAGCAAAATAATGGAATGGGAATGTATTGGCTATACACAATAAACAATTATTTACTATTGGGCAACATTATGAATTCTATGCTATACTAAGCTATATTGCAACCAGTAACAAACAGCCCAGGTTGACGAGAGATTTGTTGGTGTTTGATGCCTAAATTTTCCTTGGTCATTTCCATGTTTGTTATAATGACTGTGCTGTGTACGCATTACTTGGAAACTCACCAACCTCCTCAAAACAGAAACCCTTGAATCTCATTCTGTGTCCCCGACACTCTGCATCTGCCTTCTGTCACCACATGGGCTGTAGCCAGGAGTGCCGTCACCTTCAGCTTGGGCAGTGGTATCTCCACTTAAACAGCATAATGTAAATCCAGGATTACTCAGCTTGAATTCTCAAAAACACAGGCAGTGTTTTTCAGAAAGCTTGCAGCACATTACAGTATGACCACTCTCATCCAGTTTGTTACTATAAATGGAATCGCTAAGAAGAAAGCACCTTCTTGTTTAACTATGAAGGAAATGAATTATTGGTGCAAAGCCGCAAATTTCTCACGTTAAGAAACTGGTGATAATTTCACACACCAACAGGTTTTCCTTACATTTAATCCTGCACTGCTGATTGTGGTTAAAGTCAAGTACGAGTCAAATTCAGGCAACAGTCCAGCTCAGCCCATTCTGTGCATGTTGATGTTGTGGTACTTACTCTGTGCTGCAATAAATTCCATTATGCTTATTTTGTTTGTATAGTAAATTAATGTCTGCCGTTTATTCTTGATTTTTTTCGTTGTCCATATGATATTTATAAGTTTAATTTCTGGAACAAATCGCAAAAATTTCTTTAAGCTGTACATACCTTGCTCTCAGTCCAGACTTAACAGCAACAGCTAACACTGACTGAGTAGAGGATAGCACCCTCTACAGACAGTACTGCCGAATATTCTCATAAGTGCAATTATTCTGCCAGTGTATGGCACTGGGAAATGAACAAGATGCACTTACCTTAGCTCAAGACACTGAAACGTCAACTGTACTCTCACTTTTCACTTCAGATCTTCTGTCAAAAGAAATGTCTTTGGTCATTCCCAGTAAGAACTTAAACTTTGTGAAGACCACAATCAGTAGTGTACCATTTTTCATAAAGGAAAATATACAAGTGAACTCCATGCACACACACAAACACACGCATTCGCTTTGTGAAATGAAAACAATAGCTTATGTTGAATTTCTCTTGCACTAGCACAATAATTCTTTTTACCAGGAAATCTGCTCAGCAGCAATAATGTAAAACTCGGTCAAAGACTGTCTAGACAGCACCTTACCACACATTCCCTGCCTTTCTGAATTCTGAATAGACACTATGGTCACGCACATGTCAGTACAAAGGCATTACCAGTAGGCTGAGGTAACTTAAGCCATTGCAAACAATGGGCGGGAACATTGAACATCCTGCCCACAGATACCCAGCTGAATCTCAGGGATGAAACATTCGGGGTTTTTTTACTCTAATTTTTTTTTTACTCTTTTTTTTTATCTAATGCAGGCTCACCTATCATAGGAAGCCCATGGTACACATCACAGTGAATGAAATGACAATACATCACAGAACACACACATACAATCCACTGAAACCCATGAATTGTTGGGGGGGCTGGGAAACAATGTACCTGGACATAAATTATACAAAGATGGACTCCAAAGACAGCAGGAACAAATACCTACCAATGCAGTTGATACTGTTGTGTACTGTCACGACAAAATGTACCATGCAAAGTATAAGTACTCACCTCTCAGGCACGATTACATAGTTACATGCCTATCTGTCAGAATGATTAAGTTGAACACTGCTCCTCCAAGGAAACAAAAAACAGACATCGTAGACAAGTTTTTTTTTCAATCACTTGGTGGTCTTTGCAGGCTGTGACATTACTGCTGTGAGATCAATCGATGACATCAAACAGCACCATAAATTGTATCTGAAAACTGTAATTGCAGGATTGAGAAGGAGGGCAGTCAGGATCGCTTTATATTCTTACACCTTGAACACTAGTAAATCAGACTGTCTTTGCAGTACTATGAGTCATTATCAGTGGAAGAGCAGCAGCAGAACAGACTCATATTAGTGGTATTAAGCCCTGCAGCCCAAGGACATGCCGACACGGGCTTTTAACAGCGGCTCAGCAACCCTCTGCTTTCTCTCCTCTAACCTCACCCAGCGACGGAACAGTTGCTCTGGCTCTGATTACTGAAAATACATCCAATTAATTTATAGGTGTTTTGATTGGCCAGAAATACTAACCTGGTACAATAGCTCCAATTGTTTAAATGGTGGTAGGCTTGGCAATAATTTAGGAAGTTTCTACATAACAGGTTTAAACCCTAAAGTCTCTTCTTCCCTAACGAACAAGAAGAATGTGATCTGTTACGCTCAACAGTATTTCTTTTCTTGCTATGGGCAATATTTCAGTTGATGAGAAGGCTCATTAAGCAGGTGTATCCATGCACCACTACATGCGATCGGATGCATTCATTTTTTACCACATACAGTACTGTATGCATCCACATACAAAATCATCATTTACCAAACTAAACAGGGTAACTTACTTGAAATGCCCTTGCGGTGCCTGTGAGAGTCTACAGGCTCCTCTAGAGCTAGACGATAAGGGATTCTAAGACCGATGGATGAACTCAAAATAGGTAGATTCCATGTTCAAGTTTTTAATTAGCAACAAAACCTGCACCGTCATTTTTGTGGTGCTTCCATAAACCAGGATTTAAGATGTGTGTTTGTAGTTCCACTCATAGCTGTGGTAAGCATTTAAGTAAGGCTTGACTCACAGGAAAAATATTTGTACAGTTGCATCATTCAGTAAATTAATAATAACAGGCGTAAATGCAGCCACTAAACCCAGTTTCAGATTTTCCAGTATCAGTAACACCCTTTCAGGACTTCTCAACAACAGAAACTTAAATTTCAGTACCAGGGCTCTGCAATAATATCTCCAAAAACACCCTCATTTCCAAATAGACCAGCCGAGCCAGTCAAACTCAACTGTATCCAGTGAACCTTCAGTGAGAGCTGAACTCGTGAAAATACACCTACAAGCAACTGCTTATTCAGTGCAGGATCATGAAGAGCCTGTAGCTTCTACCACAAGGCATAAGGCACAAAGCAGCACACAGCCCAGACAGGACACCACTGCATTATGAAGTTCAAAACAATGCAGGGGCACCAACTCACTTACACTGCAGTAGCTGGGGGGGGGGAGGGTACACAAGTAGAACCCCACACTCAAAACCAGGGCAGAAGCGTGATCCATTACACAGCTGAAGCTGAAGGGATACCCACTAAGCCACCGGGTATCACACAATAATCCATGCATTATTTCGATCTTCGGGTCCGACAATTAAAACATATCCCCTATATTCTTATTTAGCGCTTCGTAGGAGAGGCCCCAGGACAATATGAAACAACGTCCGTTAACCACTTTAACATCCAAAACACTAGATTTCAGACAAAAACGATGAAATTAAACAATGTTGTACCTTTACAAAAGCTGATAACTGAGTGCAAAAGCAGACCGAGTGCAACAATAGCAATAACTTAAAAATAGATAAGGAAAAAGCTGAATGGAAAACAAGGCAGTCAAGTTCGTTTGAAGTTCACATTTATTGCAGAAGTGCTCAAAGTACAGAATGGAATGAAGTTTTAAGTTAAGCCTGTTTTGGATGCAGGGTGAGAATATGAGGAATGACAACTAGAAATCTATTGGGAAGTGACCCTTAGTACTCTTCTCCTTCCTCCTCTCCATCCATGCTATCGGCTCCCACCTCTTCGTAATCCTTCTCTAGAGCTGCCATGTCTTCCCTGGCCTCAGAGAACTCTCCCTCCTCCATACCCTCACCCACGTACCA
>JAABNY020000108.1:5823677-5846174 GCA_015164015.2 Brevimyrus niger
GGAGGAATGGGATGCACAAGGGTGTTGAAAAAGCTGTTGCCATGGAAACATACTGTGATTTTTTTACACATAGTTTTGAGGTCATTAAAGTGACACCTTGATCTTACAAAATTACATTTCACTTAGTGTCAAAAACATCTTGTTTGTAATGTTACTGTAGTTTTGGAATTGAATTTAAATGCAGATAAGTCTTAGACTTACAGTAACATAATATTGCACTATATAAAGCACTGTAGTTGCATTTCTATACTCTAAAGTTCAAAATCCTTTTGCACCAGAATATTAATCAAACAATAAAAAATTACTGTAGATTCTAAAATGATGACATTTAAGATAAATATCACTGTATTAATATCAGCACAACTTTTTTGCATTTTGATCTCAGGTAATCAGTAAGCTGCTGTCACTATGGCTAATAGAATTGGCCTTAATAAAACACAAGATGTCATTCTGAGGGAAACTGATAAAGCTTGCATTTGGGAAGAGAAACAGATGTATTCCATCGCCATGGTTACCTCATCCCCGTAGCAGGAAACAATGGAATCTTGGAAAGGCCATGCAGTCCCATGTGGACAAAACAGACATTAAATTTAAATTTTTTTTATGCACTGCCTGTTTTAGAATTACAAAATCGAAAGGTTTGGATTTTTTGATTGTTTTTAGTATATGTAGGAACATTCAAAGGCAGACAGACTGGCTTGGAGCATGAAAAGTCCTGTGCTTAAGTTGACCGCCGTGTCTTTTATCTGTGTAAACTGCAGTTACTAAATACCTCCTTGTAGAAGAGAGGTCCATTTGGAAAAGATTATTAATTGTTGTAAGGAAGCATGACTGACATGAATGACTGAGTACACGTCACCTCAAAGCACAGGAACCGGTGACACAATGTAGCACAATGCAATGGGCTTATTTAGTTTAAATGTTACAACATTATAAATTTACCTTTTTAGTTTTTTCTAAAGCACAACTCAGGTTATCTAAAATCAATAGAAACTGTTAGTCAGGAAATCCAAAATAAATGTATTTATCTAAAATAAATAGTAATTGTTACTGTGGATTTTTTTTGTAGTTTTACTGTTTTCATCTTCTCAGCGTTGAAACTTTTTTCTTTTTTAAGTACAGTTATCAAAAGAAGCAGATCAGAGACTAGAAAGAGCACTTTAATATCCGTTATGCCCACAACCAAAGCGCAATGTTTATGTTTAAAAAAAAAATCCCAAAATAAACAGCGACGTCGCCACCGGTCTCCTACCCTTTCTCGTTTTCAGCTCAGGTGTATGATGAACTCGAAGCCGGCGGGGTGTTCGAAGAAGGCAGCATGGACCGCGGCCACCTCTTCGCCTCCGTCCACGACGCCATCCTCTACGCCCAACAGAGGGCCTGGGTCACCAGGAACAGGAGCAAGGCAGGATCACTTCTAACCTTCCTCCTCGTCTTTTCATTCCCATGCTATAACCATTAACTGAGCCCAGGATTTAGCCTGCATCCACCTGCGTTCCGCCATCCAGCCTGGGGTTGCCACCTTTGATTTGTGAAAGACCGGGACACTCTGACTTTTTTGGCGGGTGGCGATTAAAACATTTTTGCAAACATACTGTTAATATTTGAGGGACTCCCTATTGCATCTCTTACCTATGTTTATCCTGACGCAAAAGCAGTTGCACTCAGTCTGGACACTGTCCCTTTGCCAACTGCTGTCCCTTTCTACGTTAAACACATTTTTTTTTTGCTTTAACGAGTACATATATATGGTCTAATCATAATCTATTATAAAACCTTCAATATGTCCGAAGGTATACTCCATTTAGCAATGAAAACATTATTATGCGTATTATAATACATTACATGCAACCTTTTACCTTAATGAATTTGGATAACCTGACACTGACATCTCTCAGCTCTTTTCCATATGTAATTCCTCATCTGTTTTTGGTGCCTTCAGAAGTCCCCGCCGTCCCCTAATGAAGGTCGCGAACTCGAAGCATTTACATCGTACATGCGCGTTCGGTTAATAGAAGACTCTGGTGCCACATAGTTTTGCATAATTTTCCAGCGCTGCGTTTCCTTCATATTTTGGAAGGACGCAAAATACAGGTGGCGGGCCGTATTTCACAATACAGTTTTTTTTTTTCCTATTAGCCAGATAATCCTTAGCTTAGCTCTCCTCCTATTGGACAGTTTTCATGTTCGGCTTAGTTTATCCAGGTAACTGGGAAACACTGTTTTGTGCAATGTCCTCCAGTTAAGTCTCTTTGGTTGTGCCTCAGCCGTTCAGTAACGTTTTCTCTGTTCGCCCTGCCTGAGTTGTACGTCTTAAATTGCTTATCCTTTTACGTGGATGTGGACGCGCTTGGCTTCGTATTTCTGCTACCAGTCAAATAAAAGTATAGATATAACCAATCGTCGCTGTGCTTTACTCATTTTAAGCCAGAAATGTCTCATTTTATAGACATGACTAGGAATAAAAAGGGAATAATCGATCCTTTAATCGACTAATAATCGATTAATAGCGGTGGAAGGAAACCAAGTGAGGTTTTATTTGAAACTATGGAATTCTAAAAAAAACGAGATAATTCAAGTCCCCGGAAAGAATGTTCATTTTCTGGGACTCAAAAAAGAAAACAATACCAGGAAACCGGGAGAGGTGGCAACCCTAATCCGGCCTAGCAGGGATTTGTGCATTTTTCAAGGTTCCATGGATGCGCTCATGTATGGCTGTATACATGGTTGTCCCCCATGTTTTTTATTTGGTTGATAAAGAAACACAAAGCTTCCCCTATTATCAAATTCTATTGTTTGAAGTAGCTTAGTTTACGCTGAACTGAAAGACGGGAAATGTGTAAACATGGGGCTACTAATTAGATTCAATAAATCTGCTCTAATATATACTTCACATTTTTCCATCATACAAAAGTGAATGAATTCATTAGCTCGTTAGAAAGTGAGAGATGAATGCAGTCTGAATAAGAATTAGAGGCGGAGATGAAGTCATTGATACAGAGATTAACTAACGGGTGGCTGCTTTTTACCTTTGCTAGTCCTCTTCTCTTCTTAAACCTGCTGCTGTCTTATCCGCAGCAGGAAAGGTAAACAGCTCCAGGAATTGTGGGTTACAAATTCGAAGCGGATTTAGCCTTTCCTGTGGCTCACAATTTAGCCATTCGCTCTCTACCGTGTTACTGTTTGTTACCCATTCAGTTAGCGGGAACTTTTATAGTACTCTCTGTCAAATTTTCATCTTTTTCTTGGTTATTATGGTTATTATTAATTCTTTTTTCTCTTTTATGATGGCACTTCAGTCTTAATGAAACAAATCCAAGATTGGTAGCTCAAGAGAAACCCTGGCACCAGAACAGGAGTGACATCCCCAGAATTCTACCTCTAAACTGGAAGCGCTAGCTTGTTTAGGATGGTTGATTCGATACCAGCTGAAACAGGGAATCAAATTGTGTAGAACGATGTCAATTTTAATGTTCTGGAGGACACAGTGAGGTGCACACTGTCAAATTTTGTTATATTCTTTTACTCATAGTAATTAAAGAAAAAAAATACTTTTTGTAATTTGACCCATTGTTTCCGAGCCAAGTAAGGAAAAAGCAATACAGGATTAAAAATAAATAACTCTCACATGTGGTTAATACCTACCTCACCATTCCTCTCCCATTTCCATTAAAGAGCCGAGATACTTCAAGACATGAGTAAGGCAGAAAACACACACTCCCTAGATACCCAGATATCCTGCAGAGGCTCTTGGAGCTTTTTCTGCATTGCCCTAGACACAAATAAATGTTAAGAAAAACATTAGGTAGTAGTGAGATAGCGTTCAAGAGTTTACGGCCAGAGATTCCAGGGAAATTCAGAAGGAAAAAATGGGAGGGTGGGACTGGATGGGGGGTCATGGAGGATGGGAAGGCTGTGGGAGTAACTATGCATCTCTGTGGGCAGCAGGTAGAGAGAGAGAAGCAAGAGCTGACCTTTGACCTCCAGGAAGAGGACCGTGATCTGGAACAGGTAATGCGTCTCTCTTTTTTTGGACAGCGGTAACTGTAATATGGATGTTGGATGTTGTTCTCTTTGGTTGTTCCTTAAATTGTGTTAAAGGAGAGTTCAAAAATCAGAAATACTGTTAACTTTTTTTTCTTTCCACAGGAAATGTTCTGAGCAATGACCTATCATCCTGACATTTGTATTGTGATGCGCCAGTCCTCCCTCCTCCAGCAATAAGCAAGAAGGCGGAGCAGAGAATTATGGGAGGAACTAATACCAATAGCAAGACAATTATTACAATGAATATTAATTTGTGATAAGCACAGAATATGCAATTTCAGGAAGTTAATGCCTTATATGTGAATTATTACAACATACATTCTTTATTTGGTAATGCTTCACAGTAACCTATACCTTCATGATGCCTTTATAATGCCTTCGTAGAACATTCAGTGCACCTTCATGATGCGTTCATAGAACATTCATAAGCAGCTTTGTAAGTATACCTTAATATCCTAACATAGCTTAACAGCTGTAGTATAGAACTATACATTAATAACAAACATCCATCCATCCATTTTCTAACCCGCATATCCTTTCTGGGATGCGGGGGATACAGAGCCTATCCCGGAAGCCAGGCGGGGAATAACTCAGGACGGGGGGCCAGCCCATCGTAGTAATAACAAATGTTATAATCATAATCAAATTCGTTGTTAATGTATTTTAAAGCTAAAGGTATGTTATGCTGTTAAGGTATACCTACATGCTGTTAAGAGTGCATTATGAAGGTGCATTGAATGTTCTAAGATGAAAGCATTATGAAGGTGCAGTTAATGTAAAACGTTCCTGTTTATTTTGCATGTTTGTCTTTAGTTGGATTCTTGGTCTTCCATGAAAAAAAAAATTAAGTACTATTTTTGATAAAATTGTCAGTTTGTTACCCATGCTGCCTGTATACAAACGATAAGGTAACTAATGTTTTGTGTTCATGGGGCACAGCGTTAAACCTGATAAAAGACAATAAAAGAGTGGATATGTGGGAACTGTGTGGATTTTTTGTGTATGTACAATCAGATGTTGGGGCAGTGTGGTGGTGCAGTGGTTAGCACTGTCACCTGACACCTCTAGGACCCGGGTTCAGGTCTCTGCTGTGGTTCCATATGTGTGCAGTTTGCATGTTCTCCCTGTGTCAGGGTGGGGTTTCCTCTGGTTACTCCAATTTCCCCCTAGAGGCCAAAAGCACGCTGAGACTGGAGTTAACTGGAGTTGCCAAACTGCCCATAAGGGTGTGAGTGTGCCCGGTGGTGGGGAACTGCCCCATGCTGGGTTGTTTCCTGCCTTGTAGCCATGGCCCCCCAGGATAGGCTCCGGACCCCCCCCCCCCCCCCCAAGACCCTGAACCGGACAAGTGATTTCAGAAAATGGATAGATAGATAGCCATGAATTCACCTAAATATATGCTACGTCCCACAGCACGGTGTAAAACGTGCAGTATTTATCTAGATTATTTCCCATCGTTTTTTTCCTCTGTAACATTATTTGTGGTTATTTTTTCATTTTGGTCTCCCCCGTTCCCCCACTCCAGATCGTTCCCCACTTTTATTTTCCTAAGATGGTTGTTGTCCCCCTAGTGGACAGAAAGCTATATGCTCAATTCTGCTGAGTGGTGCTGAGGGCTTAACCATAAGGTTTTTGTTTGATCACTTTTGTTAATACAGGAAGTTTTGCCAGTTCTTTCCATCCCCAAACGAGACCAGATGGCCTTTTAAATGGCTGTCCGGTCCACAAAAAGCCTTTAGGGTGTCCATATTTTAATTGCAAAATGAGGACACTGAGAGCAGTACGCGAAGGGAGATGGCCAAGCAACACAAATATGCACACAGAAAGCATGCTGACTGTAGAAACCAAATGTCAGCATGGAACAAAGCGAAATCCTGGACATCTTTAGGTCACAAAAAAGAGGACAAGTCTGGGAATAAAGAGGACGTATGGTCACCCTCAGCCTTTGAATCGCCTGTTTTTAGGTTACTGTGATACCAGTCTGCCTTTCGTGTGCCAAATGTGCACTCGCCTTTCTGAGTTTCCTGCTCGTGAAGAGGCGTCTCCTGCATTGTCTAAAGCAAATTCATAGCTTGTTCAGTACTACATGCATGCATGTCGCTGTCACTCCCTGTCACTATCACAGTGTGGCGGAACAAACCGTGTGCCCCGTGTCCACTATCCCTCTCATAAGGTTGCATCTGTGAATCAAACGAGCAAAATTAATTAAAGCAAAATTTTAAATTTATGTTATTTAATCGTGATTAATCGAAATTCATCCACAGCAATCCTGTGATTAATCTGATTAAAAGTTTTAATTGTTTGACAGCACTAGTTATAACATTTCATGTAACACATGAAATCATGTACCTGTGCGTATTTTATAGAATCCCCTCATTCTACACAATACATGCATACACAATTGTTGAAACTTTATTTTTAGAGCAGCGCCAGCTACAGATATGGATTACACACGCATACGATATTATACTTATATTTATTATACGTAAATTGGCGCGACCTGAAATACAAGCAAAAATACAAATAAGTAGAAGTTAACGAAAGCAAATTAAATACTTGAACCCGAAAACTCTGAAATAATTATTACGCAGTTTAAATGATTAATTACGTTAACAGTCTACAAATAAAAAAATAGTATATATAATTTTAAAAGAACAGTTATCGTGTCAAAACCCCAACTGAGTCTGTTCTGGCACCCAAGCAAGTTACAATATGGACAAATAATCTCGATTTATTGAATTCAGATACACTGATATAGCTAAATTATTAGTTAAAAGGTTATAATGATCATCCTCTTATAGCGATCGATTTCACCCAGACGGACGTGATCACTATAAGTGGTTTCCGCTGTCCATCTTTTATTTTAACAGATTGCTCGAACAACTGTATTATATACTAGGAAATAAAGATGGTGTTTGGTAAAAGGTAGATTGGATGTGAATGAAAACTGCTGTACCGTATCCTAAAATTGCTCAGAGAGTCACACGGGTTAATATAAGCTGCCGGTAATTGTTCCCTGTAACTTAAACCATGTAATTTTCCGGATTAATAGCAAAGTTGTAACGTTTACGTTAAAAACATTATTTCAAGCACGTACTACCCGAAAAAGACGCAACGCGTTTCCGAAGTTGCAGTTGTTTTCTGCCTTTTCAGCGTGTCCGCGAATGTGCAGCGCATTTGTAATATGTGGTTCACATGTGTCATTTTTACGAAATTTCATTGAGTTTTCTCGTTTTTATTTTGAATTGAATTTGGGCTTTCTCGGCCACCGTAATTGGACGACCGTTCCGAGTTTTTAAATTAATAGGATTATCATTTAAATCGTGCACGCACGGCGGAAGCATCGTCTTTACCGTGTGAATTATGGAAGTCATCCTGCTTTTCTTTCTCATGATCAATCATGGTATTGGTGGAGACACCGGTAATAGCAATTCTTAAAGCACAAAATATACTAGAGGACCAAACATATTACATCCACTGTATAATATCGTTGGTTCTCTGGTTGTATTGCCATCTCACTTTAGGTGTGATTGCCGTTAAACACTGCTGTGTATTACTGTAGTCATTTATTCTGTAAATATTATTTCTAGTACAGTGGTTCTCAGACTTTGTCTTGTCCCCCTTTGGAAGCAGTTGATCTATCATAGTATACAGTTTTTTTTTTGGACCAATTTTATATGTATATTTTGATATATGGGAAAAAAATCTGGAGTACTCCTTTATCTCTCGGTCTGTCTCGATCCACTTTGGCAGGGTTCACAACTATTACACAGATGCTTATCTCGAATTGAAAATCGCACGCCAGCCAACTGACAAAAGTTGGCAACCCGCTCACATCTTGAAGAAAATAATTTCAGCTCGAATATGGATTTGGCTGTTGAGTTATTTTGATGCCAAGCTAAAGTTTAAGCTAAAATTAAAATACAGTGCATAATTAACCCAATCTAGTGATTCTTGTCTTTGATATCTAGTTTCCTGTACCTTATTCACCATCATTCACTATAATCTTCAGTCTCTTTAGACAGTTAATGTTGTTTACTAATAATTACTGTGCAAATCTTTGTTCTAAATGCTTTTATTTCTCTCTGTATACAATATGTGATGATTGCATTTGCCAGTCTAGGATCTATTAAAAGTTTTGCTCGGTTATTTCATTATCATGTTAATTATATTTATATAATGTTTAGCAAATTAGTACAGATATGAAACCTTGGATGAACAGTGATGCTAAACAGCAGATACGTTGTGGAGAAAAAAATGTACTGGTGCACACTGATTTAAAATAGACTGTAGAAATGCATTTGTTGTTTTGGAACTGCAGAAAGCAGCCCTGATTGTCCTCAAATTAATGTCCACTTTGCTCCATCAGTGGGGACGGACCTGGACAAACATCAGCTGAGGCGTTTGGCAAACATTCTCACCACCAGAGAGTGCAAGGACCTCCTCGCTGTGCTCTCCCGTCCAGAGCCTGACAGCTTCCTGCAGATGAAGCGCATCTCCCCACAGGAGCTCCCCCATCCCTGGGAATCAGGTATGTCGGCCCTTGCCTGTGGCACAAGGCAGGAAACCTGGTCGATTCGACCTAGAGGGAGACCTATCCCAGCACTGCAAGATTATAAACCCAGTTGGGTAATTCAGGTCCAAAGAGTAAAAGTCCAGACCGGGATTTGGTTTCAACCAACCAGTTGAATACTCTATGACTGTGACTCTTTATGCTGAACTGGTTGGTTGAAAAAAAAATCTTGGTCTGGACTTTTACTTTCTGGACCTGAATGACCTAACTCTGATTATGAATGGAGCAGGACACTCTGCCTAAGAAAGTTTCACAGCTGTGTGGCAGCTTCTGTCTCTCCTAGGAGCCAATTTATGTTTATTTAGCATGTTGGCTCAGCCAGACACTATCTGTGGAGCACGCTGCCCATATATGCAGTCACATTTGTTTCCGGATTTGGGCAGAACCAAGATAAGCAACAGGTGACACAGACCTGATGGTAGCTATAACAACATGGCTTTGATCATAGTCATCGAAGAATTTCATAAAGTCATATCATTTATGTGAGTGTTATTTGAGAGAGACCTCAAAGCTATAATAATCAGGTAGTAGATGGATTTTAAAGACTTTTTAATACAAATTTTATATAATGTTTATTATCATACATTACATTCGAGAAGGATCTTGATATTGCTGTATATTTAGGTATAGTTGTTGAGAGTAGCAGTAGAAAGAGTTTATTCTCAATCGTGTATATTAACCTCACTAGACACTGGAAATCTAGTGACCCTTGTCTTCTGTGCCTAGTCTCATTTAGGACGCCTGTTGTGTCTTTGTGTGTTCATCAGATTACAAAACGCCATGCAATGTTTTCCTGATGAGTTGGCTGGTGAAAAATGAGAAGCAGATATATTTTGACCGGTTGTACCGAGCTCTACAGCAGATTGGCCGAACTGACATCGCCAAAGGTCAGAAGCGTGCGTGTGTATGGTTGCGAATTGAGTCATTGTTAACACACCACAGCAACAATGAAATGTGTCCTCTGCATTTAACCCATATGTGACTTTTGTGACATAGCAGGGAGCAGTGCTTGGGGACGGTACCATGCTCAGGGTACCTCAGTTGTGACTTGCTGGTGGGGGATTCGAACCTGCAATCCTTTGATTACAAGTGCGCTTCCCTAACCATCGAGCCACCACTGCCCCGATGTGGACAGCTGTATACATTGTGTGCAGCACAGTTCCAGCAACACCAGTGCAAACAATAACATGCTTAATATAAGGATTAGAGAAGTATGAGGATTTTTTGACCCAACAGCCAAAATGAAGAAGAACAGTTGTCTTGAGTGTGGTCTAGTCTATGTGCTTGTGGACATCTATGCTGTGGCTTCTTTAGAGATGGGGAAGAACATCAATCAAGACAAGATATTAAATCTTCAGCGGTATGTGGATGGATACCATGAATATGTGAAAGGTATAAAGTCCACACTTCTGGAAATAGATCAACACCCACAGACAGAACATGAGGCAATCAGAGAAGGTACTTCTGAGGTCTAACTTACAACATAGGGTGTTCTGCATGCAGATATGGCAGCATTGTAAAACACTGACAGCTAAGCATATGTTTCGGACCTAGGGCTGGGCGATTCTTTAGATTTTTTTGATTAATTTGAATTCACATTGTAAGACGGTTTAATTTGTCCTTAAATTGAGGTATCGCGATTTTAAAAATCAAAATATTAGATACATTGTGTCATAGAGCGTGACAAACGAGCAGGTAAGGGAGGGGAAAGCAGCCAGGTTGAGATCCAAACAGGGTTTATTAAGGGTAACACACGCAGGACGCGAACCCACGCAGCGGTTAGACGATGACAGATCTGGGAAAACTAACAGAGAGGCGGACTAAATGCACAAGACAAACTAAGTTTAACGAGCAACAGGTGAGGACAATCAGGCATAAACACGAGGTAACGAGGTGGGCGTGGCACACAGAAGGATCGGACGGAGCGGGACGTGACACATTGTAATTGCACCAATGGCAAAATAATTAAGAGGCAATATTATCCTACCACATGATGGTGCACGTAATTAACCGCTCACTTGTGAGAGTAGAACACTCTATGAAGGAGCAATAGGCTACAGAAATATCAAAGTAGAGGTGAGCGATAAATCGATTTTAATGATTAATTCAAACTTACAGTTCAGGACGATGTGTTTTTATGAAAATCGATTTTATTACTTATTTTACACGCGAGTACCAAAAGCAGAACTAATGCCACACACTGTTCTTCACGGGTAAATTAGTGCGGCGCACGCAAACACTGTAGTGGATTCACAAACAACATGGCAACAAGTTCTCGTTGTAAAGTCTGTTTAAAAACTGTTGCAACCAAAGGAAGCAGCACGACAAATTTATTCCAGCACCTAAAGCAGAGACACACAGCGGAGTGGGAGAAGTGCAGCTCCCAGCGAAATGAAAATAGCTGCAGCACCAGTACAACATCCAAAGTTAACCAAGCAACCATCCCTGACACGTTTTCGAACTGTGTGCCATATGATAGGAATGGGACAACATGGTGGAAGGCGATAACAAAGGCTGTCACGATGTATGTGATAAAACACATGGTGCCCATACATACTGTGGAAAAGCCGCGATTCATTAACATGCTAAAAGTTTTTACAAGTTTCTAAAAGTGTTTACAATGGCGTGGTCTGCCATGTCACTTACAAGCATCTTATTTTGGCTTTTCAGATTGCATGTTAACTCTAAAGTAAAAAAAAAAAAGTAAAAACTTGTTTTAAACCATTTATTTGTCATCTGTAGTTTGATTTTTAACAAGTGAGGGGAAAATCGAACATCGGATTTATTTTGAAAAAAATTGCAGATTTTATTTTTAGCCCACATCTCCCAGCTCTAGTCTGACCAATGAATTATACCAGTTTGTTTGTGCCCTATTGACTTGGACCACTCATTACATGGATAATCATCGTACACTTGGTGCTTAATGACTTCACACTGGTGAGTCATTTTCAAAAGCAACACTGGTGCAATAGAAATAGCTTGAAATATTCCATCTGCTGTTTGAAAGTGCATTTCTCACCCTACCTATTTAAGGTAAAGGTATTGCAGTGGAGCGTGAGAACGGGGACTCGCATTCCATGCTGGTACTCACTGCTGTTTTTTGGCTGGCTTTCAGGGAGGGACCTGACCCAGAGCACCCAGAGGTCTGCAGTTGAGCACAAGCAGCCCCCACCCTATGACCGACACCCCCTGGACGGCGCCCTGCCCCTGCTAAATGGCTTCCTGATAAGTGTTGCCGGTTCTGTCCTAGTAGGACTGGCTGTCCTATTGTTCATACTGCACAGCTCCGGAAACGACCTGCAGAAGTTGCAGTAACATTCCCGCAGGGGCCGTGGATGGGATCTGAGGAACACCGCCATCAGCACCGGACCCAACAGTGCCTTGGAGTTTGAAAACATAACTTTAAAAAACTGTGTTTTTAACTGTCATTTTTTTGTGTATTTAATGGTGCAAAAGCAAAATATTAAAGAAGAATAAATAAAGAAACAAAATAAAATGCAGGGATTTAAGCTATCTGTGATGGATTTCTTTCAGTTGAATTCCAGAGAGGCCAAATATGAGATCAGTGTAGGTCCAAATAGAAAAAAAAATCAAGGGTGGACTTTGGGTTACAGACTTGCAGTACCAGGAGATTGGTAGCTGATTTGTAGGCATAGAATTTACTTTGATGTCGGTAATTATATACAGTCAATAGTGTGGGGGCAATGTATTGTATCTACCTAATTCACAGTAACTGACTCAGTTATGCTATTGACAGCATGTTGTAGGGTCCTATGAAATCTTAATATTTTTTTCCAAATTCAGTTTTTTGATTTGTTTTGATGTTTCAAATTCAAGTTTTTGTTAGTTGGCGAATTGAAAGAAATGAGATTTTAAGGACTAGGAGGCACTTTGTAGATCACTAATGAGGGAGCATTCATATGTCAACTTCAGCTGCAACATCTTGGATGAAAGTGACCCAGACCCGACCCCGGACCTCCCTCTCTTTACAGGACTAGAAGTTTATGCTTGTGTTGATTAAGAATATGCTTCAGAATAATCTCCTCTCCTGGCTTTGTTCAAACCCTTCTCCTTATGTATTTCAGGAGTTCGCATTGGATTTGGCTGTCTAAAGTGATGCTCTAAAAAGTGAAAATTTTCCGTATGTGGTGTTTATAGAACCTGTATATAAACACATTGACATGTTTTAAGTGCTTTAGTTATCAAATAAATTCAGGAATCTTTGTAGAGTGTAGAACCTATTTTTAGGTTCATTGTTGGAATAATCTCTCTGCTATTAATGAACTGGATGCAGTTATAGATTAAGGGGTAAATATTAGAAGGCCATGTTGGAATCCAGACCAACTTCATCAGTGCACTTTTCATTCCCCACTGTCTGTGAGCAAGTCCCCTGTTGAACCTGGAGTGGTATAATCACCCTATAATGACTCATTCTTCCTGTGCAGATGAGCTCCAGTTATGAGATGCTGGGGATCAGCCTGTATCTGGCCAACATCCAAGGTGAGGCGGCTCCCTCCGTGACTCCTCGGAGGAATGGGATGCACAAGGGTGTTGACAAAGCTGTTGCCATGGAAACATGGTACAAGGAGCCACCGTCTAGCCCGTCGATGTGCAAAGGACAATGTGAGAGATGAATATTCAAGCAGGAGTTATCAGTTAATATGTGAACCATCCTAATAACACCCCAGCAGTGCTGTGACCTTTTCACTCTTAGCTTTGATTTAATTTAAGTGAAACCTTTTGTTGGGCCCTGATCTTATAATAATACAATTCAGTGTCAAAAAAGCTAATGTTACTGTGGTTTTCAAAGTGAAATGGAAATTCTTCTTAGGCTTGTGGTTTGAAGTAATATCGCTGGCGTTAAAGTTGCTGCATTGTGACAGTACTTTAAAAAAATATGTTTTGGAACACAGTATTAAATAATATTTAATACATAACTGCAGATGTACTTTTAAATAATTGCCTTTATAATATTACTCTATTAATATCTGCACAACTTTTTAGCATTTGTAGCTGTTAAACCCCTGTAATCAGTAAATTGTTATCACTACGGCTAATAGAATTAGCCTTACAAAAACACAAGGTATTTTTTTTTATGGGGAATTGATCAAGCTTACACTGGAAAGAGAAACAGACGTATTCCATCACCATGGTTACCTCATCCCCGTAGCAGGAACAATGAATCTTGAAAAGGCCACGCAGTCCCATGTGGACAAAGCAGACAGTCAATAACATTTCTTTTTTTTTTGCACTGCAACTTTTAAAATTACATAATTGCACGGTCAGGATTTTTTGATTGTTTGTAGTATATGTAGGAACATTCAAAGGCACATCACTGTATGCCATATATGCACAGCCCTGATACTTTGCCCAGGAAGGGAGAGACAGACTGGCTTGGAGCATGAAAAGTCCTGTGCTTAAGCTGACTGCCGTGTCTTTTATCTGTGTAAACTGCAGTTACTAAATACCTCCTTGTAGAAGAGAGGTACATTTGGAAAAGATTATTAATTGTTGTAAGGAAGCATGACTGACATGAATGACTGAGTACACGTCACCTCAAAGCACAGGAACCGGTAACACAATGAGGCACAATGCAATGGGCTTATTTAGTTTAAATGTTACAATATTTTAAACAAGTCTCCTTTCTCCTGTTTACCCAGTCGCTAGCTTATCTGCAGGAGGAAAGGTAAAAAGCTCCAGAAATCCTGGTTACAACTAGGGTGGACTGATAACCAGCTTTTGGTTGGACGGTCCAATTATTCAGCTCCATGTAATTGTGAATAATTCACTTACAGTATTATAAAGTATCCACTAAAATTGACTAAATAAATACCTTAAATTACCAACTAAAATTCTCACCTGTTCTAAACTGTTCTCAACTCTGTAACATTATTTGTGGTTCATTTTTATTTCGGTCCTCCCCCGGCTCCAGATTGTTCCCCACTTTTATTTTAGTAAGATGGCGGTTGTCCCAGGGTGGTGCAGTGGTTAGCCCTGTTGCTTCTCACCTCTGGGACCTGGGTTTGAGTCACTGCCTGGGTTACATGTGTGTGAAGTTTGCATGTTGTCATTGTGTGGTTTCCTCTGGGTACTCCAGCTCCCCACCCCCAGTCCAAAGACATGCTGAGGCTAATTTGAGTTGCTAAGTTGTCCATAGGTGAGTGAATGGTGTGTTGGTTTCGCCTGCAATGGGCCAGCCCCCTGTCCAGGGTTGTTCCCTGCCTCGTGCCCATTGCTTCGGGCTCCGGACCCCCTGCGACTCAGTCAGATAAGCAGGTTGGACAAGGGATGGATGGATGGGTTATTGTCCCCCTAGTGGACAAAAAGCTGTATGCTCAGTGGTGCTGAGGGCTTAACCATAAGGTTTACGTTTGATCACTTTTGTTAATGCAGGAAGTTTTGCCAGTTCTTTCCATCCCCAAATGAAAGCAGATGACATTTTAAATGGCTGTCCGGTCCACAACAAGTTTAGCAGCCGATAGTGTAATAACTACCAATAATAAATTTCTCCATTTTTTATTTAATTAATGTTGATAATGTAAAGACGTATTACATTATTGGGAAAATATTGTTGCATTATTGGTTCAGAAAAGGTATTATATTATTGGCCAGTTATTACATTATCAAATTTTATTGCATTAAGAATGGAAAAATTAGTTTGTTTTCTTGGCAACCGTTGAATCCACCTATTAAGCTATTGTGCCATCGGAGTTTGCCTTTCATGTGCTGAATTATCAGGCGTGAACTCCCTCTGCCGAATTTCCCACTGCCACATCGTGAGGGACAGAGGACTCTAAGAGGACTCTAGGGACTTTAGGGACGGAGGACTCTAGGCGTCAGAAGAATAAAAGGGGCTTTGTTGTCAAAACAGGAGCAGGGAAACAAACAAGGACTGCGAGGGGTCAAGACGGGAAGACTAACTTTAGGATGGCCACAGGCTACAGGAGGGCTGACGTTAATGACCAGACTGCAGAACACAGGACTGGGAGGCAAGTATATAAAAGTATAATGAGGGACTGATTAGATTCAGGTGCGGATGTTTACCACATTAGAATCAAGTATACTGAACAGGACACAGCTGGGAAGAAAACACCAGGATTCCAAAGGACCAGCAGCGACCCCTGCTGATCATTCCATGAAATTGGCAGGATGGGTTGTGACACCCACTTGTGAAGAGGCCTCACTGAGACACACCCATGTAGGCTGATGCTGACGCTGGACGTGGTTTCAGTGAGTCCCGGGATACTGATTTGTATGGCAAACTGTTCGAAGAATCTGGCTCCTTATTAAACAATACCCTTGCTTAAAAATGCTAAATGGGCTTTTTTTTAGATGGCTGTGTTTACAAATACAAAACTGATATACAGTTTTTCAATTTCTTGTAATGTACGTTTGGTCTGTTGAATAGCTGGTTATTTGGGCATTTGCGCTCTTCCTACTTACATTTGAGTGATTGTATGCTACGAGGGATATCCAGAAAAAAAGGTTACAACAGCTGTTAAAAATTGAATATACTTCAACCAAATTTACAGGGTATATTCCAAAACGTGTTTATTTCTCAACATAATCGGCGTCAACTTCGATGCACTTCTTCAGCCTGGGCCCCAGCTTTTTTATACCCTGGTCGAATACGCTCCGCTCCACTTCTCCACTGTCTCCTTCACCTCCTCATCGTTGGAAAAAACGTTTCCCACCCAAGAATTCTTTCAGTTTGGTGAAAAGGTGAAAATCTGAGGGCGCAAGGTCCGGGAATTAGGGTGGGTGGGTAACAATATCCCATCCAAAGGACACATGCAGGTCCTGAGTCACACGAGCGGCATGGGGTCTGGCGTTGTCGTGAAGGAGGGACAACCACCAGTCAGCATTCCCCTCCTTTTGTCTTTAATCTTTTTTTTCAATTTTTTTAGCATCTCACAACATGTTTCAGCATTGATGGTGATCCCTCTGGCCATGAAATCCACCAACAAAACCCCTTTTCTGTCCAAAAAGACAGATGCCATAATCTTTCACTCTGAAAACTATACTTTGAATTTTTTGGCTGATGGGGAATGGGTATGGCGCCATTGTTGGGACTGCCTTCTGGACTCAGGAGTACAGTGACATACCCAAGTTTCGTCTCCAGTCACAATAGAGTCAAGGAACGCCTCACCCTCGATCTCGCGTCGGCGGTAGGTGGAGCAAATGGCCTCAGCAGAGGTTGGCGAACTCGCTTGCTGTGATGACATTTCACAAGTGACTGATGTGGTCCCGGGCTTATTTTGACCGTTAGGACCCCCCTACATGCAATATCCCTCGTACTTCATATTAATCTCTGTGGACAAGGATTTTATCTACCGATTTTAGTGATTCTTAATTATTTATGTTACTTTTTCATGAATTGTGCACTTGAATTGGAAGACGCTATTTTATGCATTTCAGAAGGATAATTGAAGGCTGACCCTCATCATTTTCTGAGGTACCCCAGGAATGATACCAGAACTAAAAATAAATCCAACCATCAAGACTTACAGATTTGGAGGGAATTTTATTTAACAGAAGAACACCCCACAGGTAACCCCACCCAATAATGAAATGTTGAAGTTCCATTAGAAAAGATACCAAATTGCAAGAATGCTTACAGGTGACTGGTTTATATACAGCTTTTATTTATGACAGTGAGACTTGGGAAATCCTTAAAAAAACATGAAGTATGTCTTGAACACAGGCACGTTTTACCTGAATAGAAGCAAAATTAAATAGAAAAGCGACAGCTTTTTGTTTAAAGTAACACTCAAGAGGAAAGAATCTGATCCAGATACATTAAAGGGTAATAAAAAGTCTTCTGAATAAATGTCTTTGTAAAAGTGCCAGCTTGGCTGGAAAGGGATAAAGGATGAACACTACAAGCACTGTGCAGAACAGCCGTTTGGGGCTGACACGAAGAGCAGCTTTGGATTAGGGCTAATATATATAAAGACGTGAAAATGAGGAAGGTTGACGTCCCTATTGTCCCTTTATTACAGGAGCCCATAACCAAGCATTTTCATTACACCTTGTAGGCAACAAGTCTTACTTGGCAGAGTTTGCCAAAAACACAGGCTAACATTGTGATTAAAGTCTCCGGCAGATTCAGCCAGTTAAAATGTTCCTTAAAGCTGGCACACATCATGGAAGCAGATAGCGGGTGACACACTCAGAAGCTGCCATTCCACGCAGCTTCACTTATAGAAACCTCTTTCTCTTCATGTAACATAGTGTAGCCGCAGTTACATAATTCTGTATTAATTTTAATGCAAAATAAGCATCAGATTTTGTTTTAAATATAACTTATTAATGCTGATCTGTTAAACGACAGTATATTGATTGAGTAAAGTATGTATAATATGTATGCTGTTTTTTGGTGGATTTTCAGGATTATTTTAGACTTTCTGTTACCATGAGTATTTCTTATGCAGCAATATCAAAGGGCCTTCCAGCTACATTGCATTTACTAGAGGGAAACATTGCAGGGCAAACGCACAGATTGGCAACTCCGAATATCCTTAGCTTTGGGCTGTGGGGGGAAAACCATGCCATGCATATGGAGCCATGGAGAAATAACTGAGAAGATCATTTTAAGAGTTTTGGTCATGGCATGACCAGATAAATAGCTTTAAACATTTTCTTTGACTGCCTAAGAAATTTGCACAGTATTGCATATTATGCCGTGTTCTTAGTCAGAAATTTCAACCGGAACACCCCCCCAGAAGTTGGAGGAACTTTTCTAAAGAAAAGATGGGATTGTGAATACTGTACAATTAAAATACTATTGGCACATGATGTGAGCTATATAGTGTGCACACTTTTACCTAACACCACATTGATTAAATAGGTTTGAAATGAAGTAGCTACCATATGATCCTGATCTGTTCATAGAGCCTTTCTGGCCAGCAACTCCATGTAAACAATCCCTTTTTGGACTTTTGCGCTTAACATTTGTGTACCGTGGGGAATGAAAATCCTCTGATAGCAGACAAAAAGCAGCCAAAATGCCGCTTTTATCATTTTGTTTCACTGAAAAAAATTATATTCCAACAATTATTTTAGAAACAATGGCCAGATTTGGCTCTGTTTCAATGACAATTTAATTTATTAGTATATATTTTAATTTAAAGTCTTAGTGAACTAATGCTTCAGTTCAATTCTTTTCTTGTCAAATGGACAGTCTTTTCAACAGACAACACTGTGATGTAATGGATTGCAGATTTGATATTCATAACCTGCACCAGCAGACTCACTTAACCTGCTGACACCAATTAGTGACGATAACAGCTCTGGTAAAATAAATGGCATTCACTTTTAATTATTTTAATATTGGTAATAGTAGGTTATTATCAATGAGGTTTGAAATGATGATAATTTGACCATTTTTCAGCCCATCACATGCCACTGCCATATTCTGATGCTAAAAGGCCACTTCTGGTGAGCCAGTTGAGAAGGTTTGGTGTAGGACCTGCCTGACGCACCTTTCTGTGTAGGCTTCTACAGCTGTATCTGCGACTCCTTGGCTTGTATCCTGTGGGCAAGAGCTATACGAGGGTTGGGCACGCATCTCCAATAAGAAACTCCTGCTCCACTCCGTGGCCATAGCAGGCCTGTAGGAACACAGGAACACAGCCAGAGAGCGTCCGAGTAAGACCACAAATTTACCCAGTGAGCTTGGAGTCTATCCCAGGAAAGCACAGCGCTTGAGGTAGGAGGTCACCCCAGATAGATTCCTCCAGCTATGCTACCATATGTTGTCATGCAGTGTGAGCGATTCCAATGCACCGTCTTTACTTTGCTTCAGGTGAAAAGACACACAGACAAATGGAGAAGATGAGAACTGTACACAGACAAAGTCTGATTTGGGCCTGTAGGTGTGGCACTCCTGAGATAAGCACTAAACCACCGTACCTCCGCCATGCGAGATACCGTAGTAGCTTGCCCAAATAATTTGCCGATCCAGTTAGCTCTACAAATTTCCATTCATAAGAAAGCCAAGCACATGTTGTGCCTTTAGGAAATAACCTATGAAGCGTGACTCTTATTTAATGGAGCAATGGCAAGTATAATTGGATTATCATATTAGTAGCTCTGCATGGTATGTTCTGAGTAACAAAGCAGACCCTTTCATCCTCTTGCTGGTATGTGGACCCTCAGCTCCCACAAACCACAACAAGACACGACCGGGACACATAAGCCCCCTCACCAGCCATACTCAACACTCATAAGACCACTTGTATCGTAGTGTTTCTTCGCCCTCTTAGTCTTCTTCATGATCCAGAAGGTGGCCACCGTCGGCTTCAAGGATGGCGCCATTTGAAACTGTGTGAAAGCGCTTCGTTTTTAACGCATGATGTAGTTGTCAAACGCAGGCTGAAATGTAGTTTACTCAGGTCGCACCCAATGGGATTAACTTGTTCATGAGTATCAATGAGTTCATGAGTGGCTATGGATGGGGAGGGGAGGGGGAGGGGCCCTTTTACCATCACCTTCTAATTTGAACATTGGTGTCCATCTAAAATGGCCAAATGCCCACCCAAGGATTGCATCTTGGGGATTTCTGGACACCGGGAAACAGGATGAGAGGTCTAGTTAAGGAGACATTCTTTGAGGGCCTGTTGAATATGTACATGACCCCTGGTCTGACGGTAGTCCATGAAAGTGGTTCTCAATCCATTGAAGCCATTGAAGGGGCCTTAGCAAGGACAGAGGGGGGGTCGGGCCATTTACCTGAAAAGCATAGAGATAAGTACAACATTGCTACAGAGATATTTTCAAAACGAGATGAAGGATGATACAATTCTCTTTATATCAATATGCCTTTATTATTATTAAAACTGGGGCTTTTTCAAAGATTTATAATTAAAACTAATAGTATTCTTTCCTGGTTGTAAAGAGCTGAGGAGCTTCAGTCATGGCATTGCACAGAATACCCAGAATTCACAGCTAAAATCAAATCTCACGGGGAAGCTGATGGGGGGGCTGAAGCTAGGAAATGCTGTTACTTGGTTCATTTAATTTTATTTCATTGTTAAAAATACCACACATTGCAAATCTGATGTAAGGCGAATACCTTAAAGTGATCTGTTCAGTTACCAAGCGCTCCTTTGATGGTTGTCAGGCTTCAGATGTTATAGCCTTTTGCCAAATAGGTCCCAGATTTAGTTTTTTCGTTCACACAGATTCCGCTCCTGAGAGCAACGTCATGAACTAGGAAAAAAAAGGTGTTGGTGGAGTGAAACCTTGTTTGAGTCACATTCAAAAGAAATTAATTTGTTTGGCAGTGTAACCAGATTAAAACATGTTTATACTGATAAACATTAGCAATTGCAGTCATCCTTGCTGAACGCATACAAGAAAAAACAATATCATAACTTGTGACGGGGGCCCAAACATGTTTTCCTAGGCAAAAGGGGTCGTAAGATAAAAAAATATTGAGAACCACTGGTATGTGGTGATCACACTATATAACATTCACTAAGCTGGGTGGGACCTCCATGAATCTGCCTCATCTGTGGAACATGGTAAGTAATTAGTACCAACTTTTCTTTACTATCTGTCGGGAGGGCCTTGAACTCTGTGCCATGAAGAAGAATTCATGATGTCGGTTCATTAAAAGTGGAGCGGTCTTTAGGCTTGACATGGGACAGAAGGTCCCCTATTCCTGCAAAGAGGACCGGTAATTAGGTTTTGTACCATGAGTGCATCCTTAAAGAAAATGCATTTGATATACATATTTCTAACAATGTAAAATAGCTGATTATCCCCAAGAAGAAAATCTGTCCCATCAGATCAGTAAGAATAGAACAAAGACGGCAGCTTAGCGATAGCATCTTGTGGCAGCTTTCTATGATGCAAACCATTAATATGAAGCCTGCATATACTGACGAAGTGTGTGACTTTTATCAGGAAAAGTCAAGCAAATACTGAAGTGAGTCCCTCTTCTCTATCCCCTTATCTATGATAAGTTACAATGAAAAAAAACTGCAGCTGTTTGCCCATATGCTTTATTCACATGAATGGTCTAAGATACGCATTTCCTTCTTTCCTCCCCTTAATGTTAAAAAAGAAAGGAAAAGTCTATTTGTTTGATCATGTCAGTCTGGGTGTTTCAAGTGAAAAATACCCCCTGATGTGTTTACTTTGGTTATGTAAGACCTCCAGGTCCCACAAAGGCTGACTTATAACAGCACTTTCAGACAAAGGAAACAGGAACGGCGCCGCACAGAGGTCGCCTGAGTTGCTTCCTGTCGCCCTGCAGACGGCGCGGCTGATGGGAGAGGGTAGGACCTTGGCGTGGTCACTAGACCTAGACGTGGTAATTTTTGCATAGAAGATACATTTCCTTTCACCCAGCTGCTCTGGTCCTTTCTACTTTCCCAGGATATATTCCCCAAGCGTTATAGTCAGTGCTATTCCCATCGAGACCAAGATGCTTACAATAGTGGCCATACTGGATTCTACATGCACTGTAGCCAAGGTGATGATTAGAGTCACCACTGTGGTCTCTCACACACCCATAATCACCAATAAAAAGACCATCATGGACATAACCATAGTAACCACCACAGTGACCATCACTGTCACTCACACGTTCACCACCATGGATTTAACCATGGTGATCGCCATTTTAACCGGGAGTGCCAGATTGGGGCCAGATGTTCTGTTGGGTGGGCAGATGCATTTGACGGTGATGTCCTCTAAGTATTGCCTGCACTAGATTGCCAGCATTAAGAGGCAAAAGACAGTTTTCAAAACCAATGTTATTTGTGCGATGCTTTGCAATCACATGTCACATTTTTTACAAATATGTAACTCATTGAATTCTTGTTGAGACTGTCTTGCTTCCACAAGCTCGATAATAATTTTGTTTC
>JAABNY020000108.1:5852235-5872512 GCA_015164015.2 Brevimyrus niger
ATGGGGGGCGGAGGGGGGGGGGGGGGGGGGGGGGGGGGGGGGCGGCAACCTTTGCTAAAATGTCCTTGAATGTTATGCATTTCCCCTATTCTCTTTCGCCTTTATCTGCGGAAGATGGCAGCAGCGGGGGTGATGGAGGGGTCTGACGGTGTCTGGGCCGCCCCTGCTGTGTTGGTTAAAAAGAAGGATGGGGACTGTCACTTCTCTGTGGACTGCGGGCAATTAAAGGCCCGCCCCACAGCATAGTCTAGTAGAGTAAACAATATGTGCTCTCTAACCCCCTACCCCTTTCAACAATGCTTTAGGCTACATTGCAGCCTATGGGTGGTTTATTTTCTTCTGACAGGTGCCTGAGGGTCCGCGTTGTCCCAGGAGGGCTCAGACAGATTGAGGGTCCAAGTTTGCCGCCATTGAACCTAATGCTCTTGAGAGCTACTGTGGCAGATGCTCTTGGTTTCGGTAAAGACCCCGCAGGTCCTTCAGCCCGACTTATTTGCGCGGAAGTTTCAGTTGAGGACAAATTACACCCCAGCTCACCTGGCTACTGGACCACAAGGAGAACAAGATGCAGATGGTGAGGGGCATGGAGGTACTGTGGGATTATGGCCCAACAATGGCGTGGGGCATCTGTTTGCTAAAATAAATGCCCACCCCCCCTGACTCTGTAGCATTAATGATGTCGGGGTTTGGGCCAGATGAGCAACTGGCTGCTCCAGGCACTATCTGCACAGCTTTTCTTTCCAGATGAGGAGACACAGGATCCAGTCCAGAGACAAAACATAGCTAGAGAGATGGAGATTGCAAAGTGTCCAGCAGCTTGCTTGACTTCTGCTGTACCAGCTATCACACGTGGTTTTTCTAATGAGTTCGCAGCTGGACTCTCCACCGCGGCTCTACACTGGGGTTCCGGAGGAGGGCCCAGAGGTTCCGGGGCAACCGGAGCACCTCAACGATTTCGTTCTGAGGCGGATCAGCATGGCGCCTGCCGCTGTTTAATTAACTTTACTACGGTCACCACCTGAGCTAGTCCGTTTGATTGCTACGCTGGATCACGGCCATCCTAAAGTCTCCGCAAGAAAAAAAAAAAAATCAAAAACGACTTCAGAAGCCAGGGAGGTGAAATTCTACATTAATCCCAGGGCTTAAGTCATTAAACTCTCACACAGAAGTGCTCCGGAGTCTTCAGTTATTGGCTCGATGTCCCCATGCAAGTTCACCGGCAGGGAATCATCCGTCTTGATTGCACGCATGACATGGCAGAATGTATTGCTTGGCTGCGATCTGTTTACAGATGTGCTGTAAGTCGTCAGTCCACTGAAGGCTAATATTAATTATTGCTGTTGAATTTCCCAGGGTGATTAAACATTCAGGGAAGGCCCTGGTGATTAATTAATGCTAAGAACTAAGGAGGTGGTTTCTGGTTAAAGGATATTTAATTACTTATTGGTCAATTAAGCTGCGGGCCTCTGCTTAATGCAAGGTACTGTTTAATTTGTTTTCCTTTTGGCTCCAACGCAGAGAAAAGTCAGGGCACTTGTTTACTGTAATATTGCATTACAGTTTTCGCTTTAAATTTATGTTATGTTTGAGTTTTTATGAACACATAATACATACAAGAGTATGTCATTAATTAGGAATACAGCTACTGTTTGGGCAAAGAACTCTTGTCAAGGGGTCAGTAAGTGATTACAGTGGCAAAGGTTGACAAAACCAGCTTGGCTGCTTCATCACTGTGATCCCTTCTTCCTTTCAGTGTTGTCGGTTTTTCAGTCATTTAAACTGATTTTTCATGCAAAAATGTCTTGAGATTAAAAATACCCCAGCACGTTTGTGATGTCAGACAGCTGCTTAAAGTTCAATTTAATTTACCATAAGGTATGGGAATGTATTAAGATATACTGTACTTCATTCATCCCGCGGGGGAAACGGTTTGCAAGGGAACATAAAGTGATCAGCTACAAACAAAAACTCAATAAAAACCAATGCACTCGATGGCAATGCGTCATGCTTATTTTCCGTCATTCTGCTCAAAATGAAGCTGAATTTAGAACTTAATATATTTTCCATACGCCACTGGAAGAGAAAAGTAACATGCTATCTGCCTCCGAGAGACACGGATGATGAAGGTTCCACAGACTGGCTTGGCTAGTGTACATTTATCACTTTAAGGTCCTCCTGTTCCATACCAGCGGGGAATAGATTCATTATAATGGATATGGTTTCTCATTCTAAAACGCATTAATACAGTGCTGCGCATCATTCATTATAGACACAGTCCAGCTGCGTGCTGTGAATCTGCTTGTTACTCTACTGTCCAGCAGTTGAACAGTATAAGAACAGAAAAAAAAACCCCAGACTTAATGAATAAAGCTCCCATTTCACACCAACACAGCTTATGTCAAAAGGTGCACATCTAAGGGAAGATGGATAAACTATTATGTTTCTATGACTGGGGATGATTTATTAGGAAGGATGCCACTTAGAGGAATAATTTACAAGAGCTTTCTGACAGCAGTGGGAGTTTACGGGGATGGGGGCTGTGGTACCTTCTGATGATAGCTCCAGGATATTCTTTAGCAGTTCATGATGGGCCACCTATCGGGACTAATTTAATTGTAAAGCATGCAGGTTTTCTTTTGACAAAGCACTAAAATGATGCCGTGAGTCATTCGTGCTTTATGAGAAGGCCAGGCAGGTCAGACCATTCATTGAATTTGTAATACCGCTTCCGCAGCCTTAGTTCGTTATCCTTTGACAGGATCCATTCCCATTTCTAAGGTGTAACGTTAATGGGCTTGCTAAAGGATCAAAGTTTTGGCTACGGACTAAAATACTCTGAATTCCAGGAGGACAATCAGCATGCGGAGTCACACCATTCTAGATCTAGATCTACGCTGACAACGCAAGCAGATGTTCCTTAGATCTTCTGATTGTGGAAATGCTCTACGTATATTAATAAAATTTAGACCGGATGGGAATGTTCTTAGCTAGTTGTCCTGGGAAAGAAATTGCCTTCAGCTCTTTCATCTAGTAATTTCTAAAAAGAGAGACAAATACTGATCTCTTCGGATTGGGAATCTAGATACCACTGGTTTTTTCACTTCCCTTCCGCTCATGTTAAATATGAAGCTTGTTAGTATGTGCAGATGGCGGCCCCTTATTTAGTCGCTCAGCCGCGGTGGTGAAATCATGGAACATGTTTGCAAGGCTGCCTCCCGAAATGCAAGCCATGCGAGGCGAGTCACCAAGAGAAGACCAGGTTCAGCAATATGCTCCCCGCGCTCATTCTGAATATTAATCCAAGGCCCAATTTTGACTAATTGAAAATCGTCGCCCGCTGGACTGACTGCACTGTGGGTCGTACAGCAGCAGCAACAGTGAGGGTTTTATTATCAGAATTTTACCAGCCGTTTTTTACAGTCCCCCATTCTGTGACTGATTGACAAGCTCTGTGAAAGGAACATGATTCCCATCCTCCATGTCCTGCCAACGCCGGCGCTGTTTCACTGGCTGTCCTGGCGGAACACAGCTGGACGGCGGAGTGAGTCCCGGACATGTGCCAGTGGTGTGTCTGGGAAGTGAGATCTGCGAGGCCAAAGTCGACCCGATCATTTATCAATGTCGCTCTTATGTTTAAGCACTAGCAACATTCAAACGGGCAAATAGACACACAAAATTCTTAATCAGAGTGGGAGTGAACTGTCCAAATGTCCTGTACAAAGGCTACAGACAAAACCGGTAACTTTCACCCACAGACACCCACAGTTTTGCTGATGCCTTTATCTGAAGGCCAATAAACTCTTTCAAGAGGCAAAAATGCTTTAGTGTGTCTGATCTTAAATAACTGCCTGAGGAACATGTTAAAGGAAATTGAGAAAGTGAGATATTTTGTTCCCAGTAAACATCCCTCCAGGCCATTAATCCCTTGTTGATTTGACCTCCCAGGCTGCGAGGTACCAGCACCTTCAGTTGACAATAATTCAATTTAACAGACAAAAGTCCTTCAACATCATGGCTGAACATATAGGTGTGCCCCCCCCCCCCTCCCCCCCAAGGATGCTTTGTGAGGACATTTTGCAGGTGGTGTTCAGCTTGCAGCCTAGTGAGATGATCACACCTGAACATGGAGAACATGGAGGTTCTTAGAACCGGCCTGGTAATAGAGGTGAATTTGGGGCAGAGATTAGCTACACTGCCCTGAGGGAACGAGATTGAAAAGTGTTTTTGTGGCTTTTACTGACGTTACAATATTACAGATTGAATAATGGACTTTGTGCATCGCTTCCAATAAATGAATCCCCTTCTGGGACACTTGCTTGTGTCCACTAAAATCACGAAGGCTCGCTTTGTTACTGGAGTGTCCTGGTGCATGCTGGAGGCAGCCAAACAAAAAGGAAGATGATAGCAAAGGTTTGGCCACCATGACCATCAATGTTGCCCATTCCCTTCTCAAAGCTGCACCCATAAGCATGCAGTTCCAGAAAGTGCAACTAAGGTGTAGCCCAGATTTTAATGTCTAGCAGAAACCAAGTGCATCCTTGTGCAAGTTAATCGATTAGGTATTTCCAGTAGGTAGTAGCATGGACTTTCACAGATCAGCAGTCAATGATGAACGAGTAGAGGGAGGATAGTTGTTACTGTATGTAGTAGTTACGGTGAGCAGCTGTGTGAAGAGGGTCGGAGGTACCCGTATGCCTAATTTTTCATACAGTCCATCCAGACATCACTGGCGTATTCGTATTTTAAAAACCTGCACTATTCTGGCATTTTGAAATCGTCGCGATACAATTTGACATGCAGATATGGGGGAGGGGGGATCCCAGCTATTTTTGTAAGGATTTCAAAATACTATGGTATGCCTTACTACCGTAATACTTTATGAGGTCAATATTACCATGACACACAACTGTACCTTTGACCACAACTGTAGATTCATAGAGGCCTACAAATGTCAACAATCAAACTAAGTATAAAAAAATACTTACAGAAACTATAAACATATGTCAGGTACACAGGTATCCTTAAACACTCTCAAAAGTATTACATTTGCTTAAGTAAGAAAGTCTTTAACTGATACTGAAATATTTTTTGGAGATGGGAGGGACACTAGCTTCAGATAACTAACAAGCTGCTCTAAGTAACACAAAGCAGCTGTGAAAACCTGCCAGCAGACAGCAGGCTTTTCCCATTTCTGTTCAGCTCTGGCCTTCACCTCGGAACTACGGAGCGCTACTCCGTCACATACACCAGTATCAACAGCAGCAGCACCAGAAAAGCAGATGGTAAAGCAGATATAACTCATTCAGTACAATCCTGTCAGGAACTTCAAAGACAGAAAAAGGTAGAACTCGCAATCCTAGACTATTCGAAAGACTGCATCAAGGTGAAGTCCACTATTATGCAGAAAGTGTAGGACAAGAGCCCCTTAAAGTATCCCATAGTGAGGCAGGTGGCCTGTTTGGATCCCAGCATGACGTTCTCTGATCCAGATTGGTGCAAGGGCAATATGATGAAACTGGTGCAGAAGTTTCAGTAAGACCAGCAATTGTCAGGAGGCGTCATTAGAGAATCTGCCTAAATGTTAAAGAAACGTGATCGATGTAAAATTTCATCTGTATTATATATTTTTTTCAGTTTGTTTTTTTTTGATTATGTCCTTGGTGTTGTTTGCTGCAGGTCATGTGACTCCCGATGGTTTGGTGATTTCTTTTCTGGTGAAGTTAGGAATGACACCTTCCCCTTCTGTCGGCCCCGTGAGACAAGGCTATAAATGTTCCTCCACCATGTCATGAGCCACAAAGGAGGTTTTGTAAGAAGCTTGTTCTCCCATTGCATAGGCAAGAAATAGCTGAGAGAGGATACTGAGTAAACAAAGAAGTAGATACCAAAAAAATGAACTGGTGAAATCATTTCATGCAAAGAACACAACGATCACTCAGTGATTCTACTGAATATCTGTATAGATACAGAACGTACCTAGATGAACAACAGAGAACGGAAATCACTAACATCCAGACACAGAAGTGAAAACATAAAGGAACTGAAGAAAAAGAAGAAAACTCTGCTCTAGGTATCTAACAGCCTGTAGACGAATGCTGGCCAGCATGCAGAAGAAGGTTGAAGGAAAGGCCGGAACTTTGATGGCATAGCTCATCACAAAATCAGACACACTGAAGAAATGATATAAAAGAAAAAAAAATGTGTGAATTAAAACAAGTAGTGGCCAAGTGTGAGACAAAGGCCACAGAACTCTGATTCATGTCATAAGCCTGAGAGCACAGGCGAGATGCAACTGCTGACAACGCTGTTCCATGAGAAGTTAGCAGCCATAGGCAGCCAGTTCTCTGCACCCACCACCCACATAACCCACCAAATCATCAAAATCTCCAGACTACTGTCTATCAACTCGGCACCACAGGGGCTGCCCTGGGCTGATCTGACTTAAACAAATCAAGCAGATCATTCCAAGTGTCTTAGGGTGCAGAGATATCCAAATCGAATCAGGTAACAACCAGACTCCCCCAAAGCTCTGTCCTTGGTCCCTTCCTCTTCTCTCTTTATATTGCCTCTCAAAGTCTGATCATCCAGTCACATGGCTTCTCCTGTCACTACTGCGCCAATAGCGTCCAGCCATACTGGGCCATCCCTCCTGACGATATCACATGTTCTCATGTTATTGACCTCCTTGTCTTTCATCATTGCCAGTTGAAGTCTTTGCTGCTGGCTTTCAGAGTCATAAATGGACAGGCACCCATCTTCATCAAAAGACTATTTCAGACCTATGTTCCATCTCACCCTCTTTTGTCAGCAAACCAGTGTGATCCAGTCCAGTTTAAACTGATGAAGGCTGGAAGCTTCACCCTTAAGTAAATAAAACACCATATTTACAGTGATTACATATGGAAGACTAACCAACTGACATACTAACTCATCTACCCAAAAAAGTGCAACAAAAAGACAATCCTTTTTCCCGAATCCCTAACTAACACAACGCAGAGCCGAAAGCACAATCGAAACAGAATGGCAGTCACTCCTTGCATAATAGATTAAAGACAATAACAATATTTACACAAATAGTCAAAGCAAAGGTAATGAGGGGAACAGGCAAAGTTGTAGTCGAAACAGACAATCCAAATGGCGAAACCAGAAATGGAGCTGAAAGAGAAATGACAGACAAAGACTGAACTCGCAACCAGCAGCATGTAATGGGGGGTGGAACATTATATAATATATATATAATAAATAAGGAATGTTTAAGTGTATTTTTATGTTTCATTTTCATGGTGCATTACTATACTTCACTGTAAGTATTTAATACAAATCCATGGCAAGCTGTCCAAAACACCAACTAACATTAGATATAAGTTTTCGGTAACTACAATATCACCCCATATGGTAGATGCTGGGTAAATCAGCCAATGATTCAATTCAAGATTCAAGATTCTTTAATTGTCACATACATAGTTATACAAAGTACAGCACGCAGTGATAATGCATCCTGAACTGCTCTTATGTAGACTCTGCAAGTAAAAAATCAAATTTTGCTAAGGTTAAAGTGCAAAAAAGCTAAAACGCAAGCAGAGGAGTATGTTCAAAATGAATGGTACTGTATACCAAGTTTTTGTATGCTACTGTATATATGAGCCCCCCCTGTCTATAATACAATATGTACAAGGGGTACAAGGGCACAATGTTCATCAGGGTGTGAGGTGCAGTGGCATGACCAGGTTCAGAAACCTCATGGCCTGGGGGTTAGAAACTCTCTTGCACAGATCACCCTCTGGAGGGCTTTGCGATCCTGAACACGGCTATTCCTGAACCAGGAAGTAATGTTCTGAGTCAGGATGCCCTTCACAGCGCCTGAGTAGAAAGTCCGTAGGGTCGTAGAAGAGACCCTGAACTTCCACCGGTGCTGCTTAGCCCTTTTGGACTGGACTTGGATGTGAACAGTCCATGTCAGGTCCTCAGAAATGTGGACGCCCGGATATTTAAAACTCTTCACCCTCCCCACTGGAGATCCACTGGATGGTAAGGGGGGTGTAGGCCCTCTGTTGTCTCCTACTGAAGTCCACCACCAGCGCCTTTCTCTTGTCGACATTCAGCAGGAGACTGTTTTCATGACACCACGCTGCTAGCTTCTCCACCTCAGCCATGTAGGCCGACCCATCGTTGTTGGTGATGAGCCCCAGCACCACTGTGTCGGCCGCAAAGTTAACGATGCTGTTGGAGCTATGAATTAGCATAACTAGAGAGAGGATTAGCATATTATAATAAGAGAGGATTAAACATAAAACACATTTGTGTGTCTGAAGGTATTTGCACGTCTTATTAGAGTAAACGAAAACACCCAGGTGTGAGGGTGGCACTGGGAGGCTGACTGGCAGAATCACAATATCAAACCTCACTGTGGGTGGTGGGCAAGATTTGGACAGGTTGTTTCAGTAGAAGGATAACCAGTATCTGAATTTATTTAAACAAATCTATCAAAGCAGACGTAGCTTAAAAGTTATGCAATTATGAAGTGGGTCCCCTTTATTTTTGATGAGTCTGGAGTTTTGAAAAAAAAAAAAAGTTGTTCATAACATGTGTTTGAATCCAGCTAAGTATATTAGAAATTTGCAGGTACTTTCCATGTGTGGGGATTTCCTTAAAGTACGTCAGTTTCTCCTCAAAGTTAAAACAGGTGATTCTATTTCTGAATCCAACTAGTCCTTTGCGCATGATAAATAACGTTTATTTTGTTAGATTAAAAAAAAACTAAATTATTCCTATTCCCACTTTCATGGGAAGAGGAATTGAAGGGTCGGTTCATCTCCAGTTTCAGTCATAGTTAATATAACTATGGAATATCATACGAGGAGGAGTGCGGTTGTACTTCAATATGTCATGGGCGTGATTCGGTCATAGGCAGGAGGTCGTGGAGATTGGCACAGCGGAGTGATACACCTGATGTGAAATATCTGAGCATGGGTTATACTCTGATATCGCGCTCATAGAACGCCTCTTGTCCAATGAGATATCTTGGTCGGAAGTAGTTTAAATAAAGGCGGGCTGTTTCATTGATCCAATCGGGTCATCGTTCGTTTAAAAAAAAAAAAAAACGCAACACAGACAGAGTGTCACTGGTTACACTCAAACGATTCTATCCTTGCGGCTCTTTATCGTTTGTTCGCCTGTCCTTTTAAATACTGATCCAGCAGACTTGGCTGCATCAAAACTCCAAGACACTAATTAATTGCGATTAGTCCTGGGGAGCCACAGGACACGTTCGAGAGCCCTAGTGCGAAGGCTTTGATTGGATTATGGATGACTGGACTCGCGGGGAGAGCTGACAGGTGCCACCCCGCCACTGGCATGCCCTGTGCGTTGGACGGCCCAGGCGGGTCCCGCGGGCACAGGCTGGTAGCAGCTTTCCGAGATGGTATTTAAAGAGCATAAATCCATAGATGGGGGGTCTTGCTGTTTCATAGCCTCATTGGCTCGTCAGAGACCGAATGCGCATCACAGCAAAGGGCAGCTTGAAAAGAGCATTAAGGTTTAATAAAGTGGCAGAGGTGACCTTTGAATCAGTTGATGTACTGTGTCGGTGACATAGGCAACAATTATGCTAATCTGGTACAGGGCACTGACACACTGTGTTTAGAGGGGAGTTAGTGCTATCCGTGGTAATAGCACTGTGGATGCATAAAAGAAGATTAAATAAAGTTAATAATTATGGTGTAATATAATTTTACTTTGTGATAACATAACCATAGGTGAATGTGAAAACAGACCGTGTGCTAAGACAACCAGAAAATGCTATACACAACACAGTTTAAATAGCAGGTTGCTTTCGTTGAAGCGTTTAAGTGGATATATATTTTTAAATAGGTTATTAAAATAGATTTTCATTATTTAAATGTACCACATTTAGTCATCTTCATTCAAATTCTAATGGAAATACGAGCAGCTTGGGAAACAGGGCGTACTTTGTAGGTGAGTATCAGTGTTCTGTTTTAGTTGCATATTTATATAGGTGAATAAAAACTAAAGAAAGCTGAGCTCCTGCGGAATCTTACATAAACTGCACGTCGGACTGGCTTTAGTAATTCTAGACATGGTGGGTCTTCGCAGTCGGATAGGTTTCGTCCATTTTTCCGACTGCACAGTTGTAGTCGATGTTGTCCACCAGAGGGCAGTGTGGGTATATGTCTGTCTGGACAAACATCGCAAACCTGATTTTTTTTTTTTCTTTAAATCTTCTCCCAAAGGAATCTAGCACAGAGTGGTCCAACCTGAGGCCTTTGGTGATAAAAAACGATAGATCCTCATCAAGGAGGATATATAATCTTTATCTTGTGATCCGGTCATATCAAATCAAATAGGACACAACAAGACCTACCAGATGCTCAGAAAACTACAGTTGACGATTTAGAAAATGAATCACTAACATTTTAATGGCATCTGCTTGGGACTCAACCTAACAGAAAACCACCTAGGTAAAATTCCCTTACCTCATTTTTACTGCAGATGTTTCTGAATACTACCACAAGATACACACAGCACTGGTTGGTTTTATCTGCTGACATAAATAATTTCAAAGACACTAAAATTGGTGGCTTTCAGTCCTTTAGCAGAATAAGAAATTAGTTTTTTCTTTAGCTGAATTACTTTGCAGTCTTCCTAATTAACTGCTCAGAGAAAACATTTGTGAACACTTTGGAATTATCTGGTTTTCTGCATGAATAACTTCTAAAATGTGGTCTGATCAGTCATGATAATGGATACATAGTTTAACAAACAACACATGATGTTTTGCATGTTCATATCTTTATTGAACCAATGGTTCAAAAGATCGGGATCATTGGTGGGAAAAGTATTTGACCCTTTACTATAATGATCTGTAAATGAGGGTAATACTGTAGGAGTCAGGTGTCCCAGAGAAGTCTGGTGTGGGTTTGGCCTTTATTGCTATATAAAAGAAAGCAAAAGCACATTACCTTTTCTTCAGAACAGAATTCCATTCAAGTGCAATTTGGCCTGATCAAAACAGATTTCAAAGGACCTCAGTAGATGAGTTGTTGAGACTCATAAGAGTAGAAAGGCTTACAAATGGATTTTTAAAGACCTGTGCCTCAATCAGTCTACAGTCAAGTTAACACATGGAAGAAATTCAGCATCACCTTCACTTTCCCTGGGTGTCTTACATCAATCAGTCCAAGGCAGGGGTCTCCAACTCCGGTCCTGGAGAACTACCGTCCAGTAGGTTTTCTATCATACCCGGCCTCTGATGAGCCACACCCGTTCTCAGGTAAATACTACGAGCAAGTGTGGTTTATCAGAAGCCAAGTGGGATAGAATACCTACTGGATAGTAGCTCTCCAGGACCGGAGTTGGAGACCCCTGGTCTAAGGACATGTTGTAGAATCCTCTACCACTTGACAAAGGACCCCAACACACCCCACCCAGCAAATTTTATCATTGGAGAGGGGAGGGGTTACATCCCTTATTGAAAGTGACAATCCTACTAGGGACTGAACCCAAATCCTACATCCACCCCTGCAGAAAGCCCTATTTAGGGATCTGTAGGCACCTTTTGCACTTATTATTTGTGTTTCTACCATAATAAAATAAACCCCCAACAAGCACGATGTTCAGTGGGAAGTTATCATGCTCTCCGACAAAAATGCTCTTCATCTCAAGTTTGCTAAAGACCATATGGATTATCCTTTGCACTACCAGAGCAGTGTTCCACGAACAAAGTTTAACTTTTCGGTAAAAATATGCTGTTAGGTTTGAAGGAAACCAACCGGTGAATACCAGCACCAAATCCTCACCCTTCCCATGAAGCGTGATGGAGAGACTATAATGGCGGCAGGCAGTTTTACTGCCTCAGGGCTGGATGGCTGGCAGACATCGAGGGACCAATGAATTCCAAGTTGTAGCAGGAAACTGTGCAGCAGAGTGTCAGAGTGTCTGCGGTGTTCAAAAAAGGCAAAGGAAGTGTGGCCATGATACATGATTATGATCCAAAGCATAGGTGTAGCTCAACTGCAGAATACAATTCTGTATTTTAGAATTACCAAGTAAGAGTGCTGACCTCCATCCCCTTGAAATGCTGTGGCGTGATCTGATGCGGGACATACAAACCAGACATCTCAGAACTCTACGTGAACTGAAACCATTTTCTAAAGAGCAACCAAACAAAACTGTTTGGTCGAGGTTGTTGCCAATTAGTCAGTAATTAACTATTCACAATTTCCATTGTTTTTTTTTTTGATGACGTAAAATGCTGTGTGTTAATCAGGAAATCGAGATGGTTCCAAAGGGCTTCCAAAAACATTCCTTTCCCAGTTAATTAATATTTGGGAAACAAATTTACCAGTCAAGGCAAGTATGACACTTACTTTCAGGTTTGTTTGAAGGTACCTCTCTCACATCTCCAGGTAGACTCCACAACAACTCCACAGGTGTAACTCACTCTAATTCACTGAAGTGTACATCTGTCCTCTATCAGCTACTGAGGAGGTGTAGTATACCCACATTGGTATACTGAAGATGCTGTTAGTTTGAATTGCAGGATGCTGTTGGTAAGAATATACCTGTAGCAGGCACACTGCACATACTCGAAGGTATATATCGCATCTGTCTGTAAAGACCATTGATTTTGTACTGGAAATATGCAGGTTTTAACTATACTTTTTGCAAAGCATGTTAATGAAGGTTTTACTTTTCTTATTATGAGACCATTGTTCTAAAATGGAAAGGACTGTATTTTACTATCAAAAAGCAGAAGTGGATAGCCCACTTATGTTTTGTCCATACATACACAATGACTGCCAATACAAGGTAAAAAAAATTAGATAAGAAATTTTGAATTCTTTTGTTAAACTCAAATACCTTTTGACATCAGACTGAGGACCCAAAACCCTCTTATAATAAAATGTAATTACTTACACATCTGATTTAACTGAATAAGCTTTTAGCTGAAAAAGGTTCTTTTTTTCTATAACGCTGAATTGGTCGAAGTTATCAGGAATTTTGGCAGCTGAAGCAATTGTAGGGTGTGAGGAGTAAATAAATGCTAGTATGACACCCGCAAAGGTGCAATAAATTACTGCAAATGCACAACCCGGGGAAGAATGGCAGCTCAAATAAGACTTTTATCATCTTCAAGAGTGCATTGGAGTAAAGAATATCTAATGAATCATGCTCTTTGGTCTTGAGTTAGACACAAAATGGGGAATGAATGTTATAAATAGCAGGTAAAAAGTTAGGCAGCGCTGTAATAAACAAGCTATATTTTTATCTTTGGGAATAACGAGAAGTAATTGCATAGCCATAGAAATGTGATTTATTTTTCCTTTGGTGGTTTTCTGGTCAATAAATGATTTGTTCTTTAATGGGGCTCCACATTGTTTGGAGCCTGTAGACAATTGAGGGTACAAAGCCGGCTGTCCTTAATGAATTACAGCATGGGTATGAGTCATTGGAAATGTTTGTTGGCTAATGATTTATTCTAACCACTGGCATCCACCAAAGCTACAGTACCTACTGAAAAAGAGGCATTAGTGGCTCTCTGAGTTGGAATTCTGTGTTTCCAATCTGCTGGGGTCGGCGAAGTGATGTAACTGTTGGGCCCTTGAGCAAGGACCTTAACCTCAACTGCTTCAGGAAATGGCTGACTGACTTGGCAGAATAAATATAAATTGTTGATAAATAGATTGATCTCGATGGTGTGATTTTACATGGGGATGGTGGCTCAGTGGCGCAGTGATTAGCACTGTTGCATCACACCTCTGGGTGTGGAGCTTGCATGCTCTCCCCTCCCCATGTCATCATGGGGTTTCCTCCAGGTACCCTGGGGTCCCCCCCCCCCCCACACCATAGTACAATAACATGCAGAGGTTATTTGGAGATGCAAAGTTGCCCATTGGTGTGATGTGCCCTGTCATGGGTTGGCACCCCATCCTGGGTTGTTCCCCGCCTTGTACCCATAGGCTCTGGACTCTCCATGACCATGAATAGGGTAAGTGGTTCTGAAAAACTGATAGATTTGACGTGGGTTATTATTATTATGATGATTGCTTGCAAAATTGGCAAAAAATTTTTTACCTGGCTTTGCTTTGAGATTTGCAGCACTTATTAGTTGCTTAGTGCTTTTAGTGCTTGTTCCCAAAAGTAGGTTCTCTGCTTTCGGCTCCGCTCCGAAGAATCCCTCATCCTCTCCACTGTGCTGCCATACTTGACTGTGTGATTTGAACCCACTATGTGCTCTGTGTAGAAGATACACGTATTCATATAATTACACTGGTTTTCTGGGAATCTAGGGCTTTGAAGGGGATTGCAGTGGGCGAATTAAGGTATACACTTTCTCAGTGGTTACGGGGAAGATTTAAGTCTAATCAGGCTCACTGCTGTTGTATTTCTGAATAACTGAAAACTTAATCCTTAACTGGTTTAGTGAAATATGCCACCGTAGGATGCATGTTGTGTTGGATTACATCGCACGCTGAAGAACATTAAAGAGCTGAGTGGTGATCCTGCAGTGAATGTCGGAGATTCCCTACTGGATGAGGAGCATGTGCCTCCGTTCTGTTCCTCCTGCCCACGTCTGTGTTCAGACGGCAAGGAATGAACTAATTGTCCATAATTACAGCTTAACACCTTTATTAATCAGAGCAGTCAGTTTTTGAGAGCCACACTAGGTGATGTTAGCTTAATAAAATAATTAGTTCGGCTGTGGTGTCGACTGTAAGAAAAGACTGACAGAAACTTTTAAGAATAGAGAGAACTCCTGGGTAAACAGTATGGATGTATCAGGGGGGGACAGGAGTCTTAATTAAAACATCCCACATCCTTTTTGATGGAATGTCATATTATAGTAATTATATTTTTTAAAATGTGCAGCTAAGCCTTCTTTGTATGAATGTCAGTTTTGAGACATGCACGTTATTTGTGACATTCACTTATTTTCTTATGTACCTTTGAGTCAAAATCCAAAATACTTCTGGGAGGCGAGAGCTTTTATTTTGACAGTGCAGCTGACGCATGCATAGAGGTGAACCAGGATCGCCAGACGTGGAGAGGGGGGAGGGGATGTGCAGGGCCGTAATAAATGGGGAAGGGTGGGGTGGGTGTTTCTTGCCACACGGTGGGGGTGAAAGCAAATTTCTAGGTGGTCCAAGTTTGTAATTTTAATTATTGACTATGTGCCTAATCGGTAGCAAATAAATTCCAAGGGGGGGTGGAGGGTCAAAGCCGCCATTTTATTATGCGAATGCATGTTTGCCGATAATGGTGCTTTTATGTCCCTTTGGCACCTCAACATAACCAATAAAAGGACAGTTCCATCAGTCCCTTTTAGACATCATTTTGACCCCGCCCAACCGCCCCCATCCACATCGTGCTATTGGCTCCAAAACTAAGAGCCATCTGTCACTCATCTGTTGCTGAATTCCTGACGTAGCTCCTAAGGGGCCGGCTGAGGAGGCAATGGCGAGTCTCCGTGTGGAAGCAGTCTGCCGATGAAGGCTATGGCGATGCTCGGCACCAGAACGTTGCTTGCTCCAGCGCAGGTGTCATCACTACTTAGACGGTCGCTGACAATGTAATAATGTCGACAAAAAAAAAAAAAAAGAAGAAAGCTAACTGCGCCATTACCGCCATAGTCGTTGAGCACATAATTACAGAGATCGGCGTAACGCGGATTGCACCATGCAGGTGCATTAACGGCCCCAGCTGGAGCAAAGTCAATCTGACACTGCGGAGTCTGGGATCGGGGGGGTAATGAACTGTCTCCGGACCTCCAGCTCTGCAGTCTTATGTTGTTATACATTGTCGGGCCCTTTTCTAATCACCCAAGTGGAAAGGGAGCCGATTCTGTTTGATGCTGTGGAATTTTTCCTATAAGCTGTGCTTGTATCGTTAACCCTCAAGAGGAAGGGAGTTGGGCCCTTTGACTAGTTTGTTTTTCCTTTATTGGACTGAAGCCACACAGAAGCCATTTTCGCTCAGTTCATTGCGGCAACGAGCGTAGGAGTTATTAATTTCCCACATCATGCGGAATGCTCCTTCAGATACGAGTGAGCACTCCGCTGCCGGACAGTGATGCATTCCCATTGCTGATGTACTCTCCTGATGAGGTTTGTTGACTGACCCTGCAGGTGCGATGTTTGGGAGGGTGGGAAACAATCGGAGGAATATTAGACTATTGTCCTTCAAGCTCAGGGAAGCTCACCAGGGGGTGCTGAATCACCATGGGCAGGCGTGAACTTTTCATGGCCAAATTCATGCAGGGTACCATGCTTTCTGCCCCGTCTCCCGAGAGTGTAAGAGAGTAAGTGAAAGAAAATACAAAGCAACTGGGTTGTGTACTCAGGGAAGGAGGGGTAAATTCATAGTGTCTGTCCCAAAGGGACAAAGATCATTAGCAGGCGAGATCCCGAGGTGCCACTTTTCTGGATATTTGCCCCCAAATGCTTGTAACCATGAAATATCAGTCCAGGACAATACTATTGAACTTACGCATCACAGAGTAAAAAGCAATTATTTTAATTGTGCCCCTCCCTCCACACACTCCCATCCCATAATAAACTTTGCGGTTGTTCCGTCTGGTCATTAACATGTGGCTCGTTGCTACATTGAAGAGCTGTTGTTTTTCAGCTGTCTTCTGCCAAAGCATTGTTTAATGCCCCAGCTTTCAGTTCAAACGCACATTTGCTCGTTTATACTGCGGGACACTTGCTGGGTTACTCCATATGATGGAGCTTCTTAAGGAGGAACCCCCTTTATGGGATTCGAAGCGTAACCCAGTCAACCTCCTCAGTTCCTACACAGTAATGGCCGAACTCCAGTGGCGAGGCCTCTGCATGATGAGCTCCGCTGATTAATGTGTGAAGTCCGGACCATATGCAGAACTCGCAGGATACGGAGCCCATTATAATCCCTCAAACAACTGCTGTTAAAGCGTATAGCTATAGGGCTCCTGACTTCTGAATCAGCTCCGCAGACAACGGAACGGATGGCGCCTTTGATAGCTGTCGGCTTTGCTTCAGTTCCACTTATTGCAGCCTACTGGAGTCTGGCTAGCCTTAAATGGTATTGCTGGTGCTGTCCGGCATGCCTCCACATAATGTTATATACCTTTACCACTAATCATTAATATTGACCCACCATGCTTGGCTTCCCCTGCCTTCCTGTCATTTATAGCTACAGCACATATCAACTGAACCTGAGCCGCGAAGCCTGGAACCTTGACCTGCATACTTGACCCACATCATAGATATAGCGGCACCATAGACTGACCTGGTTACCATCAATTGCTGCCCTAAGAAGATCACCGTCACTCTATTCTATACTTCTTTTCCAGATATATGCATCCACTTACTGTATCTCTGAACTGCAGATGGTCAGCGCTCCTGGGGTGGGTGTGAAGCCATTTGATCACGGAATTCCAGTGTTTTTTTTCCTCCGATAGCTACAGAAGAAGTCACTTCCTCTCTTGTGTCGTCTTCTGGTCTTTCCATTCATGTGTTAATTGCCGTACAACATTAACTTTATGACCCTGTAACTCAGGCCCTTTGGGTCAGCTCTACTGGGAAGGGCGCTATACTGTATAAATACAGCTGAATGTGCACCATGCAATGGACTGTCATGCTGTCAAAGGCGAGCTCCAGGCCCAGCGTGATCCTGTATTGCATCAGTAGTTTAGGAAGATGGATGGATAGCTGGGTGTTTTAGCAATATAGTATATTAACAGATCCCTTATGACAGGTGTTACATGACTGTGAATCGACTCCATGTCCGTTAAATATACACATTTTTAACAAATATAAAATTAAGTTCTTGTAAAGAACAGCAGAGGCACCATCTAAGAACTATCACGCTTTTGCTTTGTCTTTGAAATGACTACTGTAGTGGACTCACACAGAGTCTTAATGAGCACCACTATAACAAGGCTACTTATTTACTTGTCCTTGAGACTCCACATTTCATTGTGTGTCCTCATCTTATTTTGTTACTTTATTTGATCTTCCTTAACAGACTCCTATTGTACTGTTGAATACACAAAAAGGAGAGTTAAATACAAAGGTGTTTCTTTATTTTTTCAAACTCCAAGGCACTGTTGGGTCCGGTGCTGTTGGCGGTGTTCCTCAGATCCCATCCACGGCCCCTGCGGGAATGTTACTGCAACTTCTGCAGGTCGTCCCTGGAGCTGTGCAGTGTGAACAATAGGACAGCCAGTCCTACTAGGACAGAACCGGCAACACTTATCAGGAAGCCATTTAGCAGGGGCAGGGCGCCGTCCAGGGGGTGTCGGTCTTAGGGTGGGGGCTGCTTGTGCTCGACTGCAGACCTCTGGATGCTCTGGGTCAGGTCCCTCCCTGAAGGCCAGCCAAAAAACACCAGTGAGGACCAACATGGAATGCGAGTCCCCGTTCTCACACTCCACTGCAATACCAGTCACTTTGACATCACCTTTACGTTAAGCAGGTAGTGCGAGAAATGCACACTTTCAGACCACGAATGGAACACTTCTAACTGGAGTGGGAGACTCATTGTTGGTGTTTCTGAGAATGGCTCACCAGCATGACTTCATTAAGCACCAAGTGTACACTGATTACCCATGTAATGTGTTGTCCAAGTTAATATTCCGCATGCAAAGTGGTATAATGCATTAATCAGATGCATATTTTTAGCCTTCAGCTTTTACGGCACCGCCACATCAGCATGCGAAACGCGCAACGTTGAAAGTTAGCACTGGAGAACTCTAAAGAACCTAGTCTTATCTCCTGTACTGTATATCCTGTTGGTCTGCAAACTGTTGCTGCATCCCTTCCGCTTTCAGATCTGTAGACTTTATGCTTTGCATGCGTTGGTGGTTGCCCTCCATGTACCGCTACGGATTCAGGCTCTCGACCTGACTGACATTCTTTCCCACGTCTACAGGAACATAAATGTCGCCAAGGACATCGACTAGACTGCATTCAGGGTTTTGGGTGTCGGGTCAGATATTTCCAATGCTTTTTGGGTGCCAGAGCAGCATGCATGTTTAGTCGGAACGTTCCGTCCACGTTCCCACAGGATTCTTCCATTATTCAAAACCATGTGATTAGATCAAGTGACGTCCGAAAATTGTTCATAACCTGTGACTGTGTTCCTTGTGACGAACTGGCACGCTTGCGCTCCGCGACAAGCCTCAGAGTCATCGCCAGCCCCCTGATGGAGGAGCAGTTATGGAAAATGGATGGATGAAAGCACGTCTCAGATATTTTTAATTGTACAAGGAAACAGATGAGTGTACTTCGCATAGACCTCCCCTCGGCACAATCAGCCGAGCGAGCGAATGAAACTAACGGGCGGAAAGCTCCAGGGGAATCGTTCGCAGGGAAGAATCAGGGCCACTCCTGAGCTTTGTGCTCGTAGCAGAGCAACGCAGCTGAAGTTCTACCACGAAAGCCCTGCCTCTCATTCGGAATAATTAGCAGCTAATCCTGCGGTCGGAAAAAAGAAAGAAAAGGTTTAGCCTTTTGTTGGTATTTTTAGATAGAAAGATTGAGGCAGGCATGCATATCTTATACCTCGCCCCTCGCTGCACTCACTGAAATATTTACAGTTCTCTGCCTGTCACGTTCCGCGTGTTTCTCATCCAGTCCCGGCCCGACTAGATGATGAAAGGAACAGATGGTTCGTGCAGGATTTGTTGTCAGCGCTGGCGAGTCAGGCCATTAGGTGGTTTGCGTCCCGCCGTATCCGAAGAGCCACTAGACTGGGGAATCTCTGGTGGGCCTGACCCCAAGTTCCTGGGCAGGAAGAGTGTTGAGTGGAATGGGAAAATGGGACTCGTAACAAGACCGATGACAGCAGAATGTTTGCTGTATTGTCTGTGATTCATGCTAAGCATGTGTGTTTTGTTTGTCTGGTGTTGCTGGGGCTGTGCTGTATAGACACACACACACGCGTACGCTTCTGAATTTTGGCAGTGTCAGTCTGGCCGGTCAGCTGCAGGGTTTGGTACGGCCGGTCAAAATATATTTGCTTCCCATTTCCCATAAGCCACGTCTCCAGGGCTGCCTGGCATACACACACACACACACACACACACACATGTAGGGTAAACATATCCTTATGGGGACCGCTCATTCATTTCAACGGGAGAAATGCTAATGCTAACTATGACAACCTTAACCCCTACCCTGCCCTAACCATAACCATAACCGTAAGTAACCTAATGAAATACAAGAGTTTTTGCATTTTTAGTTTTTTCATAGCAGTCACCGATTTTTATAAAATAGA
>JAABNY020000108.1:5875752-5897069 GCA_015164015.2 Brevimyrus niger
CTTCCGGGATAGGCTCCGGACCCCCCGCGACCCAGTAGGATAAGCGGTTTGGAAAATGGATGGATGGATGGATGTTTACCAGTAATAATAATATATATAAAAAAAACATTTCTTTTGGCAAATTAAACTTCTATGATTCAGGAAGCAAATATGACTGCATCGATGGGCAGAGTGTTCTACGGATAACGTCGAGCTGAACCCACATGCTGTATGAATATGAATCAGCACCGGCTTGGGCCACCAGGACTGACTGAGCGTAGCGCTCAGCTGGGGGACCCGCCCTTGGCCAGATTGCCCAATCTTGCAGTGTTGAGATCTTAGCCTGATCCACCAGGTGGTATTCCACAAAGCCTTATTTCCTAGTAAGCAGGAGAACTTGTACCAAATGTAGGGCGACCAGATAAACCATGTTGAGAGGACACTCTGAGCTACTTCAGGTTTTACAAACTACTTTAAAACTGAAAGGCTCCTGGTTAAATAGTTCCGTCTTTCTTGTGCTTTGACTGGTTTGTCTCCTTGATCGACAGACTACGTAAACGTATTGAACGTGTTTACAAAACTAGCCAAACTTTTAATATATTCCAGAACTTTTGGTAATGCAATCATTATATGGTGTTTACAGAGAGAAATAACATTTAGAACAGAGATTTGCACTGTGATTATTAGTAAAGAGCATTAAGAGTCTAAGGAGGATGAAAATTATGGCGAATGAGCATGTATAAGGGTGTGCTGGAATGTTCTAAAAGTAAATTAATTAATCAATTTGCATGTATAAAAATAAAGAAGTTCCAGTAGAGATTTTTATTGATGAAATCACTGCAGTAATACACAGCTGTGTATAAAGACAAGGACACCTAATGACACTGTAAAGTTAAGGATTTACTGAAGTTTTTATTAATATTTGTTTTATTGTTACATTTCAACTGCTTTAATTGTATACTGTTTCACCCACAATATCATATATCTATTCAAATATTGTTTACGTAAGTAATGTTTATTACTAGAACAAAAACAATGCCAGTGGCCACACCCTTTCGCATGGAACTGTAATATGTGTAAAAGCAGAGTTTGGCGTAATTACTGAATCATGTGTAACCATAGTGCTTGGGGGCTTAGCATCAGAACAAAGGCAAGGGTCACAAGTGCCAGAAAGGTGAGTCGGGGTGGGGGTTTGTGCTTCTCTGCACACCTGAATCTGTGTGTGTGTGCGAGTCTCAAGCCCTACGTATCTCTCCAATTACCTCACTTCCTCTCCAGCCCCACTGATCTTACCACTGCACATGTTACCTTTGTCACCAGCGTTTGACATTTGTTGCAGTTCACACCAGTATACAAAGTTTATTTTAGGTCAGGGGTGGTCAGTCTTATCAAGAAAGGGTGGCCCGCCATGTATGTGGATCCCAATTAGATTGCTAATTAGTGGACTGATTAGCTGAAGACTTCTCACCACTGGGTTTGAATACAGTAGCTGACCTAAAGGTTATCCTATAATCCTGCAAACACTCTGACTCTTCGTGGAGAAGATTGCGTTCCCGTTTTAGATCTTTCTAAATATATAAGCAGAGGATAAGAGCAGATGGTAGTTAAATGACATATGGTGTGATTATTTGATTGGTTACTGTGTTGTCCGATCACTACAAGCGATGCCCCTTCCCTCTCTGCCCAACGTCTTCCTCAGACCTTGACTGGCTGCTTGAACTGGTCAGGATGCCACAAGGAGGGTGTCGCCTCGCTGAAATAACAGTTCCTTTGTTGCATTTGTTTCCCTGGCAATGTTTATGTGCGGTTCTGGGTCTGCCTTGCTTTTGATAACTGTTCTGGGAAAAAGGTGGCGTCTGTATAAAACTGAAGATGCCCTCAGGTCTTGCACTCATCTGCTGATGGGGCGGGGTGGGGATTCAGTACTGAAGAAAAATGAAAAAGTCACTTATATTCTTTACAGCAAAGTACCATTATTCCATTAGTGCTTTCTCGACAGGATGGCATTAGTGTCTTTGTGTAACATAACATTGTGCATGAAAGGCAGCCATTATGGTGTTGTCTAAATGCCTGCTTTAATAGATTTTTTTTCTTTCTGGATGTTTATGGAAGCAATAGGATGAGGGCCTCGGCTGGATAAGGGTTTGAGAGGCAGCGTGTGGCCCTGCTGCCTTCAGGGTTATCCGCTTGTTGTCCGTGGCTTTCCTTTGTGGCCCTTCCCCGCGCGGCGTGATCCGATGGACTGAAGGCAGGCAGATTCCGCGGGACAAACCAGGATAGGCTGCACTGGCAGCGTGGGCACCGTGTGGGAACTCATCGCCAGGCAAGGGGCGTTTACGGCTGATTTACAGAAGGGCAGACAAGTGGGAAAGAAGGGAGAGGATGAAAATGGGATGTGCGTTTGGTCCTCCGAAAAGTCCCTTATCGCTGATTCAAGGAGGAACCTCCAACAGCTATTGATTTGCAAATGGGTTTGTGATTGTGAGTTTGGGTGAGTGTTTCTCTAAGATACACACAAAAAAAATTATCAGCTTATATTTTCCTGAATGGTCACTTGTTTGGGGAGGGGGCAGGAAATTGACGTGGGATTCCAGCATAATTTGAAAATGAACGTTGCTCTTAAAGGGCACGTGCATGAGTTTTACTTGTCGAGCAGCTGTAAGCATAAGGTATTGGGCAGTGTGAAGCTTTTGGGTGTCACTGAGCGCAGGGGATGTTGGCAGGCGCTCGCATGCAGCGGGGACATGTCAGGGCACAAGCCGGTCGCTCCGAATGGTGCCTGGCCTCGCAGGACGTTCGGGAGGCGCTGGGCCGGGGTTTTTTGGTCCCCCTGCAGGTGTCTCCCTCCCCAGGTGTCAGCCCCGTGTTTCTTACACTTCACACCACTGAAATCTGAACAGTGAAAGACACAGACTCCGGTGGAATGAAGGATAGGACACACAGAGAGATGGAGAGATGTCGTCCCAGCCGGCAGATCTTTCCGGAGCCCCAACGGGACTAAGCTGCAGGAAGAGTGCCGATATATTTTAGCACTGAGCGAAAATAAAAAAAACCATAAGCATTTGTCCTCCCCCCCTTCAACTAGTGGGGGGCACCAGCTGTCACTCCCTGTTAGCATGCACATGTCATCAATACACAGGTCCCCGCTGGTAATGCTTACCCGAAACGACATATATGCGAGCAGCCTGCCACAACAGGAATGCTCATCAGTGCAAAACGTTACCGGAACTTTCTCCCCAACCCCTCCCCCTCACTCTACACATAACTGGGCCTGGAAACAGGGAGTGGTTCCCTGAACGAGACGAGACACGCTTCAGCCCTCTCTTACGGGATCCTGTGGGACGGCGGCAGACAAGTTCAGGCCCGAAATGTAGCCTTTGAATGTGCGTGTTGCCTTTCTGTAAACTGTTGGCATCGCCTGAGCTTCCTCCACCCCACCCCCACTGCGTCCCTGAAACTTTTAGTCTTCTTACCATTAGGTTTATGAAGGCAAACCTAAAAATGCCTCCTACCTCAGTCTGCCATCTGAGGCTGAGCATCGATTCCAACAATACGTTACTAATCTTAATGTTTCACTTTCCCTACCTGAGACGAGAACTTTTGCATTCATAAGCGAATCGCACGTAGTCTCTCACTCCCTCGCTGATCCCGCTGTATGGTGTGACAAATGTAGAATATTCTCCCGTGAGGCCGCTTTTAAAATGTATCCTGCTCGGAGTAATCTGTCTTCATAATGAAACGGCGTTTGCCGAATGCAGTGAGAGATTAATTTCCACGTGTTTATTTTTTGGGCATGAGTGATTAAAAAGCCAAATTTATTTGAAATCTCATCTGACCTCACCAGAAATAAAATGTGAACTTGTATTTTTTTTTTGCTGGATGGAATCTACAATTAAATGCACACCAAACGAGCACTCCATTAAAGTTCAGAATTGAAGTATACCCTGACTTCCCGTGACTGTCACCGTCCTTACATTAGGATTTGTCACTCACCTTTTTTCCCCTGTTAGATCCAGGTGTGAATCACTTGCAAAGATCACTGCACAACTCAAGCAGCAAGGTGCAAAGAGTTTTTCGAAAAGATTAAGAAGTTTCAAAAGTTGTTAAACAGGCAAGAAATCACAGTTGGAGTCTTTGCAAGCGAGCGAAAAAAAGCCTTCTGGTTGGCCTCTGAAGGTCTGCTTTCGTTCGAGAATAATACGGGAGACAAAAATACCCAAAACGACGGCCGGGCGATGACAGAAAGGAGGAGTAGTACTTACAAACTCCTCTGCTGTCAGTCTGACTTTATCTGTCTACCTGACCCAGGTATTGCTATTTGACCTGCTGGCACGGACCAATGGCATTTCAGCATTTGAGGAAAACCTCGCCCCCCTCCCTGTCTGAAAAAGGATCCACACCCTACAGGGTGAATTATCTCCTGGCCAGATCTCCAAACTGAAAATTAAAGGAAGCCTTGAGTTAAGAAGGGATGATAAAGAAGGACCTGAAGGTGCAAGTCTGATTGTTCCCCAAAAGATGTTTATTCCTCATTAGCTCATATCTGCACACCAGAATGATTTTATTTGCTTGCTTTAGTTGCCAGTCACTAATCCCCATGAACTCAGCTCTCAGATAATAACCATGCACTTCACGGGAACACTTTCATGTTTTACACATTTGTACTAACTGCAAATATCAGATGATTTTAATGGAATCGTAAGTGACTAATGTGAAGAAAGCACCATTTCAAACATTTAATTTTAATTGAAGAAGCTGTTCCCGAGTGTTGGTCAAATGCTTTTTCACTGTGTATTAGTGAGTCCTTGCTGTCTCCCAGCTGCAACCAGGAGAGTCCCGGCGGCGGAGCGCGAGTATAAATCCTCTCTGCTGGTGTGAATGGCTGGCTAGTGGCTGCACGGTCACCCCGTACACGTGAGCGCTAGGGGCCGGTGACACTATGAGAGCTGTGATTCACTGTCATGCATTACATGTGGTGGGTAATGCACAGCCAGCCAGTGGGGAGTCAGAGGAGGTGTGTGACTCACTGCAGAGACTGCACTCACTGCACTCTGAGAACTGGAAAGCAACCTGAGGGAATAATAATAAAAAGAGTAATAATAATAATAATAATCAAAGCGATAATATCACACAGTCATAATGCATATATGCTGACTTTCAGATGGCTTTTTTTAAAAGGCCAATTGATATCTATCCCGGGATGAGAGTGCTACCTGCCAGCAGGGCAGCAGTGGTTCCTGGTGCCATTGCGAGACCCGTCTCAACCTGCCAGACCCTGCGTGTCTGACATTCTGGGGCTGCTGGCTCCAGGCCCTCTTGACTTCTGATTGGCTCCGCTTCGGTATCCCCTGGAGGCCTCTGCCTGTCTGTTGGCTGTCAGTAGTTTGACGCAGAGGCAAATCGAGTAGTTCTCCGTCCTGAGGAATTTCGGAACCGGTTCTGTTACAGGCAGCAGATTTTTTTAATATATACTGAATCTGCTGTGTCACTTTTGCACTGAAGCTCCCCACACTGCCCCATCTTACACTTTATCGTGATATCTTTATTCACTTTTCAAACAAATAAGCAAGAACATCTGGATAGCTGAAAATGCTATGCTTCACATCCAAAGTTCCCATCCTTCTCCGTTCACTAATTTGGGTTAAGTTGGGTTAAGCTGAGCTAAATATCTGACTGATAGCCTTTCCACTTGCAGCCTGTTTACCGCAAGCTATCTAATATTTACGTGGGCCTTGCTGGTGAGGTAAGATGGCCTCTCTGTGACTTGCCTTAAAAGGCCTGGATTGCAGCAGTCAGCTCTTCTTGACGGTTCTTGACATGTCTTGCAACATTCATGCCCATGCTACACAATCTGTCTGTGGTTGGGGGGGAGGTTGGGCTGCGTGCTGCCTTTGCAGCGGGTCCGAAGCCAGCGGTGCTGTCACGAGGCTGTGTGGAGTGTCTGTCTCATGCTCATGTGTCTGCCTCGTGATGCTCTCTAGGATTTCTGCCGTGTGGTAGAACGTGTCACCGAGAGGAGCGGTGCTCCCAGGCCGCTGTCCCTCGCGTTAGGTAAGCTGCGAAGGCAGCTGAACGTCAGGGCTCCTTCCAGCAGCCTTCCGCCCACTTGGCTCACGTTCTCCGAGCTGCTGAATGTGGAAAGGAGGGAGGCCTCACAGAGTGTTGACTGATCTGGCCAGTCGCTCGTCAGCTTTTCTTTCTGAGAATTAAACTTGTTTAGTTTGGGACCCCTTCCCCCACCCCGTCCCATTTTCCCCGTGAAAAGGTCATTCTGCCGTGCCGAATGACCTTGACATGCGTCACTTTTGTGGTTTGCCTCTCCTTGCCTTTCGCACTATGACGTCGCGGTCGACCGTTAATCTCCTCAGACCACAAGATATCCGAACCCTTGACTTCCATTTTAATGATGATAAGTTCAATAATAATTGGTCTAGAGGGACAGAGGAGTGTTTTTGGGTTTTTTTTACACCGAGGTGCAAAATGTGGTTTTAATCATCCCGTGAAACAATGTGCATATGATGAATAACAAATGTTGACCTGATGGTTTGCACTGAAGGGAAGGTCAGGTAATGAAAACGCAGAATGGGTGCATTATTTGCTTGTCAACAAAGAGGAGGAAAACCTTCTGCTAGCTGTTGGAGTCTATAGCAGACGTGCATTTTCAACAGGGTCATTTCCCATTTAAGTGAGTGAGGGGTGGGCAGCTCGGCAAACAGGGCCACAGAGGTGCTAATTCGGAGGCCGGTTCATACGAGAGCTCCTAACCACACCGACAGCTAGGAGAGGGAAGAGGAATGTCAACACCCCCTTCCTCAGAGGCAGCTTTAAAGAGAAGGACCTGCCTTGACACGTCGGGTGAAGAATGCATTCTCTTTCAGGACACACAAAGAGGAGCTTATGGGGAATCTTGCGCAAGCTGAATCGACTCTGGTAACATGCAGGGGTGCAAAAAACACACATGGCGTGAGTTGCAGAGTAATATTATTTCAGCCATCCCTCGAGTACCAAGTACCTTCTGCTTGCGCTGATCTTCTATGACAGGTCTTTCCGAGAATCCTAAAAAAAGGCTTTCATTCTTTGAGATCAGAAAGGACCGTCAATGTATCGGGCGAGGCAGGAGCTCTTTTCATTAACTTCCCTGATTCTGCTGAGCCCCTCCTACAATAAGCAAAACCGGGCAGCTTGCTATGGGATGCCTGGCTCTCGCATCAGCCAGGTTTACCAAGCGAAAGCAGTTGTGTGTTGACCCCAGCCGCCTCAGAGAGAGAAGTGTCCCCTCGGACAGCCATTTGCTAGCTCTGCTTTTAACAAAGATCATTATTGGCCTGCTAGCTGTTCTTCTGTGCTTGAGATCAGAATGCTTGTTTCACAGTGTTGTCTGGGGAGTGCCGTAGGCCCCCAGTCAACCGCCAGTGGGGGCCTCTCCATTCTTGCTAGGGCAATGACAGGATCGCAACACCCCATTGGCCAAGCCTGTTCTGGCTTGCCTGTGTCAGAACGCATCCTGGCCGCTAATGCACCTTTATGTCCAAGTAAATTGACAATGAAGAGTGCCATCATTTTACAACATAAATATTTCATTCCCCATTTGGATGCAGATTCAGGACGCCGGCCCTGGAATTCAAATGAGCATTCTCCCACCCTGGAAACGAGAGGCACCTTTTTGAAAACATGATTTATGTGTGCTTGCAAGAATTTTGTGTGTGTGTCCATTATAATCAGAATATTACTGTATGAAAAATACAGTGGATAAAAAAAAAATTGAATTATGACAAAGCGTAACTAATGAGAGACTCTTGGGCAGTTTTTGATTAAGCTAGCCTCAGAAGGTGCTTTCTTCTCAGTAGGTGTAGCACATTAGAACTTCCATTAGCGAGTCGGGGGAGGGGGGGTCACCTGAGTCCACCCGACCTGGAGGGCATAGCGAGACGTCTTCTGCCTGCCGAGTCGGCCGCTCCTGTGATGCTTCACGTCTTGTTGCAATGAGGAGGAAATTGCTTTATTGAAGCTACTGCACGGCTTACCTGTGTTGCACTTGGGGCTGGAGGTGTAAGAAATGGGGTCAAGACAACAAGGAATGCTGTTTTTCTGGCCATTTCATATTTCCCCTGTTAATAAGGGAAAGTACACCCCCCTAACCCCCCCGGTGAATAAATAAAAAGTTGGAGGATGAGCCCATTTTGAGCAGCATTCTTATTTGTGGAGGCTAGTGGTTTAATTGCATCACATCTCAATAAAGCAGGATCCCACACAGGCGTGATATGATAACCACTTGGGAGCCCCTAATTTTGCTCAATATCAACCCCCCCCCCTCCCCAAGGAGTTCCATGCATTACAGAACGTGTGTTTTTATTCCTCCCCGCAGGAGATACAGAACCTGTGATTTCCTCTTGATTTTTGCATTTATTTATTTATTTGTTTGTTTAAATCTCCTTTTCCCTTTTTTTCTACATCCTGTAATTAAACCCTCTCTGTAATAGCAGTGGAGGCGAGCGCACACAGCGGGCCGCAACGAAAACGCATTTCTCACACTGGCCATGCGCTCCGGCGTGTGCAAGAGCACTACAGAACATTCCCAGCTGGAGAGGGAAAATGAACACACTGTCGTCTTGTCTTCTGAAATGCCCACAGGGCATTTTACAGGATTCTTAAATGGGCACCGTGACCCTTTTTAGGGGACGATGAGACGTGATCCTGGACGCATGCAGGTGGCAGACGATGTTTGTGTCCTTGTGCGTGAATCCAGAAGGTAAAGAGTTTATATTTCTCACGCCGTGGAAGGTTTACTTACTCGTGAGGCATGCAGAACCAAAATATCTCCCCCAGCCCCCCTGGTCTGGCTTTCAGGATGAGTTTGAACAAGTCATGCTGGGAGATTCCTAGGAAACATTGTCACGACGTTTGCAGACGCTCTGCTGGGGGATGGGTGTTTTGGAATGAGTCTGCTTCTCCCTGGACGAGATGGGTCACGCCACCTCATGCCGGGGGGGGGGGGGGGGACTCCATTCCCCCCACTCCCAATCTCTATTTATTCACAGTGCATGCAGAGCCCTTGCTCACGCGGCCAGTTCTGTTACAATCCCCAGTACAGCCTGCCTGTTTATTTACTTATTGAGACTGTCTGCTGTGATTCTGACTTTGACGTTCTGCTTACAGCCCTGGATCATATGTTGGCAATATTCCACGCACTGTGTCAGCTGTGCAGGGGCGGGGGATTAGGGGAGGGATCAAGTGGCTGGGTGGTTAAATTACAGTGTCGTCTTAAGCACAGTGAGCGGACCGCTCAGTTTCGCGTTTTCCTCGCTGGCGCACGACTCCTGCGTGTCCGGATAATCCTTTGAACTGGCGCTTTGGAGGATGTTAGCCACGCAGAAAGTCGCACGCGGATGGAACGCGCTGGGTTGTCCCCTTGGGCACTTTGGCGAGCCCGCGGCTGCATGCCAGGGAAGCTGTGCAGTGACAGTGTGGCCGTTTCCGTGGGCTGGGCGGCCCTGCAGAGTCCAGCACTGAGACGAGGAGGCGGCGTCCCAAAACACGGCGGGGCCCCTTTAATTCGAGCTGCTTCTGTAGCTCCGCCCACCATTAGTCAGAGATTTAAGGCAGAGGCCGAGCCAGAGGAACTCTATACAGTGCCCTTGAAGAAAGTTAATTAGTTGAAGAACTCAATATGTCCGTATAAAATAATGCCACACGGAGCACTTTATTCTGGAAAAAAAAATGATATACCCCTTTGTGCTTTCTTAAGTGGCTCTCTGCTTGAGCAGTGTGGAGAACCATTCTCAAACCAATCAGACATCAGTATGTAAATCTGGTGTGTGATTCAATTTCCTTTTTATTTTGCTGCCTGTAAATAAATCTTGTTGGAGTACCATTAGATGTTCAAGAGTCTGTTTGGAAACCAATTTAATTATATAGATGAAGGGGGCCTTGGAATGTGTGTGTCAAATGGCGTGCATTGAAAGGCTGCATTAAAGTGCACACAGATCCTGAGTTTGAGTTGTATTTTAGAAATTAACTACTCTTCTTTATGGATGGTGGAGGACTGGGGGCTGCGAACTCTCCTCTAGTGTGGCTTAACGGATGAAGGAGTCATTTCTTCATGGTTGACAAACACACGGCCCTGCATGCTTTTAAATTATACATTTAAGGGAGAAATAGCCTTAGCAATGAGCTTTCCTAAATAGATGTTTCCAGAAGAACTTTTCTCCAAATATACTCACCACTTCTTCTAGTGAAATATAACCATGAACATAAACACACCCAATGATGTGTGTGTGTGTGTGTAGGTTATGTAAGTATTATGGAACATCCCCACTAAAAACCTGTCAATTTGATGTTGTGGGGACAATTTTTTTAGTTCTCACAAAAGAAAAAAATCTGTGAATGCAATCGAAAAACTAAAAAAGTCTTGTATTTTGTTAGGTTCCTTATGGTTAGGGCTGGGTAGGGGTTAAGGTTGTTAATTGGGATTAGGGTCATGCCTATTTAAATAAATGGATGGTCCCCAGAAAGCTATTAATACAGGCGTGTGTGTGTGTGTGCGGCTGTGTCTGTATGCAAGTGTTTTTAGGAGGAAGAGATAGGACAAAGAATACCTGCTTGTGTTGACATCTCCTTTAAGGAGGCTTGTCCCTCTGATAACTAGTACAGAAGAAATCCGGCACTGTGTCTGAACACGGTGTCCAGATGGTGTCATATTGTCCCGCATACTAGGGCCTAATCCCACCAAAACTCGCAGCACATCCTCCATGCTTTGGACAAACATACCACAATGTGCTCGAGATGAAGTCATTAAAGACCCGTTTGATTATATCATAGAGGGTTGCTGTACTTTTTCTTCACATCCAGCAAGGACCGGTTTCATGACTATATGCTAGCAGGTGAGAGACAGCTTGCGCCTGACGCCACGGCACTCGCGAGCTAAAATAAAACTGCGAAAACAGGTCCAATTCGGGCTCCTCTCCTCCCTGACGGCGATGAGGCGGGCGGATGGACGGAGTGAGCCTCTGACTGGTGAGAGGGAGGTGTTGGCCAGATGATCCCTCCCCTCCCAGCTCGCGGAGGCTCTGGAACCTTCCGGGGATGCATTCCCACCTCTGAGACTCGGTGACAGTGAAGACGAAGATGTTCGGCTCCAAAAACAGGTCCTGCCAGCAGAGTCGCTACGAGACGCAAAGCTTAACATGCACATATGGTCACGAAAGCTCAGATCTCCTAATGTACTGATTCTAAGTCCAGTTCCCATCCAGCACACATTTTCCTTTTGTTCTCTCACTTATGCATCTGATTTTACCTGTCGACAAAAAGTCCTTCATTAACTGGATCAGGCAGGCAGGTTTAGAACTGGAACAAAAACATGGACTGGATGTGTGGGGACTATGGACTGGGTTCAGCACCACTGCCAAAATTTAGGAGAGTCTATTAAAGAGTATTCTGACCAAACCCATGGCGTATTATAGGTAAACAAGAAGTTACCCTCCAAAATATCACATAATCATTTTCAATTAGCCAAAACTCCACGGAGGCGATGACACTGGCATGTTTTTGCAAAGTTGAACACAAACAAATCTGGAAAAATCCCTGCCTCCTAACATCTGTCTGCCTGGAATACATTTGTACCAAATTTCTGATTTCATGCAGCGCAGACAGGAACTTGTAAATGAGTTGAATAAATCAACTGCAGTATACCCCACCCCTCACCTCCCCCGTGATCTGGCCCCAATTAGCCGAAAAACGAAAAGGAAAAATCCATCGATAACGATGAAAACGTAGAGCCCGCTGGACGGGAGAGTTTGTGGAGTCTTGGCGGAGGGGGGGGGGAGGGGGGGTGTAACCTTGCTGAACAGCATGTGGCAACACATGATCACATGTTCCCCCCCACCTGAATATACATCACGGAATGGCCGCATGGTCATTACAGTCTTATTAGAAAGATTTCCATGAGGATAAGGATCCCACACACTGGGCCAAAGGCAAATCCGCTCCTTAACTTCAGTTATAAATAATAAACACTGCGGTGCTGTTCATCCAGGTGTGAATCCGCCCACGTTTCCTCGTTGTAATAAGCGGTGATGGATGCCGGGTGACTCGCTGCTCACTCCATCTGCAGCCTATTCCCAGTTCATGCCTGCGCTCTGTTAAATTATTTAAAAGCAATTCTCAAGAGCGATTGCTTTCATTAAACTGCATATCTCATCATTTTTTAATTCCAAATCCGTTTTTATCTTAAAAAAGCTTTAAACACTTGCACCGGCATCCTCTTTTTGGGGTAAGTGACGCGTCTGTCTTCTTACGGAGGCTCAAATTGGCTACCCATGTGGACTAATATTTAGTAAGTTTTTTTTTTTTAGTTTGTCCACTTAACTGTTTGCCTGGGGATTTCTCTCCAACATTAAATGCTACCCCAAAGACAATTAATCTCTCTATCAGATTTTTGGTAGGCATGATTGAAACATACATTGTTAAAGCGTCTCCCACAGGGTTCTCAAACCAGGGTTCTCCAGATTCATGCTTCCATACCACACATGCTTGAATAAGACTAACACAGCTAATCTCTTTGCAAAAAGCAATTAAAATGTGTGTAAGGTAGGTGCACTGCAAATCTGAAGGTTAATATTAGTTCTTATTCAAAACGACATACTGCTTAATCTTATTAAATATTCATCATTCCATAATCATGACCCTTCATTGGTGCATACGTAACACGGAACCATCCTCAAAATATTCATCTTAAACTCGGGGCCTCCGAGATGATGTGGTCTAGGTGTGGCCTACAGTCAGGACCTGGGTTCAGTCCCTGCCATGATGTACAAAACGTCCGGGTGAGGAGGTCCAGTCAACATGAACTGACTCACCATCCTTCGGAGGGGGGGTTTATGGTTGGGTTCCTCAACCTTCTTATTGCCCTGCAGCAACATTTAGCTGCCTGCGGTGCAGTGGGGTGGAATATCACGACCCTGTGATCCTGCAGGGATCGGAGAGCACATCCGGGTAGGCGTGTGCTCGTCTTTTTCTCTCCCCAGTTGACGTGGAAATAAAGCGGAGACAGACATGTTTGCCCAGATTGGCTGGTCCAGGTTAGGCAGGAAACCGCAGAAAAAACACTAGTAGGCCTGCAAAAATTATTCCACGTAAAATGCAGCAATGCTACAGCTTCTGAATTCTGGATATCTGCCATCCGTCGATCCATCCGCCTTCTAGCGGCTTTGTGCAGGTGCCCTACAAAGGCCGAACACAGTAACCATGCTGACCAAAACCGCGCACAGCCGAACTAAGACATTTTATCATGTGGTGAAAGAGAAACCAAGACGCCCTTTTTTGGTCATAAATCGGTTTTGATCAAATATGCAGTTCTGGTGTTCTTTGCCCTTGCACGGCAGCATGTGGCTATGCAGTTATATTTTCGTCAGTTATTATTTCATATCCGCAGTGCAGGTGTTGAAACCTATAGGAAGTGCACCAAACCAAATTAGCTACAGGCCTGAGAGGCTGTAGATCCAACTCAAAGACACGTTATTCCAATATGACTTTTCTCCCCCTACTAAGCGACGCGGCCGATAACTGTGGGGCATGTGTGTTCTCGACACCCTCTTATCTCTTTATTGCCAGCTTGGCTGGTGCCCTCTGCATATTTCAAGGAGCTATATTTGTGAACTAGTTGCTCTGACAGAGATTCCACCGTGCCCCCCCCCCTCCCCCCGGCCTTTCTGTTTGCATCATACATGTTAATGTTATCGTATGTCCGTCTGGTATTATTTGCACCATTTCTGCTATTTATTTCCTCACTGGAAAGTGCTCTGTGGCAGGTCCCTTGCCGAGGGCGATGCGTAAAAATAAATTGAGGTGAATTTATGTTCGCACATGAATTTTGGCTGCCAATCTGGGTGTCTGAGTATCTAGAGGGAGAAATCAGTCCCAGGGTGTCTTTTTAGCGTCTCAGACATTAGTATCCCTGCAGTTCCGAACGGAACAGAACCCTGCAAATCCAAAGAGAATGGCTAAGCTATCTGTTGCTAAATATATGGCTAACGCGTGAAAAGATGCCTGCTTCACTGTTACGGTCACATTTGCTATTGGCTGACTTTGGCAGTAATTTGGACACTCAGGCAGCTTGTTGTACATAAAAGGCTTATTTTCTTTTTTGTTTACCAGGAAGCCTTCGGGCCGTTACATGAGGAACAGCGCCGCATACGAACAGTAGCATTTTAGCATGGTGAAAAAAGTACTTTCCATAAAATATAATTTTACAAATATTTCCCCCCCCCCCCTCTTCTTTTTCAGTGCACAAATGCTGCTCAGGGACTCAGTAGACTTTAGAGAGAAGATTGCTTTTTTCTCAGGGGTGGCTATGGATGGATGGCACAGTACTAAAATGAAATTGGCCTTGATATTAAAAAAGCAGAAAAGGAAGGCAATAAAAAAAAAACTCTGATGATGTGAAAGGCCCCAGGCAAGAGGAAGGCTATCATTTTTCTTCACTACATTGATTAATATCACATAGAATTGCTGAGAGTGAGACATCAGCTGCCCCCCCCCCCCCCAACATACTCCCACACACGGGCCCCTCAATCATAATTAGTGGGAAGCTACATGGGTCTGGTTTGACTTAAAAGGAGGATTTTGAGGGCTCGAAGTCCATCTACAGCTGTTATTGTCCCCACAGGGAGGAAACACGAGGCGGAGATCAGCTGGCAGATGAAGAATAGCACAGATGAGTTCCTCAAAAAGGAAATGTGCTTTGGGTTCCGTGCCTGTGTTAACATGGCGCGCCGTGGAGTTTGGGAGGAATCGCGAAAGAAACGTCGCATGGAAAGTGAGCGGCGGTCATATTTATTTGAAAGGCACTGTGCCGCAGTTCCCGGAGAGGACTGACTCATGCGATTATCTGGGCTCATCCAATTGTAGCAGATTAGCATGGCACTCTAGGCTTTTCAACAGGGATTGCTTCGGAGGAGATGATCCCAGATCAGGCCTTAAAGGATGTTGTTACTTCAGGGATATACCATCCCTGGAGGAGGGGGGGGGTTCTCTGCTTGGGACACTTACTGTGTTTTTGCACAACTGGATCAATCAGTCCCATACAAACACCAGACACACAAAACAGCCCCTCATCTGTCTGAGGCTAGACTACTGTAAAAAGAGCTGACAGGAGAGGTTCTTGATGATTGTAGAACCTGTTCACCTGTATATTTACCTTATGTGGTAGAATCCTAAGATGTGACAACAGGCTTTCTGGGGGAAATCGCAAGAGTGGAAAAACAATCAGCATCTTGGGTGAAATGAGTCCCAAAATATGCCTGATTGCTCTTTGAAGGCCAATTTATGTTCATTCATTCATTCGTTCATTCATTCGTACTACCAGTGGAATCTTAGCTAAGTCTGCTGGGCCAGGCAATTGTGAAGCCTTTCTTCATAAACATATTACGTGAAGTATCCCAGCTTGTTTGATAAATTGTGCCGTTTCCCCGGGAGTTCAGCCCTTGATAACACACGCATTTTAATTGTAAACATGGCGAGTAGACTGATAGATCCCATTAATGGATCCTCTTCTGCTGACGGGTCCTCGGGCACACTGAGTCATCTTGATGCGTAAGCCATTTAATTCAGGCTAGTGAGACAAAGTGTGCCGCTTCTCTCCCCTGCTTAGCAAACGAAACACGCCGTAATGTCCGACGTCGAGTGAGTGATCATTGTGCTTTTCAAAATGCCAGCTGAGATCTTTTGAATTTATTTATTTATTTTTTTACTTGGCCGCGAACTGACATGGCAGCCGGCTGCAATAACATGCTGAGCGTCAGTCAGTCAACTGATTGATTTCTTATTGCGTCTCGGTTAACCGGTACCAGCACGCGTGCCAAGCCTCATCGCTCACGACAGAGATGGTCATGATTTCTTTCACCCAAAAATGCCTGTTTGAAAAACATCTACTACATTCCCGCAATATTCCACTGGGCCTATTCCCATCCATAAATTTCCTTTATAAAGTTATCTGATGTCACGTTTCCTAAAGCCAATAGAGCAACCCAATTATAAAGCCACCTAATAAAGTTTGTATAGGACAAACTTTATCTGGGAGAAGGAGAGGGTGTCACCATAGCAGACCGATAGTCCCTGAATGGATATTTATCACACAGGAATACAAAAAAAAGTTGGCAACAACCACTGTGTATCACATTACATTAATTCTCCAGTGTCCGAGCCATTGTACCAAATTTTTTTGCTCTGTAATGAGGAATTTGAAATGTGTATTACACTTCAAACTGTTATGGATTATTTCTTTAATTATTTCTTGCGATTTCCAGGCATGTTTGTATTACATATTGCAGTTCATTGTGACATTTTCATTACAAAGAACAATGAAAAACGTAAACAAAAGCCATGTAGATGTCAGATCTCACTGGGGAGTGCAGTTGCAAAAATGAATGCATTTCTTTTCAAATGCAAAAAAAAAAAAAAACAACTGAAAGATTTGATGGATTAACATATTTATGCCTCCATAATAGCTGTCACACACACAACAGACAACACGAGAGATAAATACACTTTGACAAGCAAAAGACATTTTTCTAAAGGGAAAGTGACAAGCAAGAATGTTGTTTAATTTTATTTAAATGACCAGCAAAATTTGCGCTTTCGGGTCTTTCGGGAAATGAAGGCTTGGCTTCCGAAAGACAGACTCAGAAGGGCCCATGACAAGAGACTTTTCAGATGTTTAATAAAAAATCCGCTTAGCTGGATAAATACCCCAAGTGACAACATGCAGCAGGAAAGCTGCAAAACAGCTGCAGTGAACTATGAAGAGTGAAGGTAACATTACAAATATTATTAATATTCGAACTAAAATTCGATTCCGTGCAACCTAGAAGCACACAGCTGATGTGATGAAACCTAAAAATTAAGAATACACAACTTCATGTATAACAATGTATACGCATTACTGAGTGTTTCTGGACACAAAAGGAAAGTTTCCTTCTCTCCTCATATTGATTCGATTTCACCATCTTCTCTTGCAGTTTCATTCTGTCTTTGCTTCCATAAATGGAGTTTTCTGTGAGGGCCGCCCTGGTAAATGCACTGGAATGTCAACAGGATGCAACACGTTGGGAGAGCCTGCTACCATCTGCATTCCTCTCAATTCCCTCTTACCTGCAGAGTCTCCTTGCCGCAGCCAGTTTGTGTGCCCCTGTGTCCTCAATTGATGACATATTACTTTTCATTGAGTTGATTCATTCAATTAATGGCTCTGCCCAAAGGACTCATTGTAGGATGGAAAATTATTTAAGGTACTAAAAAAAACTACATGATTCCTCCCCCCGTCCTTCACAAATTTGACCACACAGCACTAGATTCAGCAATTCATTTTAGCTACTCATTTAAATTTCTGTGGGGAACTGATTCCTCATAACCTCTACAAAGTCTAGCTTCTACTTGCAAAACACTGTGCTTAACTTCATGTTAGTCTAAAATTCTGAGGATATTTAGAAGAAGATATTTAGTCCTGCCTGTGGTTAAATGAAATCACATGGTCTGTTGCATCGCACATATGAATAAAGAGCAACACATCTGAAATCCTCAAGTTTCTTTGTTTAGGGAGTGTAGTTATTATTTCTTGTCCATTATCATGATTGTGATTACCGTGGAGCGCTCGTCTCTCACAAATAGCGCAATAATCAGCATATAGCCCATGAATCATTCATTAACGATCGGCTGATGGGACACGCTTTTGCAAATCATGCGCAATTGCATACATCTAATGGTAGGAGGAAGGGAAAGACAACTGCATAATTAGGTACATTGTGCTCAAGATGCCAATATTTTAACTATTAAATTCAGCTACCTGCTTCAGGATTTGAGTCTGCTGTGATGGTACTTTTGCGATTATTTTTGATTCGTTTTTATGCCGCACTCTTGCACAGACACACCTGCCGCACTCTGTCTTTGCCTGTCAGGTCATCCGAGGGACCGGTCACTCCCCAAGACGGATAAAAGCAGGGCTTTGGCGAGGGGTGGGGGAATGGTGCAGGGTGCATGTCGCAGCACTCATCCACCCGCGCTGACAAAACAAAGGCTCCCGTTGATGAAGCACCCCCTGCAGCAATGCATGCATATGTGCACGCACAGGCACGGACGTCACCCACCCCCGCATGACTCAGAACTACATATACCCCCCCTCCCCCCCGTAGCTCAGCAAGTACAGCACTGTGCTAACAACTTAAAGGTCTTGGGTTTGGAGCCCAACAACCACACCTTCCCTCTACTGTACTTTAGATAAGTGTGTTATATGGGATATACTGTGTTAGTGGTAAAGGCTTGGATGTCTGGAAAGAGGAGGCCCCACACCGTTATAGTATAATAGGACTCACGAATACAGTGCTTATCTGGAGAAAGGCTAGTTTTAGAAAGCATAGAACAAGTAAGTATTTAAAGGCTGTAATCAGTCAGTACACTGCTCAGAACAGACATGGCATCTTCAAAGTATGCCGTTCAGGCCAAAAACCTTCAAGTTCAACCTTTTACTTTTCACGCTTCCTGAAGTCATCCCCAAGGACTTATCTGGTGCAGCGTGGATATTAAACTCCAGTCCTGGGGGCCGGAGCTCTGCACATTTATGAGATTCCTCTCATTTAACACACGTGATTTAACTCCATGTGCTAACAAGCACACAGCTCTTAAGCTGAATCATTTGTGGTGAAACAGTGAAAGAACAAAGCTACACAGGACTCTGGCCCCCAGGACTGGAGTTTGACACCCTTGTGGTAGATGGTCATATGCTGACAGAGACGTGCCCAGATGTCCAGCATTCAGGCAGTTGCTTTAGTGCCACCTGTTGGCGGCTCTTCGGAAGTGCATATTACACCATTTATTTGCCACCACTGGGACAAAAGCCTTCAGGGTACAGTAGGTGGACAAGTTCACTAAGGGACAGTATACCATTGGTCAACATGAATGGATCTGCATGCCCTTCCTGGGCAGTCCTAGCTTTCCTCTTTATTCCACACACTAACATCCCCAGCCACTGTATGCAACAGAGTGGCTAAAAATGAACATACAGACAGTGAGAACTGTGGAATTCTACCTGCTATAGCCCCTTCAGGTGGTCTGTCATGCTTTAGTCAATTTGAAACATTTAAGTTGCCACAGCATTGGTGTGTTTTTTTACTTGAATGTGAAGCCTCTCTAAATGGCAATGGCGGCTGCTCTTATCTACCTTCTAAAAACACCTCATAGACATTTGGCCACATGCAGGCCTAAAAATCTGTAAAAATCTAAGAGACAAACCTGATTCTCTCAAGCATTTTACTGTCGAGCCTCTTAGGGTCCATCAGTTGACTAAAGTGCTTTTGCCATCCCTAAATCAAAATAAAGTACATACTTTAATTAATTTTACATAATGTTAAATATAGTCGGCTCATGGTTTCTATAGCAGCAGAACAAACGTGTTCCTTTAGTGTAAATAAATGTCTTATTAGGCAGTCTGCTTAATTTGCAGGCAGATCATTTCAGAAGCACTAATTGTGGTCTGTGGCAATTAGTACAGGGGATACATTGAGGAGCAGTATCTGCATGCTTTGCAGATTTATTAAAAACACTTGTCCCATTAGCGAACTCACGACCAGGCTTTCTAATTAACAAGTCCAGAAAGACTAATTTGAGACCTGCCCACGGTATCTGACAAATATCTTTCCAGTTTCCGCCGATCAAGCCTTAAGCATTGCACTTAAATTAATTTCGGTTCACGACAGTCGCTAATGAAAGTGCGATGGCAGGCTGGGTGCTGGGCTTTGCTCACTCTTCATGTCAGCCCTCCCCCCCCCCCCAGTATCTCCTGGGGGGGGCTTGACGGCTGTGATGGAGGCATCTCGTGACCCTAGAGCGGATTTCTCGTGACATCATTAGAGGGAGGTCTGCAGCCGTACCACAGCTGGCGATATAGCCATCGTGGGCTGACCTCCAGAGGGTCAACAGATCAGTGTGTCAAGGAAGGGCATCATGATCAGAAACTAATCCTGGAGTTCCGGCTTCTACGCCAAAGGAACTGATACCATTGTGTGTTCATAATGTACATTATTTTTCCACAAAATAGTTCAGTACCTAAATACTGACACACACTCACACACCACAGGCAGTTGAGACCCCACAACCCTGTGCCCCCCTTATAATTCATGACTTTTTTTATACATAAATATCTGAATACTTTTTTAAACATAATTTTTTTTACCCTTTTTTGTATTCACCGTTATATCATGTAAGGTCCAAGTTTCTGCACAAATGTAATCCAAATGTAAATTACTGCTAGAAAACTACCAAATCAAAAAGCTATTTCCATATGCAAACATGCTGCTTTTACACAGAGGATGCTGTTTTCCCTTTGATGTCTGGCGCACATTTGCACCCTTGCTTACGTCAAGTCTCCCAGTGTTAGTTTTTTTTTTTTTTCCAACCTCAGGATGCTAGTTATCTTAGCTCACTGGAAGAGATTAGCGGCCATTTTCTCTTCAATCGGTCCCCAATTTGCCGTGCCGGTGGCACATAATTTGATTTTTCTTACCACACATTGACCCCCTTTTCCAAAGTTCTCCCCGCAATTAACACGCCGGTGCAGGGGACACGGCGAATGAACTCAATTTGCAGCAGCGGCGTGATGCTTCACCACGGCCGCCGCTGCAAAGACTCAGACGAACAGATAAAGTGCTCACAGCTTCCTGTGGCACGGACTGGCGTGGGATAATGAACCGGTATTGCGGCTCCTAGCGCTGAAGGCTGTGCTTTTCATTCACGACGAGGTAAACAGAACCGCGGAGCAGTTGTGCCGTGTAATCTCCGGAGCTGGCACAAAAAAAGAAAGGAAAAGAATTATATATTCATAGGAACCGCCGGAGTAACGGAACCCGGGCAATCCTTGATGTTAGACCAGCGGGAGGCTAATTTGTTGTCATCCTATGTATGCTTGCAGGCCTAAGGTAAAGGGGGAGGGGGGGGGGTGCTGCAGATGAGAGGCGTAGAGATGGCAGAACTGGATCCCAAGGGAGGATAACTCATTTGAGGAAGGCAAGAAACTGTGCCGTTAATGCGACGGCGCCAAAAGGAGCTGCAGTGCTGGTGGCTGACGCAGATCGTCCGGAGGCTTAGGAGCAATTCTGCTGCGCGCTGCCCCCCCCGAGGTGATGGAAGAAAGGACCGTGTGATGCACCTCCAGGGACATCACTAGGGCTGTTTTTTTTTTTTTTTTTTTTTTTTTGGGGGGGGGGGGTTTGTCCGCTCCCAGCGTAAAGTTTACCAATTTATAAAAAACGAGTTGGTACGTTTCTCTTTATATACCAACGACCCCCCCCCCCCCC
>JAABNY020000108.1:5897169-5913924 GCA_015164015.2 Brevimyrus niger
CCCGGGAGGGGGGGGAAAAGGGGCCGGTGTGCGCCCCCCCCAGGTAAATCAGTTGGGTTTTTTTTTTTTTTTTTTTTTTTTTGGGGGGGGGGGGGGGGGTTACCCCTCATCCAAATAAATGTACACTAATTAGTAAAAACAATGTGCTCTCTTTCATTTTCTTTAAAATCAACCCCCCCGCCAAGGTGCATGAAAAACAAATGCGCAAAAAGGAAAAGCCGGGTAAAGTCGGATTTCCCAGGATTTTTATTAACGGGTCACATAGCGATGCGATTGTCTTGACGGGAGGTTTCGGCACTGGGGCGGAAATATAACCCGAACGACTGGAATATGTGGTCTGTAACCTTTCCAGCGCGATCTCCGTATTATTACACGTCAAGGGAAATCAATGAGTCCCGCGCTGCAGAGAGTGATCATTGGGCGCTAATAGCACGGAGTATTTAATACAGAACAAAGCGCGGGCAGAATCAGTCCGGGCACTGGAGGGAATGAAGGGGTAGGTGTGCGCCGCCGCCGCTGATGGATGGTTTATATTACCGCAGGGGCCGCCGTGTCTCACACCGCTAGAGCCGCAGAGCAGCGCCGCTATTGCGCACCTCTCACACCAAGCCTGTGCAGACAAACTCCACGCTTTAACGGGCGTTAACTCCTCCCATTAATAACTAACAACTACGCAATAAGCTTATTAATAAATAAGGGATGCTTCATCAGAAGTTTGCGGTCTTCAAATATATTTATCTGGGATTTTTTTTGACTGCATACATTAGCATGTGATTAACTTAAGATTCATAGAAATTGAGTGTTTAGCATATTGTATTAATTACAGGTTGCGAATTATTCAGAATTTCAATAAAACAATATTCAACATGACGGCAGTTACCCTTATATTATCCATGCATATCCGCAGGGCACATACACACAGTATGATGTGGGGGCTGGTATATATGCAGCTATGTGGGTTAGCCTTATGATCCTGTGATGAGAAGATTCCTGGTTAAAATCCCAGCCTCGACCAAACAGTCACCTCTCAGGTGGGCCCTTGAGCAAGTGCTTTTGGGTGTGGACCCTAAGCTTTGCTCTCAACTGTGCGTGTGCAGTACAGGACTTCGGGACTTCTGGAACAAAGCAGGGGTGCTGGTCCATCTCAGGGCACACACTCACATTTTACAGACACCCATGGCAGGAAACCCAAAAATGGGAACAATATGCAGATTCCACCCACACAGAAGGTCGGGTTGAACGCCCAACCTTGGCGGCCTAAGACAGCTGCTACCTCCTGTGCCACCATAATAGAACACCTTTTTACCAATTAGCGTATTTAGCAATCATTGCTATTGTGGAACGCCAAAGGGCTGTGTAATTGTTTCAAAGTCATTCAGTATAGATGATGAGAATAATTTTGGGTAATTTTTTGTCGACTGATTTCTGTTTGTTTGGAGCGATGTGTGGCTCAGTGGGTTGGGACTATGTGCTCTTGAACAGAAGGTTATTGGTTCAAATCCCATGGTTCACTACGGGGATCTTTAGCAAGGTCCTTATACCTAATTGCTCCAGGGACTGGCTGACCCTGCTGTCTTAAATGTACGTCACTTTGGAAGGAGGTGCCTACTAATTACATTAACTATACATTAATTTTTTTTCATAACAATGTGAACAAGACATAGTAGTATTAAAATTTAGTAGTTTAAATAGTAGTTTAAAATTTGGGAGAGTATTATGGATGGGGGGATGTTGAAGGAATTGAGGACATCTGAATCTCCAAGGGAGCACTGTTCAAAATTTAGATCTGCAGCAAATCTCTCCTCTGCACCTATAATTGGTCATTAGACAAAGTTGTGCTTTAGTGCTTTACTTTAATGTAGCCCTGTAGCCCCGTAATGGATAAGTGGGATGGATGGATTTCATAAAATAACATCATTTCTGGAGACCCAGCTTGTCAGAAGGCAACTGGTTCCTTAAAAGTAGCTTTTCCTTCCCATGAGTTTGGGGGGGAAGTGTTAACTCCAGCATCACTGGATCATTATCTGAATCCCAGAGCCTTGCCAGAGATCGGGAGGGGGATCAGTTGGCAGCTGGCGGGGGCCGGCGTCAGGCGGTGTGTAAAGAGGGTGGGTAATGGCTTCCCCCAGTCTCTCCCCGGCCGGTGTGACAGCCGCAGCGATTCCCCCGCATCCGTGGGATAGGCCTCGCGTATTAGGCTGGGCCTTGTCGTACCCTGAGCCTGAGACGGCTCCTGTCACTTCCTGTGTCAGCATCAGTCGCCCACCCACTGCCGGTGAGTCTTCCCTGTACCATCTGTTACTTTACAGCCGATGGGGAAACTTAAATAGACGTTACCATTGGGTTCGGAAACCTCTCTGGTAATCTTTATGATTATGGGCTTTGTTTGAACCTCCTTGGTGAGGGGGGGGGGAGGGGGGGGGTGACAGGAAGTCAGTGAGAGTACGATAAAACCAAGAGGTGCACAAACAATCAGTGACCCCTGGGTAATAGCACGGCAGTGGATATGACGCTCCCTGGGGGCGGGGGCTGCCATTTTAGCTGTTTGCCTGGCGGTTTCAGGTGAGCTGGTCCTGTGCTTGACAGGCTGAGGGACCAGCTAGAGCAGGAGAAGAAGGGACGCACTGGAAAAAAAACTGCAGATGAGAGACTAGAATGAAGAGTTCCTCCCCAGCAGCAGAGCCTTACTTTGCCATGCCACCATGTTGGGGGGGGGGGAGGGGGGCACTGCTCAGGCTTTGATTGCTGGAAAGCCCTTCTTAGCCCTGCAGTATGCTTACAACAACAACAGCAACAGCAACAACAACAATAATAATAATAATAGGGGCGACATTGGGATTTTTTTAAGGAGGGGCATAAGACAGGCCATAATTTGTATAGATGGGCCAACCTTATCATTAACCAATGATTTGTTTCAAATTGGTGAGTGACAGGGCAGAGGACACTCTGAGGACCAATCAGCTGAAGCCAGTGTCCCCGGGCCCTGCCCCTGTATGAGCCCCACTATAATATTATTATTATTATTATTATTATAAAACAAGTGGGTACAGAATATCGATGGATGGATGGATGACAATAATACTTTGGTAACTGCCGAACCTCAACCCCACGGAACATCATAATCACTCAAGGCATCGATGTGTCCACAACCAAACCAGGCCCGTCCCTCTGGACCTGTCCTTGTATCGCCACCATTGTCTGGCTGTTATACCACTTGCTGAGCTGTTGCACTTGCCCCCATCCCCCCTTGCCGCCACCGTGTTCCCACCCAAAATCTCACTGACCCATGGACGTCGTCTCAGTGCCCCCGTGGCCCTGGGAGGGCAGCAAAGGAGCGAGACCGCGATGGAGCTGGAAGGTCGGCTGGAATTGATTCCTTCCCTTGTGGCTGGTAGAGCTGACTCGGCCTGAGGCGCCAGGCTGATTCCCGCCCTCACTAGGCTTGGGTTCTGTGCTCCGCGGCCCTTAATCTCCCAGACTCACTGCTGCGTTCCGCGCAGACACGGTGCAGCCACAGAAACTTCATCTACAGCTTTTCCCTTTTCACATTTTTCATGCCACTATATGAGTCTCACCCCTGACAAGTCGCATATGCTTCCTGCCTCATTTAAGACACCCCCATCTCGCTCCCTTAGCCGTATAAAATAACTCCTGTTTTGAAAACAAATGTTCATAATCTTGCCATTTTTATTGGACTCTGACCATCAATACTCATCTGAACATCAGTCCGAAAAGCTTTTTTTAATCGACAACAGTACAGATAATTGATACATACACTCCATGTAAATACGATTTTTCGTCTTCCCTCCTCTTCTTGTCTTTTTTAGCCTGTAGAAATAGAGTCTCGTCGCGTTTTTTTGCGTCTCCTTCGGGTGACGGGGATGCGTTGAGGAAAACACACCGGCCGATCCCTGCGGGCGTCGCGTCTCTTCGCAGACAGACGCACCTTTACCCAGAGAAGCTCTGTCTCCAGGCTGACAGCTTCTGCCGGATGCCTCAGAACATCATCGAAAACGTGGCAGGTGGTGATAATTAAGCAATCTTTCCCTATGATAATTATTATCATTCACCATGCCGGTGGGTTAGCATCAAACAAATGAGAAGGACAATAATCAGATCAATAAACTGAAAACGATTCCGGTTGGAAAGCTCTCCACCCTGAAAAACATATAAACAAATAAACTCCCCCCCTACACACACACACAGATACACAGAGGTTTGTAATTATATCTTTGTGGGGACTCTTCATTCATTTATATGTGGAAAACTTCAATCCCAACATGAGGACCTTAACCCCTACCCAGCCCTAACCTTAACCATATGTAATCAATCTTCTGGGTCTTCTAGCATTTTTCCTTTTTTGATCGCATTCACAGATCTTTGTGAGGACCCGAGAGACGGTCCCCCACAATGTAAAACAGACCTAATCCACGCACGTGCACACAGACACACATACGTGTGCAGACGCCGATGAGCACATGATCACGCCTGAAGTTCAACGCGTTTTTGAGCCGAACAGAGTCTGTAAATAATGCCCCAGGCAACATGGCAGCCCGCACTCCGGGCTTACGCTGCTGCACAGAATAATTTGACTGAGGTGCGCTAATAATTGGGGGCGTGAGGCTAATGAAGAGAGTTTGATGTTGGATTCGCTAAGGTTTTCTATGGCCGCTGGTTGAGCGTTTGCCGCCGTGCCAGACAGCTTTTGATCAGCCGAGCTCTGAGAGATTCCTAACCCCCCCCCCAGCCAGTGGGCAGCTACATTATTTTATTTATTTCTTATTTTTTTATCATGTTTCCATACCTTTTCATGAGAAGGGGGGGGGGTCAGCTGGCGGCGTTCGCGTTCTACTACAGCAAGTTCCGTAGGGTTCTGTAGACCTCGCAGTGTTGGGGGGGAGACAGTGTGTCTCGCCGGCTCCGGATGGGGAAAAAAATGCGATGGAGACGTCTTAGTAAATACTGTCTGCATGCATGCGGCAGTGGGGGCAGCTGTGGCTGTGTTGCATGCGGCAGTGGGGGCAGCTGTGGCTGTGTTGCATGCGGCAGTGGGGGCAGCTGTGGCTGTGTTGCATACGGCAGTGGGGGCAGCTGTGGCTGTGTTCGTTCCCCCTTATATAGTCGGCATGAATAAATGCATGCTTCCCTGTCGCCCCGGTGTTTGCCGATTCGGCGCACGCCTAGTTCCAACACAGCGTCCTCCAGAGATGAAAGTTTGTAAACATGAATAATAATTGCAGGCAGGTTCTTTATGCAGGTAATCTTGGTGGGGGGAGCCAGGAGGCATGCCTGCACCTTATCTGTAATCGTCCTTTTGGGGGGTGTCCCATTAGCATTTTGTGTGCACAGAGGCGCGAGCCCTGTTTGATCTCTCATCATGGTAAGCGGGGCAAATCTCTTTCCTAATAGGCTTTAAAGGGGATTAACTGGGGGGACAAACATAGACTCAAAGACAAAGGGTCCTCTCTGCTGCAGGGCTGACTCTGTTGTTCGCCGGGCTGATTTAATAAGTTATCTGCATAAAGGAACATTTCCGTCCCGTTCGCAGGCATAAATCGAGCCCCCCCTGGAAAAGCCCAACCCCTAAAAATTTTTTGGTAATTATAAGGAAGTTAATAGCGCTCACAATACAATAGACTGGCAAGCACGTCATCAACAAGGCAATGATTGCATGATGGGCCAACGGACATCAGTGGTGATGAATGGCGGATTTTATTGGTTGTGAGTAGTTTGCATGTTTGAAGAGGAACCAATGATGAACCATCACTGCAGACAGAGATATCCGTGTGTCATTGGCTAGTCTTTCAGTCGTCCTTGGCGCCACCACTACCTGGGCCATAAGGTTCAGGCCTGATCACAGCAGCTAGTTCCCCCCTCCCTTGCTATTTTATAGATAGTCTTAAGACTTTAATCCGCATCCTATGACAAGCTCATCCTCAGTCAATAGGGTAAAGAGAAACTAAACCCAGGCACGAGGCTGACAGACCAAATATGGGTTTAAGGAGACGAGACCTGCATTTCAAATAAGACCTTGTAGGTGGGTTCAGAGGTAAATATTTAAGCTTGATATCAGAAGCCGTAGATATGAGGGGTTACTAAGCAAACCCGATTTCTGATGCCGCGTATTCAATATGGCAGATTATTCCGTGCAGTAACTCGGAAATTCCATGTCACGGTTGCATGCCTCCTCTCGCGTGTCACGGATCACCAAACGTGCTCCGTCCCACTTGATCTTAAGATGGGATAAATGCGACTGAGCACAACGACTGGTGCGACGGAGCGGAAATGGTCCGCAGAGCCCAAGTGGTAAATATTCCAGAGAATGTCATCCACACTCCCCAGATTTAGCTTCTTTGCATTTTGCGGTATGAACAGTTGCCTCTCAGGCCTCTCAATCCCCATAATTATTGACAAGCAGCTGCAGTTGACTTAATATTTTCTTCCAAAACTTTACTGATGCCCTTTGGTTACAGTGACAAGAGAAAGTATGTTTGGGACCCTCTCTAGTGGTTCACACCCCTTTTCCGACCTTCAGTGAACATTTTTGAATGATGTATTCAATAGGTTTAAGGGCAATTCAATAATTTGTGTGTTATTAGTTAAACCAAATCATGTCTTTTCATTATATCCCATCCATCTATTTTGTGTAACTACTTGTCCTGTGCAGGGTCATGGCGTGGGGGTGGGGGCAGAAAAGCCTATCCCTTTTGCACAAGGCAGTGAACAATTTGGCAACTTCAATTATCCTCAGCATGTTTTTTAGGACCGTGGGGGAAACTGGAGAACCTGGAGGAAACCCCACGACAGCACAGGGAAAACGTGCAAGTTCCACACACGTGGAGCCGTGCCAAAGACTCAAACCCTCTGTTAGGCAACAGCACTAACCACTGCACCACCATGCCTCCCCTATTAATTATAGTAACTTAAATAAAGATCAGATCTGATTTTATGGCCAATTAGCACTGAAAACCAGGTAATTGCAAAGGGTCCACGTTCTGTTAGCTGATTTTCCCCCCTCAAAGCAGGTCAGCCTGCCACTTGCAGGTCCTTCACGTGTCAGTGGGATCTAGCCTTCGAAGGGACAAGCAGCACCCTGGGTAGTGTGCACCCCCCTCAGGGTGACCTTGACCAGGGTTACGCCGCAGTCTTCTAGCATGTTCCGCGCCCCCCCCCCCTCCCCCCCAACTCTGGTCTGAATTAGAAGACTCCTTTGTCAGCTGTGCTTTGGATGTTTCTGTCATTTTCATGCACTTCATGTTTTTAAATAGAATCCTGGAGAAAAAAACAGCATATTTAGAAAAAAAATAGTCTTTATCCGATATGTTATTCTCCCATTTGGCCTGGCCTCTTTGCGTTAAATTCACACTATCCCACCTGTTAGCCTACTGGGCTGCAGTCCGGGGCCACGATTCCCAAGAACCTCCTTGGGGCCCGGTCCGGTAATCCGTCTTTGTTAGGCGTGCCGCGAGCTCCCGCGCCCCCGGCTTGCTAGAGACGGATTGCCCCATCTCCGATTTTCTGCACAGCCGCGAGTCCTGCAGCGCGGGGGCACTCTGTGACTGTCAGAGTCGCCCCTCTTCCTCCGCCATCGCTCTCTGGCCTGGTCTCCACTCGGCTTCTGCACATCCCAGCAATGCCAGCGGTTATTAATGGGGGAAACTGAGGGTGGACAGTAAATGGAGACGTGGAGTCTTATGTTTTAAGAGTGGAGATCGTTGGCAGGTTAATCTTGTACGATTATTAGTAATGTGGTAAACAGAGAAGTCCTTCGCGGACCCTTCAGCTTATAGCATTTATTTACGAAAGTCCATCTATGGAAAACGCAGCTTGAAATGGGAGATGTTGTTCTCCATTATAGCCCAAGTATGGTGTGTGGCTCAGTGGGTCGGGATGCTGTTCCTGTAATTAGAACATCACCGGCTCCAATCACAGAGGTGCTGAAATGATTTCAGGGTCGGTCCCTTAACTCCCAATTGCTGCTTGACCCTGCAGTGGGTTGAAATGTTTGATAAATTAACTGCAAGTATATCCAGCTGTTTTTAAAAAATAGTTTAAAAAAAAAATACTTTTGGCAATGATTTCTTAACTGGTCTTTGAAGGAAAGAATGAATCCGCTGAAAGAATGAGCAGCCAGTGATGGGGACCTTCAGGGATCTCGGGGTCAGCTCTCGTCGTCGGGATGCTCCGATGTTCTCCTGCAGTCCAAACACATGCCGTTAAGCGACCTGTAACTCCCAGTGTGCGCATGTCCTGTGATGGACTGCTCTGCCTTGTGCCTGAGGCTTCCTGGGATCGAGTCCAGGCGCCCCGGTCCCCGTCCAAATGGTGGGAAGATGAGTGAATGGAAATTCATATGTGGTTTTGCTTTGACACACCTGTTTTGTCCAAAATAATGAACATGCCTGAACGCTAAATAAAACCTGTGGGTCATTAAACATCAGACACCATTGGCAAGGCTACAGATTTTGACACATCTTAAATTATTCCACACCACCTCACCCTTACTTACCGCCACGGTCCCCCCCTGTTAACTAATGGCCGGCATGTAGTGAAAGGAAATGACACGGCGGATGGTTGTATGTGTGAAGGAGGTGCTGCCGGGGTTGGAGAGGGGCAGGGCGTAGAGGCGGTAAGTAAGGGTGACGGGCGACGCCTCTGCCTTGACCTCATGTGGGAGAAGAGCCCATCTCATAACAATGGTTTCCTCGGCTGATCAAGCAGCCAATAACCATCATCCGTTATCTTGTCCTAATTAGCCGGCTGGCTTCTAAATCAATCCATTAAATCGACGTGTTAAATCGGATCGGATCTCAGAGGTCAACCGGTTTCATGCCCCACCTCCTTCCGCCTGTCGCCATTCTAACCTTTTAACCGTGATTGAACGTGTGCCAGATTCTCAAAGCTGAAGAACCTACCTGTTTGATGTCTGGGGTGGTTACAATCCCCCCCCCCACACACACACACACATACCTTTTTGGCCATCGTTGTCATTTATGGCGTTGACATATGGGTTGAGGTGACAAAATTCAGCGTGTCACGAAGATTAAACACTCGGACCAGCGAATAATGGAACGCGGCGTCTCCAAACAAGAATGGCGAGGGACACCCTGGGAACACAGACATCTGAGCAGTCGAAACAAAAACAAACGAACAACTTGAACCTTTCAAGGGCGTCATAAAGGCACGAGTTAACCTGATTTTTTTTCTTCCTTTTTTTAGTCACCTGCAGGTGGCGCTAGTACAGCATTCAGACAAACCAGTGTCAGGACACTGGCCGGCAGTAACGATGGGGCCTGGAAATCAACCTCAGCGGGGAACCTAAGGCTGACAGAAAGATCTGCAGAATTCGAGGGGGGGAAAATCTCGGGTGTCATTGTTATTCGGCTGTTTAGCATGTGAGGCCATTCAACACAAGATTTAATCTTCGGCTCCAGTTCATAGCGGAAATGGCAAGTTGGTTAATTCACTTGGAAAAGCTTCGGAACGCAAGTCTTAGGGATGGGAATTTCAGGCTGAACCACTAGATTTTCCCAGTCGCGATTACAATCATACTCGACTAACTTCATCCCCACCGCACACATCGAGGAACGTGTATGGGGAAGGCATTGGCTGCAGAGTAATGTAAGGTTGCAGGTGCTACAGGGGGGAGCCTGAACAGGTGCTAAGTTCCGGCTGCAAGATGTATAGAAACACAACCAATGTTAAGCTATGTGAGATAATACAATAGTAGATTTTAGCTCGCACAGCTTCTGTGCATGCTTTGTACAAAAAGTATACTACAAGTACAAAAATAGCAAACCTCAACCCCAAAGCCCAGTATATCACTTCTTGTTTCTCTCTCAGCAAGACAGTTAACATATTTGCTCATTATAGGTCTTTGTCTAATTAAAAATAAAACGTGTCGGCTTATGTGCCAAAGAGGCTAAAAGACCAAGAGGGTGGGGAGAAAAAGGCTGTAGACATGTCTCACATTCCAAATCGTTACTTTCCCACCCAGTGTCATCTGTTGTTTCAGTTTAAGCTTCTAGACGTGGCGAGTTTTAAATTAGGAATCGGGCCTTAAGGGTCGATGCTTCTGTGGTTCAGGGCTGGAAAGAGGCACCGTTACGGAGCAGTCAGTCAAGGTCAGAGGTGATGAATGATGTCGCGGTCCTATAAAAATACATTTTAATGGATACTTTGTTTAGGAATTAAACATATAAGAACAGCATTAAGTACATGGTACAGTAAACCAAGCATTTTTTGATTTGTCGATTTTACAGATTTTTAAAAGAAAAAAAAAAAACATATTCTGGCAGGGTGGTGTGTGGCTGCTATGGCCATTGTTCCTGGAGGGAGAGCAGCCAAGGTCCTCCTGGACACCCCCACTGGGGGGAATACATCAAAATATTGGTTACTTTTCATATTACTCACTGTTGCTAAAGGATAATGCGAAACATTAAAAAGCAGCCTGAATAAATTAACTGGAAACGGAAGTTGAACCGATGAGATGGCGGAAGTACCACAGCATACAAAAACGTTTAATAGCCTGGGCATTGGGCAGTGCAACACTTCTCTGGCATATCAGCTCTTCCACTAATCTATTGGTATGCAAAGAAAATTCCAGAATTCCAGAAAACGATAACTTAAGACATTGGACGTAGCCTTGAATCTAGGGCTGAAAGATATTAGAAAAATTCACATCTTTGTAAGAAATATTACAGCATTCATAAATCAAAACCAACTATAGGGAAACACAACTTTTTATTACCTCCGAATAGATTCAGTCTTTACTAGGAAAGTCAGTGGTTCACATTCTGGGTAAGTTGCCAAAAAGTCTCTAATGTTATACTAACAATTCACTATCAAATTTTATTAGGAACGAATTTCACAGAGCATGGATTTCAAGAATATTATTAACGACAACCAATTCAACCAAACTGTACATAAAAAATTAACAGCAGCAGCATAATCAGATTCTCTTACCCTTGCTGCCATGAATCACACTAACAGGCAAAGCAGTTTTGTCAGATCACTTGCTTCTTGCTCAGTGTCGCCTCTATGGAATCCAAAATATTTCCATATAGCGAAAGATGAATGTCTTCTGCTAATCGACTACTGTTCTCTTGTTTGCCTCACTCATTTTTGTAAAAATTCTCACAAATGTGCCGCTATGAGTGAGCAAGGATGAAAGTGATTATGATTGGCTCAGATAGTGCATGCAGACTAAACAGAAAAAGCACATAAGAAGTTAACTGCCGGACAAAAACTGCAAATGTAGTTGAGTGGAAAATCACAGCCCATTATGTTTTATTCGACTTCATTGTACATGCGGCCAAATACCATGACTTCTAAAATAGCTGGAGATGGACTTGCATTGGCAGCTGGGTGACACTGTTCAAAGACATTACTTCACCTTGCAGTCAATGTATCAATGAATAAGAGCTGGAAAAGAAGCTTAGCTACTCCAACAAATGCACAGTTGTAGCCAATATCAGTAGAACAGAAAGAGAGTTCTGCAGACTTTCATCAAAAAGCCAATAGGCCTGTTATGATTGATCGATAATTACCCCTAATTATATAATGGATAATTTAAATAACAAGGACTATTTCAAAGGCTATTACAAATAAATCATTATGTGAGTTGCCTTATTTAAACCAAATTCATTGTTTGTAAAATTGCCTTGCAATCAGGAATCAGTTTGTATAGTCAGTACAAATTTAATAAGGCAATGTCCCCTGCGTTTGCACGTTCACAAAGATGTCCCCTGCGTTTGCACGTTCACGTTTATTCTGTAATCCAGACAGGCATGAAGTGTTGGCATGGTTTAGCTTGGCACCATGGATGAAGAAATCTCAAATTAGGGGAAGGTATACGTTTGTCTTTCTCTACATATCCATCCATCCATCCATCATATTCTGAGCATAATGAATAATTCAAAAACAATCCACAAGTTGTTCGCAAATCAGCATCATTCCTTTCCATGTTTTGCCATTTCCTGTCGGTCTAGACTCTAGGGAGCCTACAGGCCTACAGCTGGCGTTTCCACATTGTAGATTATATTTATATTCATGTATTTATCAGTACTCATGTAAGACAAACAACCTAACAAATGACTAAACAAAATTATATGGCGTTGGGTGAAAATGATGTGTGGAGCATTAGTAATTCAAACAGTTAAATCTGCCCATAAAAGTAAATGATAAATAATGCCTGCTTGTTTCACAGCGTCTCATTTCCACCAACTTCAATTGAAAAAGTTCGCCTTACTCACTCTCACAAACATCAGGGCAATAACTTGTTTTGTGGACATGATGTAATTATGCAAATCGGTTTTGGAGAATCTGCATAAAACCCAAAAAGTATATGAGTTTGTGGTATTATTAGGGGTCCAAAGCATATACTGCAAAGGACCACTACTGTTTTTGATAGGATTTTTCTTTGTTCTTTTTTCTACTTACCACAATGTAACTTTTTCTCTGCCTGGGTTATTCTCCATTTAAGCACGTGAATGAAATTTCAATGGATTCCCGTTGCTTTGCATCATAAGCTCTTGCTGTTTCCCCTTCAATTTGCTCCCGACGCGCTTGACCGCCGTTTATGGTGCAAGGCAGCATTGCGTGCCGCGTGAGAGACCTCGACGCCCTTGGCGTTCGGCTCCAAGTGCCGTTTTCAGGCCCTAATAACAGACGCGTTGGTTTTCTGACAAGTAATCACTGAATCCTTCCAGAACCGCTCAGATGCCACAGCGCGTTGCTTTGCAGCTCTAATGAGCTGTGTCATTTTTTGAATCTCAATACGAAGAACGCAAAGGCCGTGCTTGTGGTCCTGGCAAGACTGGTCTCCCAAGAACATTCTGGCAAAAACACGAGGATGAAGAACGCACCAATATCACCCCAGCCGTAATTTTAACTTTTATCGTAGTATAAAATTAATGACAGATAATCGAAAAGTCCAGTATAAACAATTATTACTGGTGCGATTATGTTTATTTTTGTTCCACAAATAAGGTTTACACTTAAAAAATTCATAATAATTTATTGAATTCGGTACAAACGCTATACAGGGGTGTTAACCATTTCAGTTCAACTGTCTCACCAGTCAAAAAAGCGAAAAACAGCAATGAAATCTATCTGACAGAAAACAGGGAAACGTGGCTCTGATTTAAGGAGTACAGTCATGGTTTGCACCTCCTAACCCTGCCTTTGTAACAGCAGGCAATGAATCATGGGATTGTTCTCATTTGGCAAAGATGCACTCGATGCATACTTTATATTTGGGGTGGAGCAAGAGCAACATCCGGGGATTTTTACAGTCCTCTGTACTTGTGTTGTTTGCACTGGAACTGGTCTTCCACAATGGAAGGTGCCGTAAAGCGGGTTCGCAAGAATGCAAGCACAATCAGGCACGCATATGGAGGTTCACCCATTGTCTCGCAGCATTTGCGCGCCGTTCTTTACCTCTGATGGCGACATAGGAATCCTCCTTGCATTTGTTTCCTGTGTATTGTGGAATAAATGTGCTCTTATGGGAAATTAAATTGCGTGATTTTTCTCAAGTGTCCTTTTTAGCTGATGGCTGAGTTTTTTTTAATTTAATGTATTATTATAATTTTTTTTTTTTTTTGGAAGTAGGGCTACAGGGACAATCCACACTTCGAATTTAATGAATGCACAGGTGAACCGAGGGTGCATGTCGGCTCAGTCTGCAGCACTACTGCTTCCCACCTCTAGGGGCATCCCGCCAGCTTCCCCCAGGTTAATGGTATGCAGGTAGGCTGATTGGCATTTCAGAATTGCCCATAGTACATGATTGTGTGTGTGTGTGCCCTAGACTGCCTGGAAATGGCTTCATGCATGCTGTCCTATGAGCCTGCAAATAAGTGGCTAGTTTAGTTTAGTTAGTCCATTTGAGAGATAGATGGACATATGAACCACCAGGCCTTACGTTGCTTGAGTATATTTAGCAAGGGATAATGCTTTGGGTGGAAAAAGAATGCGCAATAAATGCACATCTGCATGTGAAGAATGGAGGTGCAGGTGCATCACGCATGAAGCAGAGAGGGTAGTTAAGCAGGCACTTTGCTAGGCTATGATGTCATCAGTGGTGTTGTGCCAATCAATTTAGGTAGGCATGTGCCTAACCAATATTTTGTAAAAATGAAACATAAATTAATTATTTAGTCAACCATTAACTTGCCTACATTGCCTATGAACAAAACATTGTTAAACTAACAGAGTGAACTGGCCAATGAACGAGCTTCCTCATTCAGATCGCACCTCTAAATCACCTCCCCCAACTATCGTTCTTGTCTTCTAGCAATCATTCCGCTCATTGTCAGCGAATTGTCACATCACGACCTTCACGATTCACCTCCCTCTCAGTGGCAGGAAACAAGGTTAGCTGGACATGTTTAAATATGTAACAGTTACGTAAAGTTTCAAGAATATTAATATCTGCATGTGTGTATTTTTAAGAGTCTTGTTTGTGGTTGTGAAATGGTGCCTACCCACAAATCTAGCTTGCACAGCGCTGCTGGTCATCATTGCCCGCCAACGCTGATGGTTGCCCTTTGAATGTGATGCGACAGAACACCGGGCTTCATTTTTTTCCATCAGAAGTGTGGAATTTTCAACTTTTGTACTTAAGTTCAAAGACGTTTATGAGGTCAAACAAAGTTGGATGGAATAGTTATTATGTTCATGCATCAGTTTCATAAAAGCCGACCATGAATGAAGAGTTGTAGTGTTGGGGAGCAGAGTTTTCTTTAAACATTGTTTTTATGAATATTACATTCACCTACCTTGTTTCAGAACACGTTTACAAGCGGTAATCTGTTCATTAAAGCTCTTTTTCTGGATCTTACTGTCAGTAATAGTCAATTTCAGTTGTAGACCACTGGTATATTGGCTTTCTCTATAAACTAATGTTTCTCAGACTAGACTTTGAGGATCTCCAGACAGTCCACGGTTCTGCTTACTTCAAGCTCCTAGGGTACTGGGAAGGAGCAGAAACATGGACCATCCGGGGGCTGTTGGTGACCAGTTTGAGAGACACTGCTATAGACCGACGGCTTAAAAACCAGGTCAGTTACTTATTAATTATTGAGATGGTTTCAGTCTAGTATCATAAGAGATGATTCTTGGATACTGTCTACCAAACGTACAGCCGTCAGATTAGTTGTGATGAGAGCTGTGATGAGAATGCTCAAAACTAATAGAATAGAATTAATTATTTTTTGTATTCCTTTTGAGTCATACACACCCCACAAGTAACCTAATTAAGCAAGTTACACCTAGTAAATGGGGTGGCATTCCCTGCCTTGCAGCTGTTGTTTCTTGGATAGGATCCATACCCCTGCAACTCTGTATAGGACAAGTGGATATTGAAGATGAATGAATAAACGAATGAATGAATGACTATCCCATTAATATGTGGATTCACATACGGAATCAGTACGTGCTGATTAGGGCTACGTTTGCAGTGCTTTCTAGATTAAGATCTTTTGCAGTGTGCAACCAGATCTTGTTTTTCCACCTTTTTTGTTTAGAATGTCTTGCAGCATTGTGCTACAAAGTTGGTACAGTCATCTTCCTGTTATACTTCAGACCAACATGGCAAGATTACGGTACATCTGCTCCGTATTGTGGGCAAGCCGTGGGAAGAGATCTTCCTGGAGGCCAGCCAGCAGAGCATGAGGAGACTAGTCCACAGTATTTATTCAGTCCCTACACATGTTCTTAACAGGGAATATCAGGTTATGCCTTCCGACAGACGGTTTGCAGTTCCCTGGGCCCGACTCAACCGGTTTCATCCTGCAATCTTTCTTCTTAACCCAGAAAACAGGTCACATAAATAAGTCAAGTACAGCTTTAGTCCCCTCGTATATTAAAAATTGGGTGCCATGGGCCAAGTGCAATGGAGTGTAAGTGGTTGGGGGTGCATTATTGAGGCTGGTGTAACTTATGTATGGCTGCGTATGTCTCAGTGCATCAGAACTGCTTGTGATGCAAAGTGGATTTCTGAGAAATCTGACAATGAATTACCATCTTACAGAGCTGACATTGTGGGAAACACCGGCTACCTGCCGCGACCCCTCTCCCCGCAACCGGCACCTTCACCCACACCATCTCACATGCCTTTTCAGGACACGGGGGTCAGCAGGGATGCCTCTGAGAAGCTGAAGCATTACTGTAGGAGGGAGCAGGAGATCCCAGGCAGAACTCCTCAGGGTTGCGATACTGTGAAGCTTCTGTTGAATTAGCTCAGCTGGAATAGGTGATCAAATAACGGAATGTATAAACCTACCCATCACTTAGGGGCGGCCAAGATTCTCCTTGGTCCCTGCAGCAAACTTAGAAATCTAATTGTATTGGCATAGTAGTAGTTTGATTTAAGGCTTCTGCTGGTGGGTTAGATACTAGATATGATCATATGTTTTATTTTTTATTTTTACATTTATCAGAATAACTACAGATTTCTCGTAGGCAGGGTTACCGAGGCGACATGCGCATACATGTATTCATGTAATCCCCATGCTTCCTGAAAACATTTGTACCCACAAACAAATTCATTATGCAAATGAACACCTATGAAAGCGTGGGGGGGTCTGAAAATAAAGGAGGGGGGGGCAGGGGAGCAGGGGTGGTGTAAAATGGGGAGGATTTGTCTGGAGAAACAAAACAGTGCACAGTCTAATGGCAACATTATCCACCTTATGTTGTGATGGGGGGTGTGTGTGTGTGTGGGGGGGGGGGGGGTAAGGATTGGGGGGA
>JAABNY020000108.1:5954901-5969838 GCA_015164015.2 Brevimyrus niger
AATGGGGGAAGGGGGGGGGGGTTTCAGGTGGAATTAGACAGAGGGGGGGGGGGACGTCCCAGAGGGAGAATGGGCCGGCATGCTGATGAGTCTTTATCACACCCCTGCCACCTCTCTTTGCCCCCTCTGTCTCTCCCTCCATCCCTCCCTCTGTCTCTCCCTCCATCCCAGCTCCTCACCACCCGAACTCCTGCCCTAGTTCACTCATCACCAAAGAGCCTCCTGCTTGCCAAGTGATTATTAATCTACCACCATTTCTATCGCCCCTGGTTTAAAGAGATTTCTTCGGCTTAAATCTTAGAGGCAGTGTGTGAAATACGCATCTCAGTTTCTGCTCCCCTGTGACCTTTTTACCTCATGACCCCATGTGTTTATTTGGTGCGGAGGGTTTGAATCACACATAGGTCACAAGGTCATACGCTTCTTCAATAGATAAACAACAATCATTTCCATGCCTACAGGGTTCCCTTAATGAACTAATTGATTGGAGCAGAGTTCGAGAGACATGACTCATTCTTTGATCCGTGGCAAGATCTTGGTTGAGACCTTCTTTTAAATAAAAAAGATAATTTTATTTAATGAAATTAATGAACAGGCAACTATAAACCTATAAGACTTCTGCATTAAAAGCAATCAGCTCTATAATAACTGGGCTTTGTAATGGTGGCACCAGCCACAACCAGTAAACATACACTGGAGACCTCACAAGACCATGATAACAGATCTGATCCATCATAAATACATCCGTTTGGCATTTCCCGGCGCTCCCCCATATGTTCTTCACGATCTTAACACCGCTTTATTGAAAAATGACACTGCAGACTCGTTGATGAAGTTAATTGGCCTTTTTGGGGTCTTTAAGCAAACAGGTGTTTCTGTATTAGGTTAAATCATATTCAGGTGTTACTTCTGATTAGTGTATTATTGAATAAATACGCACCTGCAAGCACAAATCAGTGTATAAAGGGTGTTAATTATGTGTTAATTTGATGAACCACGGATAGGTGTAGATGTAGACAATTAGCTTCTGAGAGTAAAAGGCACTGTGTTTTTAACAAATATAATGACCTCAAATGGGTACAATCTTTTGACTGGAAAACAGTGCAATCTAGGTAAACAATTTGCATCCATTTTGCCGGCTGTGTGTAAACAACTCTTTTTGATTTACAGCCAGGGACACCACAAGAGATTTCCTGGCCTGTGACAGAATATGATATTGGGCCCCCAATCCAATTGTGTTCCAATTTTTAGGGCCCGTGTCAGTCAGGGGCCCTTGGAATCATTCTAACTTTCCTCCCTTAAGTGGTACCCCATTCATGACTGCCGCCAGTACTGGGCCAAGCTGTTGTGCCCCCCCCAGAGCAGCATCAGTACCAGTGCCCCCCCATCTGGCAAGTCGGCGCCCCCTCAGAAGCTGGCTCCTTAGGCAGCTGCCTATGTCGCCTATAGGAATGACTGCCCTAACTGCAACTTTGTGATCAGAAATGACTCATCATGATAAAATGACACAGAAAGTGTCTTCAATCTATTTGTAACATTGTTCTTGCTCAAGTTATTGACATGAATGGTGGGTTTGGTTTCTTATACAATTGCTATAAAAATATATATTTCTTGCCTCTGCATGTGGGAGATTTGCTGTCTTGACTAGTTTGACAGGAGCTCAAAATCAAGCCAACACAGTTTATTAAATAGTGATAGACCGGCACCCCGTCTCGCCTGCCTCTCGCAGCCTATCCCTCCTCAGGCTCCCTCCCCATTACCGCAACCTTAATTTGATAAGCGGTTATTGAAAACCGCCAGATGGATCTATGTGAATGTGATTTGTTTTCTTCTCATATCTGAACCGATGACATTCTCAGAATGGAAGGATCCTCGCCGAATCGTTCCACCATTTCACATAACATTTATAATTCATTTAGTGCCGTTTTCCCATATTTCGGTTTCATAAACCCATCGGACATACAAAAAAGTTGTCGCTAGTGTCATTCAAAAATAACTAACATTATTGCTGTCCTTGGTATGTGGGGAGTGACGGTCAACGTTCAGGGGCTGTAGTGCAATTGAGCTTCTTCTTGCCACTTGGAAAAAGCCAGTGTGAAGAGCAATGGACATTTAAGTGGCAAACTTGACTTAATGCGATTCAAATATCTGTGCATTAATTAGACGCCGTCTAGGTTCACGTGAAGCTGAGCATAATCTATTTTTTATTATTTAAATTTGGCTCCTAGAGTTTTATTGCGGCCCCCTCTCCAGTGTTTGTTTTCAGTGCATTGAAATACACCAGTGAGTGATGTTTAACAGACAGCTGGTGGGTCGTTAAGTCTTTCCCCTTTGCCAAGCCGACTGAATCTGCCGGTGCCTCATGGGAGACATGCTGTCTGGCACGATCTTCCCACCTTTCCGTGAGCCGTGCGGCCATTGCAGGCTGGCGAGAAGCAGCCCTTTTGAGCTGCTCTTATTTTCGTCCCCACACTGCGAGAGTGGGAGGTGTTTTAATATTATATTGCAGGAGAATCATTTTGCATGTCAGGGGAATTCAGGTTGCTACAGTTATTGCCGTCTCTATCTTCCTCTCTGTTTCTCCTTCTCATTCTCTCTCTCTCTCTCTCTCTCTCTCTCTCTCTCCCAAACACTCTGGGTCTCTCTTTTTTTTCCCCCCAACTCTTCCCCATCTCTCTCTTCTTCTCTATCTCTCCCTCGCTCCTTGCATTTCCTGACAGCCCATCTGTTTGCTTGCAGGACTACATTTTAAAGGTCTATACACCTGTCAACATGTCTCCGAGACAGGGGAATGGGGAGTGGGGGGCAAGAAAAAAGTACAGGAGAGAAAATATCACCAGCTGATGAGCTTAAACACCAGCCTAGGCTCCGATCTATCGGGCAGGACGAGCATAAATCCTTTAATTACTTCTTAGCTGGATTTTTTAAAATGCAAGCAGTTGTTAACTCAGTAACATTTCATTGGTTGTTACAGTGGAATGGACAATGACACAGATTCACTGACACATAAATGAGATGTGAGGTATCGGTTTTCTTTTGTCAGACAAGAGGTAGGTTTTTTTTTTTTTAAAGTGGGCATGTGTTTGTGCTTCGGTGGTAAAGTGGCTCTGGGAAATTATGGGATGTCAAGCCGTGAGTGCTGGTGAGTCTTAAGGGTTTTGTTGACACAGGATGAAATAAAATGCCTTTTTCTTGTAATTAAGTTGCGGACGGCTTATCTAAATGGCGTCTTCTGCTTAATTTGTCCGGGAAATGTCTTACGATGAGCACATAAGCGATACTTCACTGTGACTAAAGTACTGCTGTCAGGACTTAATACGGACAACATTTTCTATTTTCCTAAATTAATTTAAACAATTTAGACATGATATAAACTGTTTCATTAATGGAACAAACATCTACGTTTCAGCAGCTCAATTTAATTCACTGTGAGCAATTTAATTATACTTTAATGATAGGAGAATTCACAAGGATAAATCACTATTTACATTTGAGCCCTATATAATTTAAACCCACCGTTTGTTGATATGTTTTGAGCTTTGTACCAGAATGGGCAGATTAAGATCTCAGTGCCTTGTCACAATTCATAAAGCGTTTCCCCACGGTTGAATACGCTGGCATGCGGTTTGTGGTTTGCGGTGTAGTTTGACCCCCCCCCCCCCCCCACCACCCCCCCAGAGGGGGGGGTTTGATTCAGTCAGAGGCACCGAGGGTGTAGTGCATGTTCCTCATATGTTTTTAAGGCATGCAGTCAAGTGAGTTGCCCATAGTGTGTGAAGGGATGTTTGGGCTGGCGTCCCATCCAGGGTGTTCTGGGACTCAGTGACCCTGTAACCAGATAAGGGAGTGTGAGGAAAAGATGGGTGGATGAAGTAAATATGAAAAAGCTGATTTTACATTTTGCATGAGTTCATACCTGGCAGTGAGTTGGGGGGGGGGGGCAATACAGATCTGCTCACATTAAGCTGAATGTTAATGTTCTTACATCAGGAACCCCCCCCCCCGGCCGCCACCGACAGCGAGTGTTCATCAGTGCAGCAGCAGAACATGTGATTCACTAGGCCGCAGTTCTAGAATGTGCCAGAAATCCATAAAGTTCCTGCCCCCCTGAGTCATAAGCAGGACACAGCTCTATTCCACGACGGAAGCTATCTGACTACTCATTGGCGGTGTCGGACCCATGTAGCCATGCGAGGTGCCACGAATATTCTAGAAAGAAGGATCGATGACCCAGAGAAGAATATCCAGTTAGCCTCATACTCTGCAGTATAAGGAGATTATCCCCCAAGGATGACTTTGGGATTTTCTGGGGGGGGGGGGGGGTATAAGACCATAAGGCCATAATTTATACAAAAGGTGCTGAACTTATCATTAGCCAATGATATTCTTTTTGAATCAGCTGTTAGCTTGGGCCAGTGCCCCAGTGGCTGGGCTGTCATCTTTGCTCCTGCCTGGCGCAACGTAATAAGGAAGGAATGGGGGCCCCAACCGGGGTCGCCCATCAATCCTACTGCTGGACACACCTCACGGCGTGTCCTAAGGTATCTTTAGCGACCGTCTGAATTTTCTGCCTGGCGCAGGGCAGACTGTATCTACAGAGAGCACAGATGTCCCTGCATGTCAGCCTAATTCGATCTTAACTAAACACATTATAGCCCAGCAAGTAAATGCCAGTCAGAGGCTCCGACGCTCTCCGTTGCAGACTTGTGAAGATGCGATAGCCTTTATCGCGGCTTGGATCCTCCATCCCATTCAGCTGCATCATTTAACATTGTACACCACTTCCTAGGCGTGCTCCGATTTCCTGCAGCACTCCAAAGACATATGGCCGGTGTCTCTAAATTAAGATAATTGGATGTGTGAGTGTGTGTGTCCTGTGATGGACTGTTTTTGCTCGATAAGCGATTATGAGAGATACATGGATGGATGACTAGATGGATGGAAGGATATAAATACTGCCAGACAGTGCCAGGAAAGGAGTGGCCGTTTTTAGACGGCGCTTCCAGTGGTATTGCTCAGCACATGGGTCACTTAACCATGGATTATTGAGATATATGCATCCTTCAAAAAGCTATTACCCCTAGACAGTGCATATCGATTTTTAAAAATCTGTTCATTAATATAAAAGGGAGAGATGTTTACCCTACAGTGTATCAATTATAAAAATTCATCAGATTTAGCGACAGCTAAATTTTTTTTTCCCTAAACAGAATCAACAAGTGTCTTTTTGAAATATGAAATTACCCAGTAATTACGGGATTTATATGCTTCCAGCACACTAGTTGAATTCCCATTGATAAATCTGCCCCAACAATGTTTACTTCCGAGACCCCTTAAACGTTGTCTGACAATGCAGGGGTGTGTGTACATGCCCTTTCTGGGCTCCCTCACCGAGACCCGCACTTCCCTAATGTCTCCTCTGATCTGTGTGTTTGCTTCGTGGGCTGTCTTACAGGGGGGGGCGCACACGAAAGACGGTAGCGGCGAGGCGAGCGGGGACGCTTTCGTAACACCCCTGTCATCTCCAAGCTCAAAATGTCAGGAGCTACGTAAAAATAAACAGCGCGGGAAATCCTCCAGGGAGACTCGGCTGCCGCTACTCAGTGGCAATTTAATAAGGCATGTGGTTTATTCTCCTCATTGGCTCACGTTGTCTCCCAGAATCCTCAGGGGGGACCCGCATGTTGTCAGAACTGCTGCCTCTAAAGCATCAGAGGAGCGGAGGATGCGGAAGAAGCTCCTCAGACGCACTCCACTGCAGGATCCAGGTGTCCATGGCCTGCTCAGACCAGCAGCCCTGGGCTTTGACGTCCCAAGTCCCAGCTAATGGGAGGCCTTTTAAAGCCTGTCCTCTTCTGCCATACACTTCAGCAAAAACTACCCGAATGAGAGGACAAAAGATTTCCTCAAAATGCTGATCTTCTTTCCAATCTCATCACTGCTGTGATGAAATTCGCCATTGGACAAGCTTTCATGACATAACAAAAATGGCTTTTGGCAAGAAGCCTTTCCAGTGATGAAGGCCGCAAGCAGGATGTGTTCTCGAAACGCATCTTAAAACCAAGTTTTGCCATCAGACAGTTTCCTTTTTTTTTTTTCCTGATTAGGAACTTTAATTTAGAATTCCATTAAACCCTATCTTTGCACTTTCAAGAGCTCTTTGTCAGCTTACGGGCGATGCGGGATGCGTCACCTCCACCACCTGCCGTCTCTGGAAACAGCTGTTCGTTCCCCTTGTCGGTTACCATATTCTGTCTCGCCTCCGTCGGCCCGTGTCCTGCGGGATGATGGGAATGTGAGTCATGTGACTGGTTGCCATGGTGAGGACAGATCTGCTGTGTGCGCCAATGGCAGTCTGGCACTAATGAGGCGACAGAGTGGCAGAGGGTCTGATGGTCCCCCCCACCACAAAAACCTACAACTGAAAGGAGGCTAGCAGTCTTAAACCCCTGGACTGCTTTTTATGAGTTGTGCTCCCCTGCAGTGTTTCTGTGCGTATGTGTCTATACACATGTATCAGGTCATTTTGTGTATTTTACTGCTACCCCCCTGCCCAGTCTTTTCATGCTTCTGTTTTATGAGACTCATTGACATGCACCAACAGAGGTCTAACTGAGCCGCGAGAGGACAATTCACTGCTGTGGATGCAGCTGGAAACACGGCAGCGGTAATATTGACTCAGGTTTAGAGCAGAAAATGACAACAGAGTAATTTAATTCCCAGCCCAGAGCATTTAGTTGTCTGCTCCACAATGGATACGCTGTTATTCAGCACTTAAAAACAGGAGATGCTATAGCATAGTCTTTTAGAAAGAAAAAAAAAAGCATGAACTGACCTATTGTCTGCGGCCCATGTGAGGGAGATAGATGTCCCTAAATCTTTTTTTATTCCCTGGGTGACAGAAGGGTGAACAGAGAAACAATCTTGTTTTTTGTTTGAAACAATAAATATTTTTCTAAATATTTTTTGCAATATGTAAAACCAGTATACCTTCCAGAATATCACTGATGAATTAAGATTTCGGACCTTGTGGATACGGAGGCTTTGTTTCTCCTTGACAAATCGGTGTCTAGAAAATAGCATGTAACGTGTAAATTGAGCCATAGGATGTACTTTCTGTACGGCCCTAATGAGGAAATAAATAGACCGAGGATGACAGGCGTGCTGTATATTAGTAGTGCTTCAGTACTAAAACATTGTATGCTTTAGGGCAAGGGGACTGACATTCGAATGCTGACAGTTTTATTAGCGGAATAGCGGTTAACATTTCAAGCACATGGTTGTGATATTTAAGAACGCGACCGCAACGTTAAACATCGGATCATTTTACAGCGCGTGTGTACGCGTCCGCGGCCGCGCGCAGTTACCGCGAAAGTGGCACCGCAGGCGAGTCGCGTGCGCGATGGCGGAGCAAAGGCTGTATTCAGGACATGTGCTTTTTAATGGAAGAGTGCCGCCTTTTCTACCTCAGATCTGTTTGACGTGCTTCATCTATCTGACTTGTTCTGCGGCTGGCATGAAGTCGTCCAGCCCTGAAGTGCTACGTGGTAACCGTGCTGCATGAGGCGGGAAGCTAAATTATTTAACAAGAACCTTCTTTTTCTTTCTTTCTTTCTTTCTTTCTTTCTTTCTTTCTTTCTTTCTTTCTTTCTTTCTTTCTTTCTTTCTTTCTCATAACGCGGGGTTAAAAGATATATTATCATTCGACTGCCTGGCGGATTACAATGTCAGCACTTTCCTGCTTTCACAATGGTAGCCGTTATTTGTTCTCCGGATCGGTCGTGAATAGGAATATCCTGCCTGTAGATATTTTACACCAAAATCCCTGGATACATGCTTGAATTGTGATAATTAATAAGCGCTGTCCGGATGCAGGCGCCTCAGCGTAACAGAATCATAAGCCGTTGTATTTGATTTTACACAATATTCTCAGTGGCGGCGGATTTCAGCGGGAAAATATTCCATTTGCGCTTTGTGCATGTTGCCCTGCGCTGAACATCTTTTAAAGGATTTCTGTACAACAAAAGATTATTAATTTTTTATGCATGAACACCCGAGATCCACACTGAGACGGGAAGGGGCGGGGGGATCTCTGCGCGGAGACGTTCACACTGTCCACCTCTAAAAGGCACTAAGCAAATTCATAGGCACGACGTGGGATCCCGCGGATCATCCGAAAGCCAGCAAATGTCACATCTGCATGGCAACTGATTAATTAATGTCCCTCCAACGTGGGACATTAGTCGTGGGGAGGCCTTTGCGAACCTTGGCTCTTGATTTGGGTGATTAACGTATCAAAATGTTACAGTCCCACATTGAAATGATACCCTCCCCATTCCTCTCCCACCCCCCCTACCAACCTACTACAATATCCACTTAGAACTTGTGATTCTGCACTATAGCAGAATGCACCCTGTATCTTTAGGGCTGATGGACTGCAGATAAGGGATTCAGGTGGGATATGTACTCTTCTCTGTTTTGTCTGGGTGCCCTATCAGTGCTCAATGCCCCTCCTGAGACTATGCCAAAAAGAGATGTAAAAAAAAAAAACCTTCATCATCCATGAGGTTATGAACAAGTCATTATGTATTTGGCAGGTAGTTTTATCCAAGGTGACATAATGTTGGGAAGAGAGAGTTAGACAGTCTCCGGAGCAATTAGAGTTAAGGGACCTGCCCAGGCAATTCTGCAAATGGAGGGATATGAACCAATGCCCTGCTGATCACCAGCATAGCATCCTAGCCTGCATAGGAATTGGGAGAGTGGTAATACTGCAGATATTTGTGGTAATCTGTGGTAATGGGGAAAAAAAAAATAAATACATTGTGAATGGGAATGATGGTTTTTCTGGTGGGGATGGAAATAAAATCTATGGCAATACTGCGGTAATGGTAATGAAATTGACCGTATATGCGTCTTCTCTTATCTGCTGTATTAATTATAAGTCGCTTTGTTCTGTTAAATTATTTGTTCTTGGCCCAACACCAACTGGTGGCAGTGTCACGTGGGTAATTTAATGATTAAGTTATTTAAAAGCAAGTATGGATATGTTGAGTTTTGATGAACGTGTGCATGGGGTAGGGATGTTCGTGATAGATGCGGGGATGGGGGAGGGACAGTTGGGTGTTTGCGAGGACGGACTGGGATGGGGACAGATATCATCCGCGTGCAGCCCGACTTCTGTGGCTGAGCCACCTGCCACCCTCATGCAGTGTGAGTGCTCAGCCTTGTGCCTCCATAACACCAACATTTAAACACGGGCCAGACATGCCCCCTAACACCCTACAGCACGACTGGGAGAAATAATACTATATAACGTAACCCTGTGAGGTGGGGGGAGGGTCCTTGGGATCCCCAGCATAAATTATATATCACAAAATAAATGGTATGGTTAAGGGAATGGAATTGCTCGGAGAGAATGGGAGTACGTTTGTCAGGAAGCAGTGATGAAATTGAGTTGTGATATATTCTGTTTATCAGGAAGGGATTTCGAATTATACTTTGTTTCTCTGTGGGCCAGCAGAGCGCAGCCAGACATAATTAAACGCCGAACTCATATCTTGGGGGAGTGAATCGGCGGGGCAGGGAGGGTTTTCGTCCTGCAGCCCCGTGGCTGTTTTAAGAAAATAAAGTTTACGTAACCGAGCGAAACGCCGCCCCCAAATAAGGTTCCTCAGAAAAGTAAACAGTAGAAATATTTAACATTTAAATGGCTTATTTGTGCAGCAGTGGCCCTGGAGGGAGTTTGATTCAATTAAAACAAAACAAACAAAAAAAAATAAATAAAACTCCAGGCCCACACAAGTACTGTACCAATCAGGAATCAGGCCAGATAGACAACCGCAGGAAAGGGGCTCGTCGGAAATCCCAAGCGCTGGTGTCAAAAACGTGCAGTGCAATCCAAGTGAAAACCTCCCAGAATTTTCTGGATGCAGCCCCTGGATGCAGACACAGTGTAATGCTTGGTTCATGCGTTTGGATTATATGATTTATGAAAGGCCTACGCTGTATATTTCAACAATTCTGAAGCCTTAATACGGGGTCGTTAACTGAGGGGGTTACAGAGTGACACACAGCTGATGTATAGCATTAGCAAATCACGCGTTATTTTCTATTTTGGTATCATACATATTTGTCATAGTGCTATTAGCTATATGGTATGTATGTGGTAGTATAATCATAAAATGTATTCAAACATAAATATGTTGAATTATATATACAGAAATGCTATCGCAGTATTGCGACCACAAGAAAATATGCCATCTTCCAAAATCTCCAGCAGTATAGCAGAAAGCTGACAAGTAACATAAAAATTCAAGTAATCAAATAATGATTAAGCGTCAAACATTCATTCATTGATTTGAATCACTGTATAATGCTTTCCCAGGGAACTGTGAATCAAAATTTATCTTGGCATGTCCGTTTGTTTCCCTTTCCTTTGGGATTTTTGCACTGAAAGACTTTCAATGGCTCTAATATCGAGAGCAACAATTTACTGTTTGTAATAGTTTGAATCTCTGCCAGCATTTCCGTTTAGCTGTATTGCCGTAGTGTCCTGTTATATAACATTCCCTGGTTCAGGGTTTTTCTTTGGGCTCAAGCAACATTGGAGAATCCAGACAAATAAAATGGAAACACTGTATAGACTTGTCTTCCCACCTCTATCCCAGACCTCCCACTTCATCGATCCTGACTCCTGCGCTTGTCCTCCAGACCACCAGGGTGCACACTTCTGATTGGGGAGAATCCAATCACTGTGAATTAGGAAATGTCCACCCCCCCCAGGCAGACACCGTGAAATGGGTTCAGATGTGGTTCAAGGCCCTGGGCTCACTTTACCCCCAACCAGGTACATTTGCTTTGGACCATTAGCACTGCGCGACCCTGATGTCTTGCTGTCCACGCCCTGTCACCCCTGTAGAAACCCCATACTCAGCCCTAGACTCTCATTAAAAGCCCTGGGCCCTCCAGTTCTGTTTCCAAGAAGATGGTTCTCATGTCTTACTTCATCTCCTCAGTGGAAATGGACCCTCGACACAGTTTCAGCAACAGCGTCAGAATGAGGCGCCAGCTCGGGAAGCTACGATCATGCCGCTTACCTTCACAATCGATAGCCCAATCGTCAGAACTGATTGGGTTCTGCATCGCTCACCATCGGTTTGCCTCCTGTGCACGACTGTGTCTTGCTGATTGACAGCATCAACTCATAATGTTGTCTTATGGCTCTGAACACATTGGGGTTAGTGACTGGCCACCACTTTACAGGGGTTTCATTGTTAATGTTGTATTCCATGGAAATTTCCTGAATACGTTTGACAGGTACCAGAAGCATCAGGCCAAACCCCCATGTCCTGTCAATTTCTGCACAGCAGCGAGACCCAGTGGTTTGCTCATAGTTCCCAGAACCTTAAAGGGGGCGTACTAGGTATCCAGTGAGGTATGGGGAAGGGAGGGGCGTGGGGGGCTGGACTGTGATGTGTTGAAAAGGCTACCAAACCTGTCAACCCTGTGATTTATTATCCGGCACAGTGCCCCCAGGCCCAGTCATGCTGACGCTCCCACCCCCCTACCCGGCTGCCAGCCCTATCCAGGGACAGTCGCACAGCACGGCCACATTTAATGCACGGATGGGAGCAATATCACGGCGTTCTGCTCTGCCGCTGTTGGCTGACATTTGAATGTATGTGTTTGACATCAGAGGTGCAATGTCTATGGTGGCCAAGTTAAGTCCGTAATGCAAGGTTGGCCATAATGACAGATTATCCCAGGAGGATGACTGTCCTGTTGCTGCAGATGGCCGCATGGTCATCATAGGTGCGTCACAAACAGAGTTTGTATACTTTATCGGTCAAACCACTGATTTAAAAAAGGGGACTAAGTCCTTCAAAGGTGTTTCAGTTCCAGGACTAGCTGTACCTTTTCTGGGGCCCTAGGCAAAGCTTAATTTAGGACCCCCCCTCTACCCAGAAAGTTGACGATCATTACACTTCCTTCATAGAGCAGGTAGGGCAAAGCCCCTAGGAAACTGCCTATTCTGCCTTTAGGGCCAGCCCTATTTGCATCGACACCTTCTCCAAGGGGGGGTCCCCTTGTTGTGTTCCCCAGCACTGGGAGGTTCATCTCCTTTGCTGCTCCTTCTGTGATCTAGCCTTGCCAAATAGATATCTCCCTTCTTGTCGTATGTGCGACCTACTGGACACAATTGCAGCAGTAAGATAATCCATACCTACTGCTCTGGTCACACGTTCATTCCCACTTAGGGAGAGGCATTCATCAAACCTGCAGTTCCTTTTTGGAGGGTTAGGGAAAACCAATGCAAACAAGGGGAGAATACTGAAGCCTCACAACTAGCCTGTAGGAATTGAACAGGGGTTGAAAGTTGTTTGGCCTCCAGGGTGCCCCCTCCCCTGTCATTCACTGATTCAAAACATATTGTCTAGTGATCATATTGGCTCCTCTGTATGAATTTTGGCCCCTCTTACACCCCCCACCATAAAAAGGTCCTAGAATCACTCGGGACTTAAACCCATAACCCTAGCAGCGTGAGGCCGCAGACCACCATGACCACAGACCACCATGAAAAATAAAGCTGACTTCCCTCAGAGCCAACAAGCTAATTCCAGACATGGCAACTGACCTCTCCATGCCAAGCACTTCTTTTTTAGTACGCTACTTTCACATGTCCGGCTCTCTGCCCAAGACCCGCAGTATAGATCGAATAAGAGCAGCATCTTGTGGGCCTTGATTGCTGAGCCGTAGTCATTTTTATTCTGATGATGTCGAGATGCTAATGCCTTGTAATCAGGATTGTGTTGCTTAAGTAGAATTACAATTGGCTGAAACTTCAGTGCTGATTGATTGCTTTGCCGGTGGGTCGGTTTGGCTGACCTTCAATTTCTCAGGCTTCTTGGCGCTCTCTATTTTTAAGAATGCCTCCTGCTCCTCCTGCCGTTGTTGGAGCTTGCTTAATATTTCCAGAGGAAGCATCACTGTTGGCCTCCACAGACGGGCGCGAACACAGTACCATTAATGAGGTAATTGGAAAGGGGCGAAACCGAATCATTTGATATTTTCACATGTTCGACACAGAAAAAAATGAAGGAAATGCCCTCAACAAACGAAGTTGTATGTGATCAGGTGAGGCTGTTGTTTTCTTGAGCTGACCTTGATAGTTTGCGTTGGATTTGATGGTACTCGACACCCCTGGGATAGTTTTTATTATTATAGGGAATTGAAAGGACACTAAGCAACTAACAGGGTTCTATTAAGCCGGATGAAATCCGTGAGGACTTGAAGTGATACAGAGGGAGGAAACAAGAGTGGAAATGAGCTTCCGCATCATCTCCAGGAGTTTGCTGGCTAAGAAAGCCCATCTGGGGAGAGGAGGAAGCCCCAAATTAACTTACCAAGTGTCTCTAACAGTGTGGCACCCTTCAGACTCCCAGAAGTATTCCTTGGCATGGAAGGTGAGCATAACACACGTGGATTTCCAGAGCCTTTAAGATCAAAACCAATTTTTGCAAAGTGCCGGTTTTGGTTTTTCACACTCTGGAGTCGGCAAGAGTCTTGTACGGAAAAAAAATAAATCAATCTCTCAATTGGTTCTGGGTTCACGAGCAGTGATTTAAAGCATATGTTCCCTAATTACATTAATGAGAAATTGTTAATTGGCATTGAGCCGGCCCTCCGCACAGGGGTCTCTTAATGTCACAGTCACGTTGACGATCTTCAGGCTCCGAGATCGAGGCTGCCCAAGAGAGAGCAGTACAGGGTCTCTCCCATCACCCAGCCCCTCCATCTCGAAGTATTACATTTCCCACAGAGGGGATAATTATTCTCTGTGCTATTAACCTCAAAGTGGAGGATGCTCTTTTGACCTCCGTAATCCATGTCTGCTGTGAGATAATAACTTTTAGCCCACGCTAAGCGTGAGCATGTATCCTTTTAGATTATCTACAGAACACAAATTTCAGTGGTTGGCCTCCCCCAATATATTTTCGAGTTATTTAATGCTTCAGAGAGATGATTTCCTTTTTTATAACGTAGAGCAGTAGTTAGCACAGTCACCTCACCTCTGGAGACCAGGGTTAGATTCTCCACCCAAGCCCTACATGTGTAGAGTTTGCATGTCATCGTGTGGTTTCTTCCAGTTTCCCCACACAGTTCAAAAACATGCTAACAAATTGGACGTATCACATTTTCCGTAGGTGTCAACGTGTGTGTGAATGGATCTGTGCCCTCTGGTGGGTTGGCAATCCCAAAGCTTCCTGGATAGGCTCTGGACTGACAATCAGGGCTGGCTCTACCTTTTCTGGGTCCCTACGCAGAGCTGTACTTGGGAGGCCTCCCTATCAAGGAAACTGATGATCATTTCAGTTCCTCTCGATTTGAGTTATTATAGACGTGCTCTTTCTTGTGGCGCCACGCTCATCATTCCCAGCATCCCTAATAAAACGAATGTCAAACTAATGAGATTCATTCACAGCCCCCATTGTCGATATTTACACTTGATGACTGTGTAGACGTTCCAGGAGAAGCGACACCCCGTGTTAAATAATACAGCTGTCTCTGTAAATTTCAATGTAAATGTCATGTCAGTGCCACGCACTCCTTGATGGACCATTCAACAGGAAGATGGCTGCATGCCTGGCTGGGGGACGAGAAGTTGAGTCCTTGGGAGTCGGTAGAGAATTGCATCTCTTATCTTATCTCTTAAGACAACTGAAAATTCCTCCTCTCTTCCTAGGTAACCCCTGTAAGGTTCTTCATAACCTCTTCGGGGAAGAGAAGGATTGGGGGGGAGGTCTACTTTTAACTACCTTCAGAACTTGAGAAAAGGTGGGTCGGGGGGGGGGGGGGGGCGGGGGCACCGTTCTTTGCACCGTGGGGTGGGGATGGGGCGGCGGTCGCGGCTGTAGGGGAGAAGTGGGGGGCCCC
>JAABNY020000108.1:6000832-6012678 GCA_015164015.2 Brevimyrus niger
TGTGGGGTGGCGCCGTGGCCTGGGCAGGGGGCGGCCGGCCAGGGGGCGGCGGGGGGTTTGGGCCCGCGGAGCCCGCCACCCCCCCCCCCCCCCCCCCAGTGACTGGTCAGACGGAGGGGGGACGGGGGGGGGCATGCAGCTCATCTCTTCGTGACTGTCCCTCCATCCCGTCTCTGCCTGCTAACCTGACCTTGCTGTGTCTGTCCACCCAGAAAGCCTCACCTTGAATCATCGTTGCATTTATGTCATTGCAGACTGTGGGGTCGGCAGCTGGAGGGGGGGGACGGGGGGGGTGGAGGGACAGACGCTGAACTCTTCCACCTGGCAGGGAGTCAACACCCCCTCTCCTCAGGAAACAGGCATAACACGGCTAACAAAATCCAACATGTGCATTAAGGCGTCCATCTTCCAGGGGTGTGTACTGGAGTGTGCTCAGCGCCTCCTGTCCCGGTTACTGAGAGTCCAATGTTCCACTTCCCTGCAGGGTTTCTGCACTCCAGACTCCATAGTGCTATAACGGGAATCTCCTCCCAGTTTTCTTTGGACCTTACCCTGTGAGACAATCGACGGGATATTCCACTAAGAATATCAGGGGCCTCGAGGAAATCTGTCAGCCCCACCGGGAATCAAATTAAAGGTGCAAAGTTGATCAGCAGGTGCTGCCGCTGACTCACGGAGGGGGGGGGGAGGGAGGGGTGTATTTTTCGTTCTCCTCTAAGGACGGGGGATAAAAGAGATACAAGCCGAACAGCACAGGCCTTACAGGAGCAGGCGAGTCTGGGGGAGAGAGAGTAGACAATGTCTGGGTCCCGTCACGCTCCAATAACGGCCGCAATGTAATTTCCACACTGCCACTATGGCAGAGCAAGTCCACACTACACAAGGAAGGACAGAAAACAGCTATTACCTCACAAGCAGCCTAAACGCTTGTACGCCAGTGCGGATTAATGGGCAGAACGGCCGACTTCATCGAAATTCTCCTGGGTATGCTCTTGGTTTGTGTTTGGAATTTAGGGCATTTTCGTAATAAATAAAGAGGAAAACTTTTGTTTTTTTAAAATCAAAAGTAATATTTTTAATCAGAACACAGCCGACGGTGACATAAATCATTCGGGTTGCTGAGCCTCCATGTTTACCTTTGCCATTCCCAAAAACGAAGACCACAGTCTATTAGCAAAACGAGTGAAGATATAAACTTTCACGGACATCAGCTGCACTTCAGAGACCCGCGACCAGTCCGGATCAATGCCGGTCTAATTGCAGATACCATTAGTGTCCATTGATTAACTAATTGTTATTGTTGGCGCTGTCGTCTTAGATCATAAGGTTGCGAATCACACTTGTCTTCGTGACAAATCCTATTATAGAAGCATCATGTGATGGCAGCTTAAAAACAACCACCAGTAAATCAGAGCGAAACACTTAGTATACAGTGGAGAAACGAGGTCCTATTTTATGGTTAATTGTGTGGTGAGTGGTTCCATCCATTCATCTACTAACTGCATATTCCGGTCAGGGTCAGGGGGTGGAGTCTGTCTCAGGCTGCATTGGGCACAAGGCAGGGGTGCAAGGAGACGCTAATCATTTCCTTTTTCACGTGACGTAAGTGTTTGTTTGTGTTCAAGCCGGGATTTAACTGACTCCTGATCAGCCAGTCTGGAGCAGGAACCTGTGGGTGAGTCAAAGTTAGGGTTAGGGACAGAGGTGGAAATTCCAGGCACGGAAAGTATAAATACAGACCAAGATTTTGTTTCAGCCAACCAGTTGAGTACTGTTTGACTGTGACTCTTTATGCTCAGCTGGTTGGTTGAAAGTAAATCAGATTTTTACATTCTGGACCTGAAATTGCCACCTCTGGCTAGGGAGTACCCCAATATGCCGGCACACCGTACCTGTCTTTGGTAGTCGCTGAGCCCCAGGACAATGCCCCCTACGTCTGATTGGTTGCAGAGTAGAAACAAGACCAGTTCATACATCAGGCAGTGGCGGGTTGTGGGGTGGGGGGGGGTTGGGGTAAGATTAGGTGCAGGGACCTCTATGCTAATTCACCCCCAATTCCCCAGTCCCATGCGACCAGGATTTGGGTAGCCTGTTTTTTTCTTTTGGGGGGGGGGGGTAAATGGAATAGGAATTAACCTTCACATGTTGACACCTTCGTACAGCTGCCGTATTAAATGCTACTATCACGGAGAAACTTCCGGTACAAGCATACATTTGCATCTCATTGGGGGGTTGGGGGGCCGGCTGGTGCAAAATTTATTCATTATGCATGGGGAGGGATACTTAACGCTGAGAAGAGTAACCAAAAATCTAAATGCTATTCCGTGGGCGTTTTGATTCATGAGCTGTTTTTTCCCAGCTTTCGCTGTAAAAACGTGTGGGAGGAGCTCGATTCATTTCGCCTTCCCGCCCCCACGCCGCGTCCCATTGGTCAAAAGAGGCTCGTCGAAAAACAAACAACAGTAATGAGCGTGCATTTGACAAGGCATTTTCCTAAATTCTCCCAGGTCGGAAAGCACCTGACCCGACAGGATACAGGGATGCCCGTCCTCCCTTTCCCTAGCAGAAGGTATCTGGAAGCCTTTCTGCCCTCATGTGAAATTTGGCACGATAGAAGCATGTACACAGCGCCCCGAATGCCTGTCAGTTTCCTGGAGGACTTTTATGGGAAAATTCCTCTCTAAACAATATTGGTTTTATGACACAGAATAACGGCTCTAGTACAAAAAAACACAGAAAACACAAATTCAGGCCCATCGTGCATAATTCCCAGGCCTGGGACAAAATTACTTCCACCAGACCCTTGTTTTGCACAACTCCTTCCACATGGGCTTTATCCTGGGCCAACCCCCAGTCTGGGACCACTTCCCCAGGTGTTACCCCGGCAACAGTGAGCCTGCACAGAGTAATAGGACAAAAATCACAGCCCATGACAAAAGCACCTCGTACTAACCAATGCTAACATATATCAATTACATGATCACCTCATCATGCTAATGAACATCTGAAAATCCTCGGTTCGGCCGATGCTCCAGCTAAGATGTCAGAAAGACACAGAGAGCTTTTGATTTTGGTCACCAACAACTACCGAATCCTTTGCAAAGAGAAGAACACAGCTAATGGCACAATAAGATAACGCCCTGTTTACGCACTGAAAACGAAGGACTTCAGATGAGTTGTGTGAAGCCAGAGACATTGCTAAAAGCAAAATGAGACTATTGCTGGACTAGATGTGGTGAGGCGATGCCAGCATGTTACAGGTCTTGAACATATTACAGTTTGGCAGCTACCTTGGGATTGTTACAGCATTCAGCCACTCCGAATCCATAACTGCAAGCGACAGACACAATCACAGGTTAATAATGGGTGGACAAAACTTGCTCTGCACCAGCTCCAAAGAGCGGGACTTCGGAAAATTTCGTCAAATTCGTCCAGACAAACGGCTCCCACCTGAGAGCTGCACTTCCCAATGGCAGAGGGATATTTACGGGACCACAGAAGAACCATGCTTCCTGGAAGAGAGGCTCGGCAGCCTGGCTCCCTCTCGTCGTCCCCGTCCTTAAGTGCTGTGTTAGCTGCCTCCTTTCAATTCGTTCCAGGCTGAGACTCGTCTAATTGCTCGTGGCCAGGGAGCGAGAGCACTCAGCAGAAAAGCTGCACTGCCCGTATATCTCGGTGGTAGACTGGGGCACACCACTCCGTCTCAGTGAGCACAAACATAATTATCACACAAAATAACTAAACACGACCAGAGGTGGAAATTTCAGGTCCAGAAAGTAAAAATCCAAACCAGGATTTTGTTTTAACCAACCAGTTGAATATAAAAAACCACAGTCACAGAGTACTCAAATGGTTGGTTGAAACAAAACCTTGGTCTGGATTTTTTTATATTTTTTTTTGGTCTGCATTTTTACTTTCTGGACCTGAAATGTCCACCTCTGAACACGACACAACAACTAGAATCAAGACCTGCTATGACAGTGCTTCTCAGTCCAGTCCTTAGGACCTTGCAGACAGTCCACATTCTTGCTCCCTCCCAGCGCGCCTGTACCAGTTATTCTGTGTTCTCGATTGGTTGATTGTTTGGCTTAGGTACGCTAGGAGCTGGGTGGGAGCAAAAACGTGGACTGTCTAGGGCCTTCAAGGACTGAGTTGAGAAGCACTGAACTAAGACCAAGCCAATGTCAATCAAACATCTACAAAGCACAAGGAGAAAACCTAAACCTTTAGACTTGGCCCAACCCCCAATCGTGTCACTGGGAACCTCAGATTCACAAGAAAAGGCCCCTGATTTTGCCAGCTGACTCTACTTATCTCTAACAGCATAATCAACCCAATCAAGGCCAGCTGAACTTCATTAAGCGCGGCGTCTGCGGGCACAGTGCTGACGATCAGCTGCTGTGGTTTATTGATATCACGAAAGCAGTAGCTAAAAAGCAAACAGGAAGTTTGCTTTGTGGTTTAATGTTGTGCCAGAAACAAGGATTCGCATGCATTGTCTAATTCTTCCAGTTCTGGTTTCTTTTCAGCTGCATTCTTCAGCTACAAAGCGACCCCATACAGCCTACTTGTCCCCCTGATTAATGAGCGAGTCGGGCTCGCAGTCTCTCTGCGGCTCTCGCTTTGACCCGCCGCGGCTCCTCCTTTTTCACGGACTGATGTGCTGGGGAATGAGGACCTGAAGGGAGCCCTCCGTCCTCGGCGTCTCCTGCTCAGAGGAGAACGGGAGAGGGAGAGGTACATCTGCTGAGAGCAGAGCTTTAAATACACAGAGGCTTCAGAGGGAACTGTCGCCCTTTGCATTTTGGCGAGATGCCCTATTGGTTTATAACTTTCTTCTCATCTCTTTTTTTTTTTTTTTTAACTTCCTCCTGATGATATCTGGTATTTAAAGTTTTCATTTTAATTGGGTCCTTTTAATGTGGAAAGTGTTTGTTTTTTATTATGACAAATCATTCTAGTTAGCTTATGAAGCATGAAAATGTTCTTTTGCTGGAATAAATTAAATAAAATGTTGTTTACTCATTGTTGATTCGTTACTTGCTGAAAATCTGGATGATATGGGTCTTCTGAATGGGCCTCTTTATGGTGACAAAAAGGTGGTATTTTGTGTGCTTGTGAGCCTTGTAATGTGTGACAGAGACTTCCATTGTAAAATACGCTTCTGGGCATTTGAGAGACACGCCGGGCCTCAAAGGCTGTGTGGAGGAATTTAGGTGAGCGTTTGTAACATGTGCTCCAGCAAACTTGATCACACGTGGGGTGCTGCGTTCGAATTCCTCTGTATGTGTCAGCATGTGAGTCTGTCAGTGCCAATCACCATGAGGGGGGCGGGGCCTGATGGATGACATGTGTCAGTCGCCCATCTGGAGACGGCGCAGTTCTGGCGTTCTGTTGGCTATCGTGCAGTGAGTGACAGTCCGTGGGATGTGACTGACTGATGACAGTAGCAGGCGGTATAGCTGCATCCTTGCCTGGCCCAGGGGAGACCATCCAAGTATCATTGGGTACCGGCAGGTGAATATTGGCCCAGGCTGATCTAATAATCTGAGATGTTTCATTGTTCTAATACAAAATAAAGACACAAAGTTTCGATTCAGTGTTTTTAAAGATCGATGAGATATGGCTGTAGGGGTCCCCCCTGGGCTGATGAGTGGAGACCACACTTTCATTTCCAGGCTGGGTTTCTGCCACTGATTGTGGGAATTAGCTACGAATTGCCTGAAGAACTTTGTTTTACAAGCTTTGTTTAGGTACAAAGAATAGTCCATTTTTTAAAAGAGAAATTAGGCTGAAACTGACCAATTATTTTAGCAGAACCACTGTAATCTACTTTTCCTTTAAATTTTTTTATATGTATATTTTGGCTGAAAGAGTAAGAAATATAAAATAATTTTTGTGAAAAAATACTTAAATGTGACGTTGCTAGACGGCAAAATGAGTTGAATGTAAAGCATTTTGGGCCAGTTTTTACTCTTTCTTAAGTGAGTGAGCTTACCCACCAGTACCTACAAGCGGTATAGGCAGACCGCGGCCGAGCGCCGCGTCATTCACAAAGCAGTGAGTCCCACCGATTTGGAGGGACTGCGGCAGACAGCAAGGACGAGGGGGACAGACCTGCGCGATCTAACCGCCAATTAGGTCACGCGATGGATTAATTCCGCTTAGAGAGCTAATAAATGCAATTTCACAGGTAGAAATGAGACTGTTCCGGTGCGTCCCGTATGCTCAGGCTGGCTGAGGTCTTTGGAGAACAAAGAGCAGAGCCCTAAGGGTCCCCACAAAAAAAAAAGCCCCCCCCCTCTCTTAATGGTGACCCATATGTCCCATGAGGCTGAAGGCAAGAGCTAGAGGTGGTGGGGGGCTGGGGGGGGGGATGTGATATCCCAGGTACAAAACAAGTCCTGTCGATCTATCCATTAGTTCAAGGCTACAGAGACACATACTGTAGATGGTCTTAAGGTTTCAGTTCCTACACTGACCGCTTGCTCTGGATCAAATAAGGAAGTTCTAGGTGTAGAGGAAAGATGGAGAGGTGTAGCGTGGTGGACCACAGAGCAGATCGTGCCCCCGCCGTGAAAGCTCTTGCCCCCCTCGACCCCACGGCTGCACCATGCCGCCAGCTGCGCCGGTCACAGTCTGGCGGCCTCACCGTGTGCACGGCGTGGAGGACAAAAAACGGTAATTAAAAGAGCGTGGGCCACACGAGCGCACGCGGCGTGCTGGCGGAGCGAAAGAAACAGCCTGGGTGGTGGCGATGCATTGGGGGGGGGGGGTGTCAGGAACAGCTGGGAGTGAAACTGCGGGGCTGGCAAGCTTTAAGGGGATCTGCCCACGGCGGGGCTTTTCTCGTCTTCCAGACTTGCTATTCGCTAATTTGAAGACAACACAAGAAGCAGCACCGATCATGGGGAAAGAACACTGACACAAGCTTCCTCCAACACCAGGTGGCCACGTGGAGTTCCTCCTCCAAGCCTCATCTCAGAGCGGCAGCTTTACCTTCTTCCGGTGGGACCACTTCGATGACCGTCATACCCTAAGGCATAAGTAGAAATTCTGAGCCCCTGAGGTGTAACCTTGGGCCCCCTTCCCTAAGAACATAAGACATTTACAAACGAGAGGGGGCCATTCGGCCCATCAAGCTCATTTGGGGAGAACGCAAGCTCAGAGTTAAGTAAGCTCAGAGTTACCTATTAAAATGAATAATTTAATGCATTCGGGGGCCCCTGTAAAATGCTGGGCCCCCTGAATTTGCCAGGGTGTTCATGCTGCACCCCTGGTCATCACACATCCTCCTCACATGGGTCATAGCGCTTGTTCTGCTCTGTGCCCCCCCCCCCCGCAGCTGTGGCTGACTGTTTGGGCCAGAGCGGGCATCTTCACGGGCAGAATCTCCAAGCGGATGGGTGCTGGCCTTTAAGACTGCCGGCTCTCTTCTTGAAAGGTGCATTATACTGTTCCGCCACGCCTGTCCCCATCTTCTCCAGGTCACTTCTACTGATGAACTAATGTGTTCCCCTCAGGACAGAAGGCTCCTGCTCTGTACAGGGCTCCTGCTTTCATATCTCTGCTTCTTTGATGACTTTCGTCTCCTGCCACCTCTCGTTGCTGCAGGCCAGGTCAGGTATGAATGCTCCCTTAACCGGCTCTTACATTTGCCCTTTCCCTCCCTCGCTCCCCCCCAACTTGTGCCGTTTTGGGCAAAGCCATTAAACTAACACGCACTCTTTGTGTTGCTCTTACGGCCCTGTGACCCCGTCCTTGTTGTCTTATGCTCTTTTCACTGTCGCCGGGGCTCCGGGGCCGAAAGGCACTTCTGCGCGGAACAGAGGGAGGCCAGCTGCTCGCGTCGGGCAGGCGTGGATCTTTTGTGCGGCGCAGCTGCCGCTCTCGGCTACGCCTGTGTTCCGGGACATGCGGATTCCTGTAGCAATTCCAGAAGGAATGTACAAGAGCCTGATCTGCTCATCCGTAACTGCTTATCCAGGACAGGCTTGCAGTTATACTGATGCCAATTCAAAGAAATACTGGACATAGTCTACAAGATACCAGCACTGTTTATTATTATTATTATTTTAGGTGCAGTTAAATCAGTGGTAATAGAAATAAAAAAGATGCATATATATATATATATATATATTTCAAGGCCCCCAAATGGTCCAAGGTTTGCCTTATATATATAGGCAATCCTTGGACCATTTGGAGGCCTTGAAATATCTCTGTGTTACTTCTAGGATTCAAAGAATAGAAAGTTCGTTTCCCAACAAGGGGAGATTTGAACCCACATGTGCAGCACAACAGGTTAACAGTTCATCACTTTAACCGGAGGTGGACATTTCAGGTCCAGAAAGTAAAAAAAATCTAAACCAGGATTTTGTTTCAACCAACCGGTTGACTATAAAGAGTCACAATCACATTGTACTCAACTGGTTGGTTGAAACAAAATCCTGGCTTGGATTTTTAGTTTCTGGACCTGAAATGTCCGCCTCTGACTTTAACCACTCAGTAACCTCATCAAGCCTGTCACAGCTTGACCAATTTTCATGGTTTCCTTTTTGCCATGAAATTTTTAAATCTTTATTTACAATGCACCATGTCTCTCATGACATACATATAATATGCTCAAAATAACATAACTAGGTGTTTGTGCATCAATTGAAAGATGATGCTTGATTTGATCACTAATCCTCTTGATTTTTCTTGCATTCCATGATAATTTTTTTTCTTCACTAGCACTGAAGTTCAAAGGCATTGATTCCTGTCTTGTTCCATTGTCCAGCTTCATGCTGTCACAGAAAATAGCATATTCTGAACAATTCTGATCTTTGCTCTTAGATCTGTGTCTGTACTTTCAAGATTTTTCTCTAGGTCCATTGCGGTTCTGTCAAGCGCTGCTCTGTGACATATTTTCTAACAGCTGGAACCTTTGTTGTGGATTGTTCCAAGAAAGCCAAAGCTTTCCGTAACCACAGCACCATCCAGACTAAAGTGGCTGCCTGTTGTGTGGCCTTAACCTTTATTTTCTCCACATTGACCATAGTCCCATCTTTCACTTTCCTTATATTGTAAGTCTTCAGCTTTTTCTGCTATAATTGTAATGTCCAGTTTTTGATGTTTCAGTTACCATCTTCCAGTCCAAGTTTTCTCATTATATGTTCTGCATATAATTAAAGCAAATTAGATGGATATGGTGAAACTATGTGGTCTGATCTATGTCCTATACCAATCTGGAACCATTTAATTCCTCTATATTCTGTCCTGGCTGTGGGTTCTCATCCATTTTTGTAAGAATATTCTATAGTTTAACATGGTTGACATGGTCAAGGTTTTTTTGGAGTCAGTGAATCACGTCTTGAAGTCCATCGTTCTTTTGATCACTCAATCGTTCGTTGGCAACAACGTTTCTTGTTCTTATCTTGGATCTATTTCATACATCTGGCATTTCTCAGTTTATGTAGGGCTCTGATCGGTGCTGAATGATATTTAGTATAATATTCCTGGAATTTTATACGAGGGAAATTAAACAACAGTTTGCACATTCAAGTATATCTCCTTTCTTTGGTATCAGAACATACTGTAAGCTGATATATACCAGTCAGTAGGTCATTGACTTGTTTTCCTTGTTGGGATAATTTGGTCAACAATTTAATTCTTCTTCAGTTGCCTCTGATATTGCTGTTGGGATGCCGTCTACTCCCATGGCCATCCTTCTCGACAGTGATCTCCAAGCTAATTTAATCTCTTCCATTATTGAAGGTCCTTCCACGTATGTGACCTCATTAAGTGTATGTTAGTTGTTGATGCTGTAGAGGTCTTTTGAGTATTCCTCCTGTCTACCCTTGCTCTTTGTTCCATCTGTTATTATTTGCTCATTGATGTCTTTCATTATATCCACTTGAGGTGTTTTGTTTCATCACAGGGATCTTCCGGAAAACACCGCTGTTTATTTCGTTTTTCAGAGAATGTCGTTGTAATTTGGCCTTCAGCTTTTTTGACTGCTTCACGCTACCTGCATCTCACGACTTTTTTCAAGGACCTTCATCATTCCTGATTTTCGCGGCTTCATCTTCTTCCTGTCGTTGACTTTGAATTCTGTGGCTGTTGATTTTGCTAAGATTTCCCTCGGATGACTTCTTGAAATTCTGTCCACAGTTCCTCAGATCCTCCTCTGATCAAACAGGTCCACTATCTCGGTTTCTGATCTCAGACGCCGCATCTCTGAAACACAAATAGACAGGCACCCATCCAAACTGAGGCTCCAGCCGTCTCTGGCCTAACGTCCCGCCATTAGCGGCTGCTTTTTTTTTTTAGCGTCTAAGCATCAAAATACAGGTTTGCGTCTTTTCTTCCGGTATTGAATTGTTGCTTTTCGTCCTCAGCCAGAGCCAACTAAGGATGCAAGGTTAAATGTGTAGCAAGTAAACTCATTAAAATTAGTACATATTTACATGCAAATTGTGTCCTTCTCATGTTTGCCTTTCAGGGGTCATTATGCCCATTCTGCAGAACTGATGCATAGGCTCCCGAGCATCGCCTCTTTTTCACAGCGCGCCGAGCTTAACGCTCTTAAAGTGACAGCGGCTTAGAAATGACTGACGCGCACGGATGTGCGAGATCGCAGCCCCGTTCCTAAGCTCACACGTACGTCGGGCCGCAGACAAAAAAAAATAAAACGTCCACAGCAAGCTCTGCAGCTTTAGCGGAGATAATTTTAAACCCGGGTGGCTGCACATCTTCCGGGAGACGACAACAAAACAATTAGCACTGATGGAAATCATTTTGTGCGCGTGCCATTTCGCATAAATATTTATGCATGGATTTGCATATCATCGCAGATCTATATACTGCAGATGCAGCAGATCTGCGTGGCGCTCGTGACCAAACCGTCACATTCGACTCCGCGTCACATATCCACGGTGCGTTTTCGTGTGCGTGCGTGCTTGCGTGCAGACGTGCATCCGGCTCGTCCGTCCCCGTGTTAGGGGACACTGCTGTCCCCTGTGACTCTCAGAGCCTCACAGGACGATACCTGTGATGACATTGCGCACTCATAGACGGTCTGCTACCGGGGCCCGTTTTCTCGGCCTCTGGGGGCTAGCCCCCCCCCCACGCGTCACCGCCTGGTCCAAGCAGCCGCCTGATACATGACAGCGCTCTCATTTAAAATTTTAATGAAGCTCTGCCTGCCTGCCTGTCTGAAGCCGCCACCCCTGCCATGTCCCGCACTCCTCTTCATCCCCCTCGGTCGCATTAGTTAAAATGCGCAGGTAACGTGGGGGCGATTCGCTGCAGTCCCCTTTGTTTTTCTCATCCCCCCCCCCCCCCCCCCCCCCCGCTGCAAAACACATGAAGAGAGAGCAGGTTGGAGTCGGCACAGGTGGGGTTCACGACCCGGCAGGGAGTGACGGTGCGGGAAGGATGCCGTGAGAAGGGCATCCCGTTTATTGCCAGAGTTTTTGAGAAAATTCTAGTTGCAGTTGTCAGTAGTTGCAGACCATTCTTCTGGTACATTCTGCAGAGACAGATATGATCTCTAACCTTTTTTATTGGCCTGCAGCTGCATGGACCCTAACCCTATCCCATCACCATTTTTCACTTGCGTGGCTTCACTCTTTTCCGGCAAAATTTGGACTAACCGGGTCTTGGGGCTGGAATTGAGGCAGAAGCCGCCCCCATAACATCAGGGAAATGTCCCCCCGCGTGCTTCCAGGCTGGAACCCGTGGAGGGGTGACGCTGGGCAGGATTCTTATGAAAATGGCAGAAAATATACTCGACGGCATGTCGTCAGAGACTGGTGGGGGGCAGAGAACGGGGGGCGTCTTCATTACACAGGAGAGCGGTGACA
>JAABNY020000108.1:6184937-6195349 GCA_015164015.2 Brevimyrus niger
GATTCCAACCAGCACCCATTCGACCACAAGCATAGCGGCCTAACCCACCGAGCCACAAACAGACAATGGCGGTTCTGGACAGACCCAGGGCACACGCAGATAGGGAGCGCATGCAGACGTCAAACCGCAAACTGGCAGCAGCAATCGATGTGCGCGAGGCGTGAGGCGCGAGGCGCGGCCACCCGCTGATGCGCCGTGTCACCGCGGGTTACCGAGATAACGATGCTAATGCTCTTGATTACAGGTTCTATTTATACTCGCGGCTCGGCACCGAAGAAAAATGCAGCGATCGCTGTGTATAAGACCCAGTCAGTATAGGTACAGGATAGGCCCCGGAGCTGTAGACGGGGTGCCAGTCCGAAGCAGTGCACATAAACATACACACTACAGGGAACTTAAAGACACCAATTAACCCAGCTGCAGGTTCTCGGACGGCTGGATGTAACCTACATGTCATGCAATTCATATGCATTCAGCTGCATTCATAACCCCAACCATGCAGCCGCCAGAGGTACTTGATTGCCTGAATAAAAAATAGTTAATTGAGTAACAAACTGATCTGACTCCTGTACTATAATCAGCCTCAGTATATCATTATATCATGATGCAGTCCTTGGTATGCCCTTAGGGAAAGTCAAGTTTGTGTTTAAATGTGGATCCAGGTTAATGTTCGTGGTGAGCAGACTGTCCTCCTCTGCACCCATGTCAGATATCTCCTTAGGAGTCCATGAGTGTCCAGAAAACACCCATCCTGCCTCGGCCCAACACAAACATGAATAGAGCGACTGTGCTTACATAGAACATGTGCATCTTCCCTAAACATGCCCCAATCATCTGGCATACCTGCCCCATCCATCCAGGATACCTGCCCCATCCATCTGGTGTACCTGCACCAATCATCTGGTGTACCTGCACCAATCATCTGGTGTACCTGCACCAATCATCCAGTGTACCTGCACCAATCATCCAGTGTACCTGCCCCATCCATCCAGGGTACCTGCACCAATCATCCGGTGTACCTGCACCAATCATCCAGTGTACCTGCCCCATCCATCTGGTGTACCTGCACCAGTCATCTGGTGTACCTGCCCTATCCATCCAGGACACATAGCCAGTGGCCTGATGGGCTGCCCACACATGCGACAGACCCTCCACCCCCATGGTTAGCAGCCTCCCCCAGGCTGGACCCCCAGCGGCAACAACCTCTCTGATGGGGTCATTTACTCTAATCCACCTCCTGTGGTCCCCCCCACCACTGCTGTTATCTGCTCCATCACCTCCATCCTGGTTACTGCTGGGGGAGACACATGGTCAGCTCTTTAGGCTCAACCCTTCCTTGACATGCATGATCCCTGGCTTGTGATTGCTCGTGTCAAGCCTAGACAGGGGCAATTCTATGATTTTTTTTTTTTAAGGTGGGGTGGGAAATAAGAAGACCGGTAATACATACCTGTACAGAGGGAGCAAGCTTATCATTAGCCAATGTCATGCTTTATACAGGGGAGTGACAGCAGGAGGGGGGGGGGGCACTTGGGGGCCACTGTCCAAAGCCCAGGGCCACTTTTAGCTGCCCCTTAGTCAGGATTTACAACATAACCCATTTAAACCGTGTAGGCATTTGTCTGGTGCCTAAGGTAAGGCCTGGGCACACCATGAGCGCAGTTAGCCTGACTTGTTATGGTGGAACAAAGGGCCATCAAACAACCTTTCAAGCTGCAGCTTCCCTGCCGAATAAAAATGCACACTGTCAACCTACTTTCACCGGTGCAGCAAGTGACTGAAGCAGACTTGGCCGCCTTTACTGGGATAATCTTTAAAGGCTTTGTAGGGTGGGTGATGGTGGCATTTAGCGGCATTACGCTTTGGCGTTGGGCCATCGTGGCAGGCGAAAGCCTGGGCAGCCGTAGGGTACCGGGTGTCTCCCTGCTCCTCAGCCACCTGCAGGCCAAAACGTGCCAACGCTGATGCGTCTTTCCACAGCACCAGTCAGGTGCAGCTGGGGGGGGGCGCTCTTCAGACTCGTCTGCCGAAGCTCCATTGGCGCCCCCCTTCCCCCCTGGCTCAATCGGGGGCCAATCAGAACAGCCCTAGTCTCAGGGCTCCCACCCCTCATGGATGATAATCATTTCAGACTTGCATCATTCCTCATACCAACCCCCCAAAAGTAAAAAAAAAAAAAAAAATACTTAGCCTGCACCTTCTTTCAAAACAACTAGGCCAAAAATGATCTGTTTCGGACAAACCACATATTTCCCTGAAAAGGTCATTGGTATACGTTGCGTCAGACAACAACAGATCTGGGCCTGGACCCCCCAGAGGTGCTGAGACGCTGTGCAGGTGAGCTTCCAGTCAGGTGAGACTTCCCAGGTGATGAAATCCAGGAAGCCTGGCAGTAATACCTCAACTGGCGTGTTCATCAGAGCCGCTGTGGAAAGCCAGCGCTGTGGATTTTAATCCCGTGGGCCTCATTTTCTCCGTAGTGTCCCAGATTCTGTCAATACTCACACTAATGGAAAGGAAAGGCTCTCCTCTGAGTGGATCGCCCGATTCCTCCAGGAAAAGCCTCATGGAAAATCTCCTTCTCATTTCCGTGAGTTTCAGCCATATGCGAGTTTTGCGGAGCGAGAGCTCAGTCCTGATGCCGCTTCCGCAGGAGATGCCTTTAAATCTCCCAGTCTGTGCTCATTATAAATCCCCTACCTGCGTTTTCTTTAGCCGTGTTCAATCACTTATAAACGTATCCATTTAGCTAAGGTAAGAGACGCGGCGTGCATCCTGTCCCTAATAATTTATGTCGATCTCGAGGGAATGCGTCTGCACCAGCCGGGTGCAAATGCAGATCTCCTCCAATCCCGGGGAGAGCGGAGACCTTTTTCTACCTCCCACCTTCCCCTCTCTCCAGCTCTCTGCTCTCGTGAATCCATTGTCCGGCTCCGAACGTGCCCGGGGTAGCAAGGGCAGGCTTCAGGCGGAGAGCTTTGAGAATTATTTAAGGCTGGAGTTACTGTGGCATGAATATTTGATGGGGAAGACCTCGGCGCCTCTCTGAGCACCACAGCGCAACACATCAGAGGAAACCTGGGGTAAGAATCTCAACCCCCTTCCCCCCCACCTCAACACGCACTTAGCAACAGATCCTCTCGATATTTTAACTTGACAACAATGTAGCGCACGCACGCAATGTCAAGGGCAGCTTGGAGGGACGTCTGTGAGAGCAAAGACACCCTCACTTCGTGCAGCATTCAGAGAACCGCACTGTTTCCGTTTCCCTTGCCGTGGCATCTAGAGAACTGAGGTAGCTGGAGGTCAAGCTAGTGTCTAACTGCCTTAGCCTGTAGCCTCTTCCTGAGGTTAAAAGTATGGTTCTACAGCTCCCAAGGGCGTTTAAAAAGGTCCCGAGCTCACTAATGATGCGGCAGCCATGTACTCGGCTTCTGGTCAGCGCCATCGCAGCACCCACCCCCCCCCCGGTCTGCGTCTGCTTAACTTAACCGTCGTCCCTCTTTGAGCCTTGCAGAAAGACAGAAATAATCACAGATGACAAAAAGGCCCGTCGCTTTTCTCATCCAACAGAACCCAGCGCCTTCGTACTCAGATAAAATAATATTTATGGCATGCAAAACAAAGAAAAATTACCTTATTGGGCTGCAGTCATGCCACACTGCCTTGAACTGGAAGCATTCTTCATTTGAAAAAGAGTAATAACAAAACCATTGAAAATATGTATTAAGACAGCTTACAAGACCAAGGCTGAAGTTGGATTAAGAAACATTTATTCTTCCACGCGATCCCACTTGGAGGCAGAAAGGAGCAGGTCAATAGGATCGTTTCAAGGCTCAGCCTTTGATTATGATACGCCGCGAGGTCAAAACTCTGTGTCGTGCTGCCATCTAGTGGCTTCATCAAGAATTATGTGCGGTTCTTTTAATTTTAGAAAGAGCTCCGTTATGGCTTTCTCACAAAGGCATGCAATTTTTTATTATTTTTTTTAATAAAAAAAAAAAAAACAAAAAAACACTGAAACTCCATATATAAATCGTCAACACAGCTCCGACAGTTATCTCATCCCGTGAAACTTCACACATCCAGCGGACAATGATAATTTTGGCGAATAAAAGCCGCAGTGCTCCAATAAAGAAGTCAATAAAGCAACACGTAATCCATACGTCAGTAACTTACGCTCCACTGACGTTTGCACACGTCTCTGGGAAATACGAAGGACGACTGCAAAACTCGCAGTTTTGGAGTACCTACAAATACATGTAAAAAATAGGGGAAATCTCTGGATTCTAAATGTGAACAAGCATTATAATGGCATATCCTATACTGTAAATTAAGTACAAACAACGAAAATGATTGTTGCCCGTTTGTATATGGCTAAGTTTGTTTGTTCACATGTCTTGTGATGAGTCAAGCAACAGGAGCAAAACTACCTGGTATAGTAACTGCCCCCCTGACATGCGCCTCTGCATCTCTCCAAGCCACCCCCTTCTCCTAGTGACATGTCACTGTTGGGGGTGGTTGTCACTGTAAACATCCCAACAGCATTCTGGGGGGGGGGGGAAAAAAACTCCCTGACTGCTTGGATAGAGGGACAAAAATGACGGATGAGGGTGTATGGTGAGAGCTCATGTTCATCCCAAATGGCAGCACATGAGGTTTTTCCTTTGCTGGCTCCCAGTCTTAGGGCTGGAAGAGACAATGGTGAACATGTCCAGGACAACAAGACGGACGGGCTGTTCTTCATGGGCCAAGCCCGGCATGGCGCTTCAGCCCGGCGTCCTGGCCGATGGCTGCACGCTTTGCAGCGCTTCCTCCCAGCTGGCCGGGGACGTCCGCCGTGGCTCCGTAGCCAAAACGCCGTCACCCGCGTCTCCTGGTCCGAGCTGAACCCAGCCCCGGTACGGGAAAGCGGTATTCCGGCGGAGGAAACAGAGTCCCCGGCTCCGGGATGGAGTTTCCGAACGTCGGAGCTTTGCGGCTACACCCGTGCAGCGAGGGATGCTGGGAACTCCATGCTGACTCCTACAGAAACCTTCCTCAGTGGTTATTATGATTTTATATTCATTTAGCGAATGCTTTTGGCCAAAGTGACATACAAATGAGGGTTAGGGAGAGTGCAGGGGCAGCCACTGTTCTGGGATCAGTTGGGATAAAGGGCCTTACTTAAGCGGCCAATACTGACCACACTCTGCCAGACACAGACTTTGAAGCAGCAACCTTCCAGTCATGGACACAGAGCCACACACAAGCAAAATCTCACTTAAAGGCCTGTCTGACGTCGTCTGCATGTCCAGCTTTTTTTCAGCTACAGTTGTGTGGCTCAGTGGGTTAGGCTTCTGTGATTGGAAGGTTCCTGGTTTGAATCCCTCCCACAACCGGATAATGGCATGTGTATTAGGCCTTTCAGCCAGGCCCTTAATCACCACATTACCAACCCCCCCACCCCCCCCCCCAAAAAAAAAATGTTCCTGGGGCACTGGATGAATTACTGACCCGCTGCACAGACCCCATCCTTCACTCTCAGCTGCATATATGCATCAAGAAAGGAGGAAAAATCTGTAAAAATTAAAGAGTTCTAGGATACTTCTGCAAGTCGAAATTAAGCCTTATTTCAGTTAAAGGTAACACTGATTTAATGTTTAGCCCTTTGTCCTCTTGCTGTTCCTCAGTCTGCACCCCCATCTGCACCCCTGCCCTCCTCTTGTTCTCTTGCCATATGCGCTCTACGGTTCCGCTGTTCCCCAGTGCCTCTCCGAGCCCTTCCATGACCCCTTTTACAAACACAGGCTCCGAGAATCCCATCCGTCTCCGGGCTGCTTGCCCCCGGTCGGGGTCGTGGCAGGCTCCGAGGATCTCACGGCCAATTAGGCGATTTTGAGGTTGCCCAGGTAAGGTGCCTGAGGCAAGGCGAGTGTGGCAGTTACCCCCCCCCTCCCCCAAGTGTAAACCATGTAAAAGTGCTGTGGGGGGGCGCATGGGTTGCTGATGAAGTGTTATCTACTATTATAATTCGAAAGCCAACATCCAAGGCCGGGTGTCGTTCGGCAAAACGACCTTTGATCATCGTATTTGTAATACCGCTCAGGCTGTGTATTAAACTGAGAAAAAGTAGCACCACTGGGTTATGAATACCACTTATAAATGCTGTGGAAATATTTACAGCGTAGAGACCATTGAGCAAAAATTATTCAAAACTTTAATTGGATCAGAATCAGAGCTTTATTCGCCACGTACAGCCCTGGTACAAGGGATTTGTTTTGATGTAATTGGTCACAATAAGGCAAAATAAAGCAAATTCGAAGAAAAAAAAATTATAGCAGAAAGAAGTAAGAGCAAAAAACCACCCATCAAACGAGAGCATATACAAGTATGGAATCAAGACATTTGGTTGAGGCGCAATAGGACCCACCACCAGGATAGTACAATGCAGAATACAGCGCAGACACATGGTGTTCACAGAACGGCAAAGGAATGACAAAAAATATTACATCAGGAGACAGCGGTATAAATAATAAATAATAGTCTTTAAAAACTGTATGAGCCAAATGAAAGCTCTCCCTAATCCACATCCAGGGGTGAAGTTTTGTCAGCGGCGTCTAGATTTGTGATTAATCCTCCCGTTTTCTTCAGCCAAGCACACCCCAAAGTTAAGCACGGGGAGAGGAGGCCCCGCCTTCACGGAGCACCATCCCTGATTCATGGCGTGCGGGCGAAAGTTCGCATCCCTGTACGCCGTGAGCGGGCGTGTTCTGTGAGGCGCGCGGGGGTCGTGGCGGCGAGTGGTGTCGCCAGGGGGGCGCTCTCCCCATCGTCCGGCCTTTCCATCCCAGACTGCACACTAGGCAAAGCTCCAAGCGTGAGAAGCGGAGGTATGGTCGGGGTTCCAATCCCACCCCTATCTTTGTGGAGCTTCTGTTCTGATTCATTCTGTGTTGTGCGCCGACAGTCTGACAGTTATGTGAATAGGCATTTATTGGCTTTGGCCGTTCTCTGGAAGCTCAGCCTCGCTACACTTATGTTTAGCTGGCTCCTTGATGACTCTACACTCTACACTCTACACTCGTGATGAACTATCTGCTCCGCTGGTATGTCACATTGGACGAAGGCGTCTGCAGATTCATTGGTTCCCAACTAGTTTAGCGTTTTCCTTTGGTCATCAGGTCATGACCCAAATTTAAAATATTCTGATCCAAATTTATTTCACAAAAAAATGAAAATTGCAGTAATACTAAAAGATAATAGTGACTATCAGAAGCACAATGCTTTTGATCATCCTTAGTTCTTATACCGACCGTTATAATGCATTATGAATGTATCTTTAGTGCATTATTGATAAGAACTGCATTGGAGCTCTTGAAGATGCCTTGAGGATGACTAAGATGCTGTAATGCTTTATTAATTCATATGGCTGCCATTTTTATGCATTATAGATTACAGCTTCAAGTAAAGCATTAACAAAATTCGTAAAAAAGGAAAAAAAAAAAAAGAATAATACCCACCAAGCCACTTTTGGGTTGCGACCCACCAATTGAGAAACGGTTTGTTAAATCGATATAAATCTCTACCCTGCCTATGGCATGCGCCCGTGCACGTGTGCTTCACGGCGGACAGGAATCCCGCCCAGACTTGCCCCCCCGCCTCGCGCCCTCAGCTTCCCAAAATAGGCGACCCTGCACAGTGTGGAGACCGGCGGATGTGATCCAGCAGCGGTGACAGAAACAAAGAGTCATTCATTAGTGAATTTCCTTGTGAAGAACACGGCCCCCCTCTTAGCGTGTCCCCCCGCCGCTTGCACGTCACTTTGCACGTGTCCGTGTTCGTCTGGCTCTGCCACATACGTGCGGACAGCCATGCAAAGCGGAACAGCTGCGGCGGCTGCTGGGGGGCAACAGGACCTATAATGCCTGGCGTCTGAAGGCCGGGGGCCCCGCCGGCGGCTTCCTGGATTTTAATGACTCGCTCCGCCAAGCCCCTTCCTCCCCGCCCACCCCCCTCGCCCTCGACCTGGCAGATGCCCCGCCCCTCAGGTCAACAAGCTCCTCCCTCTCCGGGTTCACCACCGTAAACCACCTCCGGAGGGCGGCGACAAGGCATTCATGAGGGCCGGCGACTCTCACCTTAAATCACTTCAAGATGGCTTCCCCGGGAATCGCAGCCAGACACAGGCTTCAGAAAAGCGGCCCCTTTCAGCCACCTGCACGGCGGGAAAGGGAGGGACCAGGGTTGAAGGGGAGTTCAGATCCATCCAGGGCTGGCCGGCGGGGGCTTTGACGGGGGAGTGACGTCTGCGTGCGCCGGTGTCGGTGTGTGTATAGCTGTCGTGTTCGTGTGTTTAGCTGTGTTGGTCTTATTAACGACCGGGGTGCACCCCACTTAGAGGGTAGTGTTAAGAATCAACATCTGGAGGGGGAGACAGCAGGAGAAGCAATTTTACACTGAGGAAGATGTGACGTGATGGAAGGTGGCCATTAATCTCGGGCCTGCTTACTGTACGCAACGATGATGAAAGCCTTTTGATGTGTCTAGTTTTCTTTTTCTTCTTCCAAGTCTCATATCTTGTGAAGCTTAGAGGTAGACTACAGCAGAACGGCATGCTGGGAGTTCGCCGGCCTAAAGCATTGCATAACGCTGTAGCAGGGAAACAGGGGAAAACACAAAGACTGATACCACGAGGGACGGGATGAACAGCAACTCCTGCTGGCCAAACGGGGAAGGGACACAGGGTGCATCAAATGTTTTCATGCTGCAGAGAGAAACCCATCAAATCAGTGGGGCCCCTCACCCCCCCCGGCTGAAAGGCTTTTACCTTTGTCACCCCCTCCTCTGGTGCCCACCCATGACAATATTGTCACTGGTGCATCCATCGAAAATCTTGGATTGAGCTTTCAGGCCTCAGGACAACGGAGAGGGCAGAAACAGCAACCCGTGCCAATATGGGCGACATGAGACCTGGGCATGAAGACGCTGGTGTTTGGGTGGTGCTGTTCAGCCCCCCTTCTGCCTTTTTTGGGTCCCACCCCAGCCTGCAGACATGGCCGCCAACTCGCTCGCCGACTGTCTGCCTCGGGGCGTTGGCTTCCGTTTCCCGTGTGTTTTTTTTTTCTCTTGCAGGGTGTCATTTCAGTGGCCATAGCGCAGTGGTGACATCATGTCCTCAGCTGAATACGAGGCCTGCAAACCTGATGCAGGATACAATCGCGCCGGCATGACGCAGCACAGACAGAAGCTAACCCCAGGTCCCCACCTCCAGACAGCCAGCATCTTCCAGGGCCGCTGTCCATATCTGGGTCCCCTGAAACGTTCAGGTTTTGCATCCCCATTTACACCAAGGGATTTATGGTTTGGTTAAGGAGCTGAACTGGACCATAAAGACTGTGTTCCCTGCCACCCAGATCCATACTACGGGCCTCATTTTCGCCCTTCCTCATTGGTCAGAAGCGTGCCAGATCCGGAACCCTCCGGCTTAGGAGGAGCCCCGCCGCTCTGCCCGGGGACACTATATCCTGTGTGTGAGGGGGTGCAGGGGGGTAGTTCCTGTCTCTGCAAGCCAGTGCTTCCTGTATTTGGGGGTGGGGCTGCCAGTCGGTCAGAGCAGAATGACAGGAAACCGGGTGGCCTCTTGGAATGGGGAGGGCAGGGCAAGGTGACGCATGGCAGACCACAGAGATCTCCTACTTAATGCTGCTTCCTGGGGCAGGAGAATTTCAGCTTTTTTTTTGGATAGTGCAGTTGGGTCAAGACATCTCGGCGTTAAGGAAACACACGGCGGGATCCCCCCCCCCAGTCCAGACCCCTTCTGACAGCATCAGCCACCCCAACCAGAGACAGATCTGGAGAACCAGGAGGCTGGCTGCCCCTTTCTATAAATTGCTACCCCACTGTTAACCTTTAGCCGATAATGTTTATAATACCCAATGTGTCTTTGAGGCCAACACTGGTGTTTGTACCTGGGCTAAAATTACAGCACAGTCATGGTGTGTTGCAGCTCTGTCATCTATATAAAAGCCCGGAGGCAAGCAGACACACCCCCCCCCCACCTCCTTAAAGGCCGGGATGTGTCATGATTACAGACTCGGGACTAAAATGGCTCAGACGATACTCATCTTGGTGCACCTGCCTGCCCTCAAACCCCCCCCCCCCTCAACTGGGCCTGCTGCGGGTTCCAGAACAGTGTAGGAGAACTGACCTAAAAATCACCACCCTCTGGAGTGTGGTGTTTGGCTCATCGCGTTGGGAAGGTCTCGGAAGGTTGCCAGTTTGAATCCCATCATCAGCAGAATAGTTACTTCTCTGTTGGGCTCTTGAACAAGATCCTTAACCCCCCCCCCCCCCCCCCCCCCCCCCCCCCCCCCCCCCCCCCCCCGCCCCCCCCCCCCCGCCCCTCTTCCTCCCCGACTATCTCCGCCCGC
>JAABNY020000108.1:6205056-6215084 GCA_015164015.2 Brevimyrus niger
AGTGTTCATTAGGGTGGCCACCCTCTGCAGCGGCCGCTTAATAGGCACGCTATTACTATGCAAATCAGCTGTAATGAGGCGACGGGGCCGGCTTTGTTCAAGCACAGGAAGAGAAAGGGGGTGGCGGATGGGGGGTGGGGGGGTTATTCTCCGTCTGGCTCTACATAAAGTGGGGAAACAGCTTGTCGAAGTATAGGGCGTGTCATGGCATAGGGGGAGGACAATTTGTCAGTAACGAGAGCCGCATGTTGTTGGAGTGGAAACGGCAGTTTATTTAATAGGGCTCATTTTTAACCCCCCGCCCTGCCAAATTCGCTCTTGGTTTAGCCCGCATGAACTGCACAATAAAAACACAACCGAATGTTTAGACTAAGGGAAATGCTGGCTAGTTATCCAAATTAACTTACCCAATTTGGGGTGGTTTGCTTTTAAAGGGTTGCTAACCTCCAACTGTAGGGTTCGCGTTGCTAAGATGCATGTCACTTTTGCTAGACCGACACCAACATGGGTGGTGACTTCAGCAGGCATGCCAGTCCGTAACCCAATATCCTGCAGGGCAGTGAAGCACGTTCTCATCCCCGTATCTCAGGGTGGGAAGAGGGTACTTCCCTGAATTTTCTGGACCTTCTCTATTACCATGGCACGAATGCCTTGTTTCATGTTAGCTAGGTGGTAATAAATATAGTAACTGCTGATCAGTGTTGACACCCCGCAGCACACAACAACGAAATGTGTCCTCTGCATTTAACCCATATGTGACATCATGACATAGTGGTGGGCAGCTAATTTAGCACCCAGGGAGCAGCGCTTGGGGGCGGTACCTTGCTCAGGGTACCTCAGTGGTGCCGGGCTGGTCAGGGATTCAAACTAGCAATCTTTCAATTACAAATGCACTTTCCCTAACCATTAGGCCATTAGCCAATCGATTCAAATTATTGGAGAAGGCTTGAAACATTTTATATCAGTGTTTCTCAACCTGATTCTCAGCGACCCCCAGAAGGTCCATCTGCTGCCTCCTAGCTCCCAGCCAACCAAGAGCACTGAATACCTGGAGCAGGCAGAGATGGGATGGAGCGAAAATGTGGACCATCTGGGGAGTAACCCAAGGACTGCACTGAACAACACTGTTTTAAACCAGTGGGATAAAGGTCTGAGTATAGATGTGCCGCCGTCTTCGGAAATCCTGGTGGATTTGGTCACCAGGATGACTGTTGGTTTCCTGCTGAAAGGGCCCCAGTGGTAGGCTGATACCAGTAGGAGATGAAGATCAGGACTGGGCTGATATTCAGGTCAGAGGGATGCATTGTGGGGCGATAGAACCCGGCTGCGACACCTCAGGATTCACTCTGAGATTGGCATGACGCACGGGAGACTGATCTCAGGCCTGTGGAATGAACCCCCCCCCCGCCCCTCTGTAAATACACGGTCGCCGGAATCCTCTGAGATCCGGCTTTGCAAGGACCGTCATTTTCTCATGTCCGCTGGGACAATTTTGCGAAAACTTCCAGTCCCTGTGATCCGAGGAAAGCCGACGTAGCCCGGGGTTCATGCTGACGGGGTGGGGGGGGTAGGGGAGCCAAGGTGCGCTCTCCTGGGTTTGGGTGGAGGGGGCCAGGCGAGACTTGATCTCTCCCCAACCCAGCATGGCTGACGTCAGCGGCTCAGACTCAGCTGAATGAAAGCAGGAAACATCCCAGAGGATTTCAACATCTGGATTCTGGGAGAGCCCCTCCCTGTACTCAGACACATCACTGGTTTCTGTAAAGGAAAAAAAAAAGGCGCACCATCCCAGCTAGATGTTCCCATTTCCTGCTTCGTTTCCTAAATCGTCCGGCTTTTCTTGTTTGTTCTTTGCTGCCTTCTTTCCATCCTGAAATGTGTTTCTGGAGATAGCATGAGAGATAGACTGGAAGCCTAAACAGGAAAGCGAGTGGCAGGCCAGGGAGGGGGGTGAGCTGGGGCGCAGCGTGGGAAGGTGCATTAGGATTATATCCGAGCTGTAAACAGACATGCCCCATGACTGTTTTATGACTCTTGATTCATTATTTACGTCTCTTACTCTGCCATTTGTACACTGCCTACCATGCGTGCTGCATATAATACTGTTTTGCACATGTCTTTGAATAGCATTTTTACACTTAGCCTTTTATTTATCTATTTACCCTTTGTTTTTATTCTACTACCCCTCCTGTTTAATACTCAGCACCCCACACTGTGTCGTAGATCCAGTTTGGAGGACGAGGACTCAAAGAACCTCAAGGGTCAGCTTCTTAATGGAAGTGTGCAAGCTTTGTTATATTAAAAGCAAGGAATTGTGGGTATCATATGGGTAACTGAGGACAGCTAAGCCACATGGTGTCACAGCGAATGCGATGTTAATTCAATTCATCTATACTGTTGCTTTTATACACCTGCCACAGAAAGCCAGTTTTTAATCGTGCTGCATGTTGTTCCAACGTAACTGTGTATGTGATGAATAAAACCTTGAACCTCAAGTCGGCGGACCAGCGGATAAATTCACTGTAGTTGAGGCCCCGTGCGGGGAAAGGGGTGGGCGAGCTCCGCCGACCCAAGCGAATAAATCTCAGGCCGCATTTACCGGAGCACACGGCAAGCTGCGACCCTCTGCAAATTGATCACAGATGCCTGTTAGCAAAAGTCATCCCGAGGACAGGATAATCAGCAGGCTAACACACCTTAGTGTTTCCACAGCGGCCTTCTATCGATAGTGTGAAGGTTAGAGGGCACCGTAGATCAGTCAGAGCCACTGTATCACGGCCCTTGCATAACACTCCGCCGCGACACACCCCGGAGTTGACCCATGCACGTTGTAAATAAATTAGTCTTTTTGCAGATAAGTGATCTCATTTTTTTATTTTGCTCAATGAGAACAAGTGGGGCCCATGAGACTGTGTTTTACATGCAGTCCAGAATAAATACTCTTTATGCAAAGTACATTGGGCAAACTCTTCCCCTGTGCTGTCAGACTTCTCAGCAATTCCTCCTGCTTGTAATCAAATTACAATGCAACATTTGCACCACTGAAATATTTACTTGTGCGTCGGCACGGACCCCTGGCAACCGGTTCACACATTATATTTGCACATCGCAATTTCATTTACACAAACGCGAATTTATCACGAATCTTATATTTACTTATCGTCTCTTTATTCTGATTCAGATTCAGATTCCGATTCTGGCTTTTGATTCTAAAGACTCTGATGGGTGACTGGACAGGCCTGGAACCGTAGCGAGGTCACACACAAACCGGTATACCTCACTCGACAAAGATGTGACACGAAACAATCAACTCGGTAACCATTCTGGCAGCTACCCTACCCAGGCTCTCACGACGTCCAGTGAGATAATACTTCCCAATAGCGCTGTTATGTCACCGTGGAAACTGGCTCTCTGGGGCTAGATGGAGGGCTGCATGCTTCTCTACCTCTAGCGGGTCTGGCGGGTTCGGCAACTCCTCCGTAAACCAGGGGTGGTGTTTCAGGGGGGCCAGAGACAGAACTGAGAGAGGGGGCCCGGGGGAAACAGTGTTTCATGCGGGCGTTAGCCAAGCCCCACCTCCCTCACCTTCTTCACTGGCTTGGGAGGCCCTGGTCCAGGACTTGTCTCAGGAGCCCACAACATCTGATCTGCTATGGAAACCCAGATTGCTATGGGAACAGCACCAATAAAACAAAAGAACGCCTGCTGCTTTCTGCGTGTTGACGCTCGGAGTCTTCAGGCAGATGTTTTTAACATGCCAATTGTGCAAATGTCATTGATTTTTATTGAGTTTGCCCCACTATTTTGTAACCCCCCAGCTTACATTTGGCGGACTAAACCATCCCATATTTCTGGGTGTCATAGTTGTCTATTCACAGACATGGGGATACCTAATATGCTAGCCTTCCGACAGGCGAAATGGATGCCATAATCTCCCCCCTACATTCCATGTAGATGTGCCAAGCTGATCCCTAAATACCGCTCGGTCACACATGCTGTCCGGCAACTTCAAACTGGCTGCAATACTTCCGAGGCCGCGGTGGCCGGCCGTGTGGAATCGCAGGGTCATTCCCAGCACGTCGCTCACAGGCCTCTGGCATTCCCGTTGGTGTTCAGCAGCATAACCGCTAGCTACAAGTCACACCATGCTGGCTGGCAGCGGACGATCCTGTGCATCTGCTGTGCCCCAGTACAACTTTGGCCAAAACCCATGGCCTGTTCCTTTGTTTTTTTGGCACCCTCTGCCTGCCAGAAGCCATACAGAGACAGCCTTCGCCACACAGAAGCCTCATATGGACATTTGGAGTCCTAAATATCCTAAATATGCCAGTTTACCTTTTCGGTCAGTCAGCAGAAGTAATCAACAGTACTTCATCCATCAATCCATCTTCCTTACCCACTGATCCTGGTCAGGGTTATGCCGAGACTGGAGCCTATCCCAGAATGCACAGTCTGAGACACATTCAATGGGGTGCCAGTGCATCACAGGGCACACGCGCTCACACATCCAACCACACAATGCGGGCAATTCGGAGATGCCAGTTTTCCTAACTGCATGCTTTTGGACTTGGGAAGGAGCCTGGATCATATGGGGAGAACACGCAGACCATACACACACCTAGACGGGCTGCTATTCAGTCCCCCATCCATGCCGGAGATTAACAGCATTTCGCTTACATTTTCTCCGCTGCAGTTAGGCCTGGAATCCTTCTCACGCTTCTCCATAAGAACTTTCCCTGGGCACAAGGCTACATTGTTAACAAGCCCCCTTTATTATAACTCTGTTGACAGTTAGGGTGTCATACCTCAGACAGACAAGCAGGGGGCGTGAGGGAGGCAATGGAAAAACAGGGGGGCCGGTTGGCAATTAATCCGGGGGTCGTTGCTCCAACAGGAGTCATATGCACAAGGCCAGTGTCATCGTGGCACGAGGCAGATGGCGGTCCGAGTCGCTGCCTCCATTTTTATGGCACCGGTTTCTTACAGTCGTGGGACGATTATTAATATGACTACATCTGTTGCTGGAGGTCACAGCCGGGTCCAAAAGGAGTCAGCTACAAATCGTTCATTTTTGCTCCCCTAGACCGCTGCTGGTGAAACAAGCCCATAACTGTCTTCTCAAGGGGGAATCTAGAGGGGTGTTTCTTAATGAGGCCTGCAGTAATGTATAAATACCTAAGAGGGGGGAAAATCCTGTGTGTGAGAGAGAGAGAGAGAGAGAGAGAAAGAGAGAGATGGCAGGCCATGCAAAGCAAAGCTCTTTTCCCAGGTCTTGTAAATAAACTGTACATTCATGTTTGTCATTACTGCTTTAATAAACACACAACCATCCACTCCACAATGGATAGCAGTTTGCTACCAGGCAAATTAGATTTAGGCCCAGCCCAGACCATCGCAACATGCGGCGTGGCATAAACAGCTATTTCGTTACGCGTCCCACAGTGACAGCCATCACGCTGGGAAAAGTGGGCAGCCATTACTTCCAGCACGACATTAGGGAAATGATTTTGAATGCCCCCCCCCCCCCAGTACTCTACAAGATTCAAGAGATCTTTCTTGTCAGCCCATCAATATACATCCGGGAAGCAACCGCATCACCTCTATGAGCCCCGGGGGGCTGCATTTACACATTTACTAAACACTGTACTTCACTTATTAGCATGTACTAGGGCAGGGGTTGACTATCAAATCTGCAAAGGACCAGTATCAATGCGGATTTTTCTCCAACTGCCTAATTAGATTACTGATTAGATTACAAACTACTTTAAAACCAAAAGGTTCCTGTGATTGGAAAAATTGTTCAGTTCAGTTACCGGTTTGTTTCCTTGATTGAAAGACACACATTAACATTAGTGACACATGCATAATTATAGCAGATTGACCAATCTGCACACAGCAAGAACTCAGTGCTTAAATGAAATACGGTTCCTTTCAATTGAAACGGTAGTTTACAAACCCTGTCCTGGCTCATAGTGTCCCCCTAAATATGGATTAGATGGTCACCCTAATACGTACCCATTGTGTACACAACATACTATATTTACACAGTAACTACATGACATGCTACCTACCTGACTAAAAATCTCCACAATGGATTGGCGTTCCCACAGGCCCCTTTGCCGTGGTGCGGCCTTCCCTGGGTCCTTCTCCGAGCTGCCCTCCGCTATGCCTGAAAAGTGTGGCGTGCGAGTCAACCTTGTCCCACACGCATAAAAAGGCACGGCCCTCAGACCTCCCCGAGAGAATATTCGTATGCATTCCCGATCCCAGGACAGGAATAAATGTGAAATCAGGAAACAATAAACTTTGGAATTATGTGCACACACAGATCGGGAGGCTGGCACAGCAGTGGTGGTCTGCCGTACTCTGTGACTCAAAAGAAATCATTTACTGAGCCCCATAACTCGGTTCTTCTGAAGAGTATAACAGCCAAACTGACTTATCCACCCCTTCAGAACTTATTAAAATATCTCCGCTTATTTCTACAGGACAACAAACCACGGGCAATTTGATGGACACACAAAAGCATAATCTGGCATTTCCTGTAACTCTAGAAAGAAACTAATACTCCTTATACAGGAACACATGTGTGGACTAAAAAAACATTCTTATTTTAGAAAGGAAGCCCCCCCCCAAAGGGCACTTGGGGGCACCAAGAGGTCAGCAATGGCACGCTGATGTTTATCTATGTTTATTTACTTAAGCCTAAGGACGCCCTTATTCCACACTGAGGCATTTAATTACCCACAATTCTTCAGCAAACAGTCATGCCCGGTTGCAGACAGAGCTGAGCCCATGGGTGTACAGCATGGCCCAGGGTTGCACCCCCTCACTCCAGTCATAGCTAATCAAACGGTATGGAAATGCTGAAATTCCCAACCAATTAGCCCACGCCCGAGGAGAGCCCTCTTCCTCCATGCTAACGAGCGTGAGCCGCAATTATCAGTCATAAATTTGTCACTGCAGTAAGCCGGTGACAGTTCTGCAGTGCAGGCGGGGTGGGGTGGGGTGCGGGGGGGGTGTAATAATCACCAGCCTGTGAACGGCATGGGGAGCAGAATGTGGCCTGGCTTGGCCCGCATGCCTGGATATCGCTCTTTACCACTGCTGCCACTGGCACGGGAGACCAAACATGTGACACCCTCTCAGAAAATCTGGGTGCAACTGGCACCCAAAAGTGTGCAATTTGAAGGCCATGGAGCGAGCCCATGCTAACATGCTAGCAGATGTCCTTTCACTAGGACACCGAGCCTGGTGCCGGCACACTCATCCCAGCCGGGCAGAATGTAACGGACGCTTTTCGTAATACTCAACCCCCCCCCCCCATACTGTGCCCTAGCTCCAGTTTGGAGGAAGGAGACCCAAGGGTCAGCTTCTTAATGACAGTGTGCAAGCTGGGTTAAATTAGCAGCAGGGGATTGTGGGTAGCAAATGGCTCACTGATGTCAGCCAGCCACATGGCGTCACCGCGATGGGATGCTAAGCAGTCCACCAGGTTCAAACAAGGTGGCGTCACCGTTGAACCAAAGAGGCTTCATATGCTCCACATCAGTGTTTCTCAACCCTGTCCACAGGAGCCCCCAGACAGTCCACATTTCTGCTTCCTCTCAGCTGCTAGTACACTTCAGCCAAACAATCAAAAACGTTACAGGTGCGAAATACCGATCTCGAGGCAGTCTTGAAATCTCCTGTTCCATTCTTTCCGTTCGTTTCCCCTTACAGATGGAGTTATGGGTGACGCCTCCTTGCCCACGCCTTCCACTACCCCGGGCACCCCTCTGCCAGCCACAGTGTCATCCGCGTCTGTGCTGCCAACCGTCACCACTGTGCCTCCCATTGTCGCAAGTAAGGATAGCAACGAAAAAACCAGGGCGAGGGGGCTACGCAAATACCTCAGGCTGCGTGCCTGAGCAGTTAGTGTGTGGTTACTCAGGGGGAAAAAAACAGAGTTTAACATCAGAATAAACACCAGGATATATGCAAATAAACAGTAATACAATTAAAATATAATTAATGAATTAACTTCCTGAGGTATTGCTTACCAAAACAAGGTCTGTTAGCGGTGGAGTTAAATAAAAATATAAATTTATTGGATAGCAACAGGGTGACACTTCAACAGACATAAACTTATAGTTTTCCACCAAAAAAGCATAATTTTACCATAATTTCCATTTGGCTGCTGAAGGCTTTTGCACAATTCTATACACACCCACACAAATGAATTTATGTGTAAGGGTTCAATGAATACTTAAACTGTGTGTGTACGTGTATATATTTAGTGCCAGTCAAAAGTTTGGAGACACCTACCCATAGTAAAAAGTTTATTTGTACTGTTCTCTACATTTACTATAATTAGAAAGACATCAGAACTATAACTATAAAATGACATACGGAATTAAGCACTGACCAAAAAATTATTAAAGAAAAAAAATTAAGACAGAAGTATTAAAGATGGTTGCCAGTTCAAATTCCTGGTTCGGCGAAGTGGCCCCATCATTGGGACTTTGAGCAAGGCTCTTAGCCCCAATTATTCCAGGGACTGGCTGACCCTACAGTCTCCTCCATGGCAGTCCCATGAGGTGGTCTCCTGGGATGCTTTGCCAGCTCTCCTACAGGAGGTCCCACATATATCCTGAGCTCTCATTGGCTGCTTTTCCTCCACCTTCCTCCGAAACCATGAATGTATTCAGAAGAATACTGGTTCGAACGCCAGGGCCGGCAGACAGACGCATTGGGCTCCAGGAACTTGGCATAGTGACTGACCCTCTGCTGTAATCCCCAGGCTTGTTCTCGCCTCTATTCATCGGCGGGGAAAAGATTTGCCACAGGGCTCCAAAAAGTCTCTTTTCTGCTGCTGGAGTAAGCCGGTCAATGACCACTTCATGTTGCCCCTTTAGAGACAACAGTCCTACTCGGTGTAAGCACAACGCCTAGCTCCACCAAACCGGACACCTCGACCCTGATGGTGAAGAGCACCATCCCGCCTTCCGCGGAGCCGACAAGCAGCACAGGCACCGACATGGAGAAAGCTACAAGCGCACCGGCTGCCGAAACGAGGCAGGACACCATGAACAAGCTGAAAGGGGTGCCAGAGCAAAAGAGTCCGAAGCAGAGTGAACCTGTGGTAAGAGCACGTATTTAAAGACTGGGGTGTATAGAGGGGTGGGGTCATGGGGGCACTGGCCCCAGCTGAAAGCTGATTGGCCCACTGGCCTGTCTCTCAGCGATTTAAAACTTGCCATTGGTTAATCATAAGGCTGGCCCTTCTTAAGAACTGCCAGAGTCAGTCATGGCAGGTAAGATCGTTCTTGTGCAACATTGCAGGAGGAGCACACATGCGTGGACAAGGACGCCATGAAGGACCGGAGTGTGGTGAGGCTGACTTTAAAGGACACGAAAACCTGCGTGAGTAACCTTGTGCTTCCCAGTCCTCTTGACCTTCGGTTAAGAAAAGAGAATATGTGCATTGACCAATCAATAGGGAGTCAATACCATGACACCCCTTCGGCTCACCGCCGCACCCAAATGAAACCCCCATGAAGCTGCACGCGGCGGCTATAGCCCTGGTTCCGTCGAAAAAGGGAGGCGCCGTCGAGGTCTTGGCGCAGCCTGGCATCCCGGGCCACCGTGGCGCAGGGACAGGGAATCGCGGGGCAAGGTGCCAGCGGTCTTAGCGCCGCTACGGCACTCGGCTTTAGCCGTCTAGCCGGGGCGAGGCTTGTTACCCCGGCCTGCCCCTGCGCAGAGGGAGCGCAGTCAGAAGGAAAACACACGCCGCATGAGCCCGTGGCGGGAGCCAGCAGCCTGCAGAGAAATGCAGTCGTCACCAGAGTGGCGACGGTCGGCAAAGTCATTCCCATAAGAGGAGAAAACGCCTGAGGAATGGAAAAGGGCTATGAGAAAAACACAGGAATGTACAATGGCCAATAAAGATGCCCTCTCACCCCCCACCCCCCCCCCCCCCCCCACCCACCAAACAAAACAAAAAAAAAAAACCCCCACCCACCACCCACCCACCCCCCAAAACA
>JAABNY020000108.1:6225701-6244014 GCA_015164015.2 Brevimyrus niger
TTACTATATTTTTCATAGTAACACAGACTTCCTTGGGTCATCCTTAGAACTTCCTCAAAGGACAAGTTCTGGACATCATGACGGAACATTAATGAAGTACTTCAGATAAAATTTTCTATTTAAAATGCTATTCCTGGAATCTGTCACAACAACTTACTTATGCAGGATTTTTTCATTGTTCATAGTAACACGGTCGCCCTTAGGATGTCGATCCTCTTTTGGTCCTGAAATCGTCCTCAAAGAACGAGTTCTGGACATCCTGATGGAACATTAATAAAAGGAAGATACAATTATTTATCGAAAAACCTGTCACAACAACTTGCTTTTGAAGGATTTCTTTATTGTTCATAGTAACACGGTCGTCCTAAGACGTCATTAGGACGTCCCCAAAAAAGGGAAGTGTTACGAACAATCTGAAGACGTCAACACAAGTTCAAAACAAGTTCCTTTTATCAACAACAATCCCATGTGGAATTCGTATTCCACCTTGATCGAAGTATTGCTGCTGGCACATTGAAGTCAAAGTGAAAGTAAACTGTATTATCTCAGCTATAAACATGTATACAGTGAGACAAGACGATGTGGGTCCAGTCTATACAGTTTACAATAATAAAGACACTTACAATGGAAGGAAATGTAAATTATTATAGAATAATAATTATAATAATAATTATATAATTATATATAAAAATAATATAATAATAATAATACCTATAAGTATTATTGTTATATTCTTATTTGTCTTGTCATTTGATTTTACTGCTTTCAGCACTTTTATTGTCATTAATTTCGTTGTTTTATTCTTTGTTAAGCAGACCTTGAATGTTATAAATAAAATATGTAAAAGTTGTATAGCCTACTTTATTTAAACATGTAAAATCCTTATTATAGTAAGAGAGGCAATTTAGTGTTTCATATATTTAAAAGTTTGTGTTCTACTTCAGGAGCCCCCACAGAGGCACAGTCCGAAGGTCATGGCCTCTGCAATTGAAGATGCTATTGCTGACTTGTCATGGCACACACTACACAGAAAAGGTTTAAATGACATTTCATATTCAGTGCCCTTATCATTGCATGTCAACCTATTACTATTATACTTTTTCAGTGAATTTTCTATTTGCATATTAATTGTATAATTGTACAAATTTGTAGACTTGTAAAGATAGTTGCCACATAATTATTTTGTTTTAATTAGCAGTATTTAAGTAATTAATGGATCGGGATCAAACATTCCATAAATGTTTTTGTTATATCCGGCCATCGATACTGATGACACAGAATGAAATAAAACAAAAAAAACCTTTAAAATGTGATTTCTTAATATTTATGTTGTATTTTTATTAATTCCAGTTGTTAAATTAGAAACTTGAAGAAAATTGCTAATGTTAAAATAATAAAAAATATATATTTCAACAAATTTTCAACAAATTTTAAACATTTTTTTTTCAAAGAAGGTCAAAGCTGAAGGATATCCTGTGGCTGTCCTCTGGACATCCTAATGGAACACAAATAAATAGAGAAATACTTAAGACAAAATTATATCTATTTAAATGCTATTCCGGCAAGCTGTCATAATGAATTGTTTTTGAAGTATTTCATTATATTTCATGACAGAATGAATGAAAGTTACATTTATGTAGAACTTTTTAAGACTCCCAAAGTGCTTTATAGATGCAATAGGGAGCCGCTTCAGCCACCTCCGCTGCGTAGCCCCCACCTGGGTGATGTGACATCAGCCATTCTGCCCCAGATTTGATAAGCCACCTTAGGTCAGATTTGATAAAGCAACAGTGGGCAATTTTAGCCAGAACATCAGGGTACCAACCCTACTGTTTGGAAAGATGCCCAGGGATCTGTTATGACCTGGGAGAATCAGGACTTCAGTTTTATGTCAATCTGAAGGACGGCAACACTTTACGGTACAGTTTCCCCATCACTGCACTGAGACATTGGGATCTACACAGACCACAGTATGGGGTAACCTGTTGGCCACAGCAGCATGTCAGTAACATGGTCATCCTAAGAATGTACCCAATAAAGGACATCCTCAGGCAGTCCCTTGTTTATGTCCCTAGCATTACTGGCAAAATTATTGCATTAGTTAATCAGAGTTTTCAAATGAGCTCAATTACATCGATTGCTTTTGTCTGTGGCGCCCTGCGGACTAATCGTGCCTTCGACTAAGGTTGGGACCGCCCACCTTATTAACATACAGAGACGGAAATACAAAAATAAAGAAATGTGAAAATACAGAAATAAATAAATATGGAAATGCCAAAATAAATGAATAAATGTGGAAATTCATAAATAAGTAAATATTTAAATACGTTGATGAACAAATATAGGAATCCATTTCCCAGTTTTCATAGCCAAACCGTATTTATTTCAGTATTTACTTATTTATTCACACATTTATTTATTTATAATCATGTCATGTTTAGTCCTCCATATATCCGTGCACTGATATCTTGCACATTAACTCATAACAATGTCAGCGAAGATATTTTGCCTGCAGAGTTTAGCTTCAGCAAGGTGAAATGGGTCAAATAACAGTCACTATTTTGAACTGTGTGGTGGATGGCATGGAAAACCTTACCAGGAAAACATTAGAGCCGGACATGAGCATGACCAGGGAGAGAGGGAACGCTGAGGAAGGACCAAGCATTCTTGGTGGTACGTGAAGTATGTTGAAGTTTATGATGTGGTTGGATGAAAGCCTATTGAATGTCCATCCGCCGATATTTCCATACCGGAAAAGGAAATATAAAGCTGCAAAAATGGGATTGCTATGGGAGCACAAAAATCTGGATTCGGAAAAGATAAAAATGCTTTATTTATAGCTTGACATCTTAGGCATCGGTGAACTTAAATGAGCCAGATCAGGACACTCTCAGTCAGGTAAACGGGCCATATACTATTTGGGAAATAGACAATGAAAGATGCTTTCATAGTCAGGAAAGATACCAGAAAGACTGTAGGTGGATACTCTACCATCAATGACAAACTAGTATCGATCTGATTTTCTAGACATCTCTTCAACGTAGAAGTTATAATGTACAGGCTCATATCCAAACAACTGAAAATGAAATAAAATGATCCTTTGTTACGTGCCATTTGCACGAGTACAGTTATACTGGAATGCCGCTCTTTGCCGGATGTGGTTCAAAGAAAAGGGTTTTATGACTACAGAGAGAATACGTAAACAAGATGTATTGCTGGTGATGAGACAGTGGACAGCCAGAATCCAGGAACGAGAAGCGGGAATTAGAGTTGGCCAAACAAAAAACGGCAGTGTGACTAATCAGCTTCCAACAAACACATCATTGCTACTATATTCTTCATGCCATCAAAGCACCATTTTTACACTTTGGCGTCACTAGAAGGAGTTCTCAGACATCAGCTGATTATATTCTCAGTGACGAAAAATGAAAACGTTCAATTGGAACACCAAAGTCATGGCCTGAAGCATATCACACAGCGGATCGCAAACTATTTATGTGTAAAGAGTCAAAGTGAATCTGAAAAGGAACAGCAAGGCCATCTGACTTCCGAGAAATGAGTTTATGGGAATTTATCTGGTACCTTCGTGGAAAAGATCAGAAAGCCATCGGAGATGCTGGCCCTCCTTGCTACAGCGCCAGGGTATGATTCAACAGAATTCAGAGAAGTCACACGCGCAGAAAGAAACTGGTCAAAATGAGTGGAAAGAAAATTAAACCAGTAAATACAGTGGAAACTGAAAATAACAGACGTCATAGTCCAGAAAGACGTAATTTTCTTACGAGTACTGAACTGCAATTTCCAGAAAGCTACCAAAAGACAATGACTATTATACATCATGTTATATAACATTATATAATATTCATTAATAGCAGCTGAAAGGAAATAAACACGCAAATGTCCTATTTTCAGGAAATATGTGAAATTAAAAAGAAGTTCCAGGTTTGAATCACCTTCGACCATCTCCTTGGACAAGGGCCTCATAAATGTAAATGTGAATGGAGCAAAGACAAAGCAGAACCAAATGGAATGCACACTTACAGCAAAGAATGGAAAGGATGTAACGACACTTACTGTATGAGGAAAGTTCTCAGACTGACAGGACGACGCTGTGGTTAAATGTGTAGAAAACAAAGCGTGCAACCCCAGAAATAGCAGTCACCTTTAGAGCTTTGGGGCCAAAGACATTGACTTAAAAGACAACTTTGACCTCTTTGGATTAATAATCTGCAACAAACAGGGGCTGGATCACAAGGACACTGGACCTAGCTGAAGTCTGATTGGCCCCCAGGGTGCCCCATCCCCTGTAACTCAATGAGTAAAAACATATCATTTGGCTGATGATAAGATTGGACCCACTGTATGAATTATGGCCCCTGTTTTGCCCCACAATTTGGAATACCCTAGAATGACCCCTGAAAAGAAAAGGATCCAGGAGATATATATTGAGAATTATCACAAATATCGAGATGAGAGATGAGATAAAGGTCTTAGCAACTTATTAACCAAGTAATGATGCATGTCTAAGAACACAGAAATCAAAGTCATCCAAAATATGACATTTTGTGACTATGAATTTAATGGTTGATAAAGAAGCAGGACAAGAAGAATACTGACATCTTTGAACTTTAATACTGGCAGTTACTTTGAGGAATACCCAGCACCACAAGGTAAACAATCCAGTGGATTCTTATTCCAATCTGAACTTTCATCTTTAGTACAAATGGTTGGACTAAAATGATCTTATTTTGGGCGTGTTAGAAGATAACCCACAAGACCAAAATGGCTGAATCAGTTGAAGGTAAATAAGAGAACAATCAGCGATTAGATCATTGGACATAATCATCACAATAACATGCCTTTGGGAAGCAAAAAAAAACCTCTACAAAAGACAGAACGCTCTGGAGAAATGCCATCTACATGGCTGCCAGGAGTCAACATTAACTTGACCGCACAGAATAACATAAAAGAGACCACACACCAAAATAACCATTAACAGTATTTACAGGGAAAGACTAATAAGCTAATGGCTGTTAAGATATATGCTACAGGATGACCGACTCCTGGACTCCCAGACTGAGAAGTGGTTTCTACCCCAAAGCCATCAGTCATCTTAACCAGGCAAGACACAACAAACTGAAAGACAGTCACCCTTCAACACCTGCTGGAGCATTCCGAATGCGTGCACCCATCTACCAACCCCACCCCCCAAAAAACTGACTGACAGCTTGACACTTTACAGCTAAATTTTATACTTTTTTTTTTCATTTTATTTTTTTTTTTATTGTATACATCTTTTATAACATTATGCAATGTGGGAAAGCACACAGTTTCTTTGTGCATGTTACAACGGCAATAAAGATATTCTAAATTCTAAAAATAGTTTAGAATGTTAAGATTTTTACTCCATCCGGTGCAGAGTATATACCGTAATCCTAACCAGTATAAGCAGTTGGAAGATGGATGGATAGATGGATGTTTATCACAAAATTCTCAGCCTTAGTTACATAACTTCTGCTTTCAGGACTCCTTAGTGGGAAAAGCAGATGCAGTAATTTCCCATTTCCTAGCATCCCACCCACTCAGGTGATTGGCTGGATGCGAGTCTTAACTAGAAAACTGAGGCAAGGAGGGAACATGGAAAAACTTTTCATCTGCCAACTTTCCGGCACCACGGCTAACAAAACCTTACATTTCAAATCCATCCCAGCTGCCAGACTGCAGTACTCCACATGAGGAACTAGCGGGATGCCCACACAGTTAAGGGGTGTTAACAGAACGTTAATGCACATAGCGGTACACCACCAGCAGAACCGTATCCCTGAATAAGGCACAATAGAAAAATCACGCAAGCTTTAAGACCTCTCTAGCAGTACAGCATAACTGATCTGGAAACGAAAAGAGCATAAAATAACTGTAAGTAGTACGTAACTATCCTTAGGCGTGAAGCAAAAAGGCGAACAGCAAAAGTTTCCGTTCTCCTCAACTCCCAGTTTCATTCTTGAGAGCCTCTGACATATGACAGCCTTTCTCACGTCCTGTTCCCGCTGGGCAGAAGGTACAGGATTATCCCAGCCAGTTCTTCTGGGTTCAGTTTGGTGAAAGCTTCTTCCCTGAGGCTGTCAGGAAACTCAACAGCCAGCTGGCTCTCCTTACCACCTACCCATTCCTGAGAACCCCCCCCCCCACCTAGAACAGGTCACTTTACCTTATTATTATTTACTACAGTATGTGTCAGTCAAGTGAAACTATATTTACGCTGCTGCCTTATTTATTATTGATGATGTACAGAAACCCTAGTATCCAGTGCACCTGTTTCACACTGCTCTGTGTTTTTGCACTTTAAATATTGTGAATATCATCCCCTTGTGACTTGTTGTGCGTATGTCACGTGACAGTCCTGTGGGAACCCTATTTCGTGCCGCTGAATGGATGCTATGACAATAAAACACACTTGACTTAGCCTGAAAACACATATAGTCAGTTTAGTCATATAAGGATTTTGAGAATTCACTACCACATAAACAATTCTCTCTTCTCTAGGTTTCACTATTATTAAAATTCATACATTTGCTTTGTGTATTCAAATTGCAAATTGCTCTCGTATTTGCTTTCTGCTTCCAAATATGAACATTAAATACTTGGCCCTTCAGATAATAGCCCCTTACCAATTAAAAGATGTGTTAAGTGATGCAAATCAAAGGAGAATTTCAGTACAAATAGATGGGGGTTGAAGGATCAAGAGAATAATTCAGTGGCAACAGACAGCAAACAAAGGAAGTGGAGCATGCCAATACCAACTCAAGACACACAGAGCAAACAGGGCGAAGGCTTGTGTACAGCCTGGTGCTTTCTTCAGCCATCTTGCTTGCTTGTGTGTCTTGTTCCTATGCTGGCAGCAAAATGGTTGGCTTTCATTTCACCCCCACGCTCTGTTTTTTTTTTTTTTTTTTTTTTTGTGAAGCCCATCTGCATTCTCATAACGTCACAGACGTCAGTATTCTATCCTAACATCGCAGAGTCACAGGATTCAATTTGCTGCTCTGCCCAAAGTGAGTCTTCTGATGATCGTAGCGGGCTGAGAGATTCCCGGCGCTGACCTCTGTCAGGCTGAGCGCCGGCTCCTGCAGTCGACCAGCGTGTCATTAATTTGAACGGGTTTTAGTGGAATTTGCTGCTGCCAAGAGGAATGTTAGCAGTACAGTGAAAATGGGGAACTTAAGAAGGACCTTCCGTCTCTGTCAAAGATAGAGGGTTGTGAAGCGTTCTGGATCATTTGTGAAAGCGGTAGAGATATGTTTAACTGACGTGCAGCTCACATAAAACACAAAAGCTGAGACCTTAAGATGTTCAACTCAGTAATTTGGGCACTGTAGGTTTTCCCATTAAGGTTTACGCTTAATGCAATAATTTTATTTTCTGTCAAAGCTAAACACAATTCAATCGGATCGGTCTCTTAATGAATGTGGAGAGTTATCGCCGACTCCGATGACAGCCCACAAACTCATACATATGGAACCGGACCAGTTGCGAGGGGAACCACACGAAGAACGTTTTGGCAGCGGGCACTGATGATATAGAGTACAATGAAATTCAAAAAGGCCTTGAAATTCTAGAACACAGGATGGACTGTCCTGCGATCCACGGAACGGCCGAACCGCTGACAGAAATGTTACCACGACAAGAATTCGAGTCGTCTACCAATGGTGACTGACAACGGCAGAGCTGGATTGTGGTTTCGGGTCTTAAGCTTTGAGTAAATACTGTACGTGCGTGCGTGCACATATGTGTGCATATTATAAAACCACATCCACACACGTTAACCGTTACCAGGCATTCCTCTGTCCAGTCTATCTCCCGTCACTGTTAGACGGCCATTAATATGAAAGCCAGTCCGTAGCTTATCAGTGGCACAAGGCGATTAAACATGATTAATTAAAGCCACACATACACACACACATACACAGATCACTTTAAGGGTTCTGCGGATATATAGCGCTCCATAAATGGGAGACCACCTGGTCAGCTGGAGGCCATGACTAGTGCAAGGGGATCTGGGTGAAGGAACAGGCCCTGATGACCAAGCCTGTGACCATGGGGTCCTTGGGTGGGTGGAGACTGTTGCTATGCTAGCACATTTGATTCCACACGAGGCACTCTTCATACGGCCTTGGAGGGACTGGGTGTTCCCTCCTTAAGGAACAGGGACAAAGGCACAAATGCATACATGTTTATGCACACATAGATGCATGCAGTTGTTTTTATTGGATTTTCTTAGCTTATTCATGAACAGTTCTGCAGTGGTAATGGTAGATCTTTCTTTGCTAACCAATGATGATGCAATACCAGAAGTGGTCTGACGGATTATTCCAGACATGTGACATTTGCCCAGACATCACTCCCTCTGGGAGGGGGACACACGTCTTCTTAAGGCAGAAAGTGGCAGGTGACAGATTAAAGCAGATGGAGTTGATCACCCCCACCTACTCCAGCTCTGCCCACTCCACATGAACCAGTTGTATGTGCCCCCCAATCTCAGGCCCCATCTGACACATGACAGCCCTGTGGTCACATTTAATCCGTGGTGTGTAAAATATGATATGGGGTATTTTATTAATAACATACAGGCCTCTCAATCCATCTACCTCATGCATAGGGGCAATTCACTCGCCGTTTGCATGGTGCTACTCCGATGTCAAGGGCACACCACTGCAACAGTGAGGTAAATGATGCGCTACATCTGTGCTAAACCTGTCCCGGTCAGGGTTTAACAGGAATTATGGGAATTTATCAACATTACCAAGGGCCCCACATCATAGAATATGACAGTCAGGTGCAGCTTGCAGTGTCACATTCCCTGTCTGGACTTCATTAAAGGTCAATTTAGATTATTAGGTCATGTCCCAAATTGCCCAAAAGACCAATGTAGAACTCTGCCTCTGTTCCAAAAACTGCATGCTTTCCTGTAACAAAAATCAACAGTTGACCAGCTGCCAGCGCAGGCATATGTGCCGCGAGAAACACTGTAATACGGAAAGCACTGCATATCTTTTTCCACGGTGAGGCAATGTTGCGATGTAATTTCACACGCAAGGCAAAAATAAAGTCAGTCACTCTCGATGCATCTCAACTTGATTTGAAAATCCAGGGAAGCCCATCTGAATATTATTTAAAAAGTAGCGACCGTATAACACAGAGCGACTACGAAGATCACACTTTAAGCGCTGCTTGGTATGTACAGTACAGTAGCTCACGTTCATAAGCAGTGAAGGGGAAAATGTGCTTTATACAATGGGGTGAAAACAGTAATATTTCACATTAATCATTAGTGTAAAATGATTTACGGAAATGTATAATGTATAAAATGTATAACGTCGTCGCGGAGTGCGACTTCATATTTTCAGTAACAACGCGATATAAAAACCAACACAAGGTGGCGGTCTGTACCGCATGAAACACCTTGTTCCCAATAGCAAAAAACGCCTTCTACCCACTGCAGAATGCGCATAAGAATGGGCGTTTACAGAGAACACCTTTCAGAGTACATTACTAGAGTAGAGTACATTAATTTCACATCATGAAATCAAACGTGATGTGGTTTGCCTGCTTGGTACTCATTTAGGTAAAGAAAGCTTAAAAGTTAGGATCAACATTTCTTAGGAGAACACTGCCCTCTATTGATGCACAACAAAATAACACAATTTAGCTATAAGGATGACTTCACGATTGATTAAAACACGAATGCAATTTATTTTTAGCAACTAGAAATTGAGCCGGATTCGCTATATTATTATTACCACTACTGGTATTTGTTCAAGGTTCAAGCTTTATTTATTTTCGAGGGACACAGTGAAATTTTTGTGCCACAATTACAATGGGACAGGTCCATAGGCGATAGAACAAATAGTACTGCAATACAAGACAAGAATATAAGAATAAATAAACATAATAAATAAGTAATAAATTATATCTTTCGTGAGTGGTATAATGAATTCTGGAATTCCAAATTCATTTACAATCTTCCAATGAAAATTATTATATTTTCCTTTATTTAGTTAAAACTATATTCCAGTAACTGGAAAAGAAGTGAACTAACTAGAAACAAACGGATTATAGCCTCTAAAATATTGTAATTTATTATAATGAGTTTAACTCAAGAACAGTATTCGATCCAGAAATTATATTGGGTTGCATTTATTAATTCAATGAAACATAAGACGAACTGGTGATATTCCCCAAAGACACTTTCGGTTCAGACAGATACTAGCCTGACCGATAATGCCCTATAATGCCCTTATTGAGAAGGTGCCTAGCATAACTTTTCGAGCTTTGCGTGCGTTGTTAAACCCTATGCTTCCCAGAAGGGGCTATGAAATACTGCAACCCTAAATGAAGGCACGGACACTTATTCAGTACACTTCATGGTGGCAGTATTTTTTTACGCCATTTGTTTTTACATCATAGAATGTTCAACTCTATCAGACCTAGCAGAGACGAAGTGAAGTTGACTGTGAAATGTGGAAGACAAAACGTAGTGACAACTATCCAAAATAGCAGCTACTAGTTAGTAAATATATACATTATGAATCCGTAATATCCGTTCACAGTTAATTTTATTGAAACGTCTTATTTATTATTTCAGTTTTCCATGACTGAACATTACGTTCCGCCGAAGACAATGTTCAAAGTGTTATTGCCTGTTTTTAATAGATGAGGGTAGATTCTCGAATACTTACGGTAAAACCGGCCTCCTAAGCACGTGATCCTGAGAAATGTTTGTAAACATGCGTCAAACACATGTGATAGTGACGTCAGAAAATAAGTTGCGGCGTAGGAGCCAATCAGAAAGTGGGGGTGTGAGGGGCGGGGCTCGCGTGCTCTTCTGAGGAAAATTCGGTAGTGGCGCTGCAATTGTGAGGAGTGCAGGTTTCAAAGTGAAAATGATGGAAATCGGTTGGTTGAAATTAACATTTGTTAGAACAAATTGCAGATAAAAGGTAGGGCGTGAACAGCCAAGGCATAGAGCCAATGTGTTTGTACAGGTAAGTTATTATTTTATGTAATAAAGATGTCTCCGCGAGTCTTTAAGCTAGTTAATTGGCTTTTATACACAACCCCAGCAAATCACTAAATCTCGTTTTACTGCTTTTACCTTGTAACTCAAAAATATGTATTTATTAATTTTTACAAGTAATTCTCGTACACAATTGCAGAGAAGTATAGATATTGGTACATATGTGTACATTCACGCAGAGATTCCCATTCACCCATGTAAACAAAGTGCGTTACGTCGCAGCATTTAATTGATCGGGTTTCATGATAACCACGTTTAACTTAAATGACGGACGAAAGCAGTATTGCGTCAGACTGGCGGGCAAAGCGCGATCGTCAACCGGCTAACTATGTAGTGCCTCGACATAGTAGATTTTCAACTCTATGTGAAGACTGGGGTGTTTTATGTTATTTTATCACAGTATGATGACGTTAACTGCGGAAAACGAGGCCCTTTGGGCAGCCGAGCTCAGTGCTCACGGATAAACAAACGGAGTAAGACGGGAGGGGCGGCGAGATGCTGAGCGAAGGTGTGCTGGGCGCAGTTACGCAGTTGTAATTCAGAGGGGCCTCACATTAACCCCCGGCTGTCTTAACACCGCCCTTTAATACCGCAGACGGACATCCGAATGCATTAATGATACCGACAGCCTAACGTGCACTTTCAGCATTCACATCGCGTTCGCGTGCTGAATTATATTAATATGAATGAAAAATATGAATTCCTTGCCATTTACTGTCCTTGTTTTGCTTGTATCATTTAAAAGAGGAATATTTGCAAAATACAAAATGAGTTATAAACGCGATGCACCGACGTTAACATCGCATGTATATCAAACTATTCAGTTTTTCGCAGTTGAAGTTTTTAAAGGGGGGAGATATTGAGCATATGTTGGAAATCTCTACAATAGTTTAATTTTGCGCAGCAGTGATGTCCTACGCACTTTTTAAAAGATGTAAACAAACCATTAAAGGTGCGCGTCACATCCTACGCTGGGTGTCGCTGCAATGCCGAGTTTGTCTGAACTGAATAAAATCAAATCAGGATACAGATTAGTCTTGTTATAAACACTGATGCGTAGCGACTCTCAGTCTGCGTTCTGGAAAACTTTATTGAGCTCTAGTGATATCAAAATGCTACAAAATAAAAACGGGGACTGTAAATAAAATTGTGAATATTTGTGAATTATTAAATCTGATTGAGTTACGCACTGCCTGTGCTTCTCAAAAAAAAGGGTTGCATATATATCCCCCACAGACCATTGTTTTGTAAATGCTAACTGATATTTCTTGGGCTTGAAGTTCATGGAGATGTTTGTTGCGGGGCTTCTGATGCAAAGGGTCCTGTGTCTCCAGGTGTCGTTTTAAAGAAATGCAGGAGTGGTCTGGCAGACCCTGAGTGTATGAGGAGTGAGGGAGTAGGCGCACAGGGGGGTGGAGGGGTCAGTGAAATTACAGGAATCCACCATGTCTCCACCTTCGGGAATGAAGGGGCTGGCAGGATGCACAGATAGCAACTCTACGGAACCAGATGTAGGACCTCAAGGAAAGATATTGTGAAGGTAAGCATCGTCCAAAGGTAAGCTTTTCTCATGAAGGAATCATGGGTTTCGTGATAAGATTCCTTAATAATATAGTTTTATGAAAGCTAATGCTACACTCAGCAGGCTTCCCAGTGTTCTAAGTGAAAGTTCTTGCAACATAAAGCTGAGAATTGGAAAATGAAAATGACCCTAGTTGCCATGATTGTACTCTTCGTAGTTATACACACACAAACACACAGACATATATGTGCGTGTGTGTGTGTGTCATGTGTGTTTATCCAGTGTGTAATATATATTTATGACAAGCACTGATGTGGGTTCATAAATGAGGTCATGAAACTTGCAATGAGACCCTCAGACTTTTTAAGCCATGAAATAAATGCTGTTTAGATTTAATGCAGTTTAAAGGATTGTTTACGAAGTACATTCTGTCCTTGTGCCTCTAACTGCTTTACAGAGAACTAAGTGTTCAGTTTATAGGTTCTTTTTTTCTTCCTCCTCACTTCTTTCCAACAAACCAGTTTTTACGTCATCATTTCTGTGTTCAAGAGGAGCGGTACTTTAGTGATAATCCCTGACCTTTTAAGCCCACAAAGGTCTCTTAAGTGAAAATGCCTTTTCTAATGCTTTATTCATCACCATGCCCCTTTTCCAGGACTGCATTTGTCGTCATGCACACCCACTCTTGTCAGGTCAGATGGTTAACGGGGGAAAAGTGCGTCATGTTTACAGTAACGCCATGTAACGGTGCGTGTGAGAAACGGCACTGGCTTGTTGCAAGGTGCCGGCCGCCTTCCCTGCGAGAGATTAAGGTTTAGGAAGTGGAATACTGCCGAGGGATGACACTGCTAAAATTAAACCCCTGCCTGGTGAATGATGAGGTATAAATAGGCAGCAGAAGGGAGCTGTGTTCTGTGGTATCATTAACAGTTATGTGCCATTTTGAAGACTAAGGGACAGGGGAAAAAATCCCGGATGCATCTCCACAGACAAATTGTATTAAAAAATGCTCCCCGAGTCACAGTGACTGACGTCACGTCGCTCTCATTTGGATTTATGCTGAGCCATAGGCTCTTTTTAGAGTAAATCGAGGAAGGCGTATTTGGAGCTGCCCCTTATCTGTGATCAGCGGTCTGGGTTTTTGGCTTTACGTCATTCAGATGACTGTAAGAGTATGTATTTTGGCTGTGGTGCCTTGTGGTGAACTGATCCACACCCTAAGTATGTATAAATTAAATTTTATTTATTGTAGCTTCAGAAGTGCAGAATTGTAGTTATTCTGTGAAAGCGTTCCATCTTCACAATTAATCGAACACCAAATATTGAATATTATGATAGAATTTTGCATAGATGTAAAGCGCATTATATTCATATTTTATACCTATGACAGACTTTCAAAACTGTTGCTTTGGAGAAGACCGGTGGAGGTTTAATGGTTAAGATTTCCGTGGATTCCCCTTAGTGGCTTCCATATGCCTGATGGGAAGCAGCTTCTGGGTGACATGATTGCTCACGTTTCCTGGGAAGAGTCAGAGGCGGGGCGGAGCTGGCATGGCCTATGGTGCACTAGTGACACACTTCCCCCCCCCCGGGGAATGATCTCTAAATTGCATGCGCCAGTTAGTCGCATGGATCTCGGACAGAAGGTGGCGGCTTCTCCCTCCCTAGCCCTGTGGGGTGAGCGACTGGGGGCTGGCTGACCCCATCTCACGGGATGCGGTCACCGACGTCCACATCCCAGTGAATGGAGGACTTGCTCCTCTGTCGGAACAGAGGGGCCTTTCTCTCCACGTTGCTCATGGCTTTGTTGCTTGGGGCCTGCTTGACAGTGATTGTCGTCGCGCCCCGGTGGCAGGGGGCCCATTGACGGGGCGAGCAGCTGTTTCCCGGCTCCAGCGCGGGCCAGCGCGTCCGGTTCGCCGTCCCCAATGAAGGCCGCCACATTGTCAGGCGGCCTTAAGCTCCCGCTGCCCTTGTCCGTCAGAGACTCGATTTAGCTCTGGGGAGAATCGGGCAGTATCCGAGTCCTCACACGGTTACCACCGGACAACTATTTTGACGCAGAACTGCACCTTTGAATTCTGCCTGCAGTGAGAGTTAGTATGCAGCTACAGTACTTCTAATTTGAGCGATGCGTTCCGACCATGATAATTGGAACATTTTCACTCTTTGTTTTTCAGGGTTGTTTACTCTCCTGCCCAATGGCCGATCTTGAAAGTACATTTTTGGCTCATCCTAATTATTTCAATGAGTGCTCATGGCCACCGGGTTAAATTGGGAACTCTTATCTTTAAGAGGCTTACGTGCGTCTTAACGAACGGTTACCTCCTTCCTCATGTTCTCGCGACCTGGGCTGACATGTACCCGGCCCGTAGCTCCTCCCTCACGGCCCAGCTTGGGCGGAGTCGTCCTGACATTGCAGCGTTCCTTTGGTGGGAATGCCAGGAAAGTAGGAGACGGCATTCCTGAAGGAAGTACCAAGGCTGCTTTTGCCGTGCAGGAGCCATACACCGTTTGCGGAATCCTCCTGTGGACGGGAAGTCGGATCGCCCAGATCCCACCCGGCGTCGGCCATAGGGTTGTGAGTCTGGGAGATGCTCGTCACGGGTTACACACAGAACGAGCCATAACTATACGTCTACGGCCGCGCAGACCGGGGCAAGCTGACGCTAATTTAATACCCATAATTCAACAGACCTTCTGTTTGTCCTGTTCCTGCTGCGTCGGCTGATATCAGCGTCGTGCACCAAACAATAACCAGCTGAACCACTGTGAGCTATAACGGGAAAGTCCCTAATTGAAATGTATTCCGTAATAGGATGACACATCTGTGAACATGTGTGGTGACCCTAATGTCATATAAGCTCAGCTGGGTGTGTCGCGTCATTATCAACACTGGATGAGTCAGAGATGAATACGGGATGCAGCGATGAAGCCATTTCGTTCATTGTTCTGCCGCAGAGTTGATACTCTCCAAGGACATGTTCTCTGTGCTGTTACCTCTCTAAGCCTTTGCCTACAAGTAGCACCATTTTCTTTGTAGATTGTAACTGAAAGTGTGGTAGGAGTTTCCCAGCAAGCCTCAGGAATAATTTGACAGATACGAATGCCAACGTCTAAGTCAAGCACTCCAACTCATGGAATAGGATTTTAATGTGAATGCAAATTCTAAGTAAACTGCATTAACCGGCCATCGCTACTGCTGATTGTTGGGGCTTTTAAGGATTTTAAGCCCAGCTACTTACAGCTATAAACTGACTTCCATAAAAGAGTGCTGTTAGGAGATGAGAATTGGTTGACTTCAAAGGATGAGGTTCTCTTTCTTGGAGATCGGTGCCATGTTTCTTCCCTGTTGTCTTTTAGACTCATGCCGAAGGCCCTTAAATTCATCCTCCCTGCTTCTTAGGCCCCTTGGCCACGATTAAAAATGAACTGCCAGAAAAGGGACCCCCCCAGGAGAAGAAAGGAAGTATTCTAATAAACGACGTGGAAATCTCAGCTCGGTACAATGCCTTTCCCACTTTATATGTTTAGAGATTAGCTGTTCTTTCCCAAGTGTACGCTCTAGCTGGCTTATTTTTCTGCCAAGAAGACAAATCGTGCGGACGATCACTTTGGTTCACGGCTTCTAGGTGTCATAAAATCGGAGAACATCGAGAGGGCTCGCAGATTCCGAGCTGCGAATCCTCCGGTCTCGTTTTCACAACATTACAGAAGGTACCACAACTTTTTAAAAAGCAGAAACGGCCTCCCGTCTGCGGCGTCTCGCGCCTCGGGACGGCAGGGAGAGGAGTTCCAAGTACTACTTGCAATGAATTGACTTTCTTTTTTTCTTTTTTTTTTTTTCCTTCAAAGTTGCCAGCTGTCAGTCATTAACTTCCATGTGCATCCAGATCTTCTACAGATGAATTTTGATCACTTTAATTCAACACGAAAGTGCATTAAAGCATGAAAAACAACCCGCTTATTTTATATACATGCAAATGAAAATCTGTTATACTTCCGGAACGGTCTGCCTCTGAGCAGCGTAACTTGGGTAGGCTCACCGGCGGCTTTTGTTTTCTAATTTGTGCTTCTGATGCATGGTCTTCGGAGAGCTGAATTTGCAGGATTTGTAAGCCGTAATTTTTGTAATTCATTGGCAGCGCGATGTTAATACCTGTGTTCCGTCATTCTCCGTCTTGCACTTGAAAATGCAACGTGCCGGTGCATTGGGACTTGCGTAAATGAGAGGACGCCCTTCATTTTTTCAGCTATGTGTTTCCCAGTCGTCTGTGAACCATCGATGGGAAAAAAAAATGCAAGGTGGTAAAATTGCTTACTGTTAACTGTGAGCTACATGTGAGGGAAATATTTATGACAGTATAAATTGTTACAGACAGCATTAATGACCTTATTGTGTAAAAACAAATCACACCAAGATATGTAATAATAACACGGAAAATTGTGCAATACATATGTCAGTGCCTGCAAAGCGGCACGCATTAATAACCTTTCTGGTTCCTCCACTATTGTTTAATTCACAATCTCTTGTTGTTATCAAATATGTGACTTAATAATGATTAATGTAACTATATAAAAGGAATAAATCATGCAACTATCCAGAAAACTAAACTTTCCAAGTAGTGCCTCGGTTACAGAGTTGCCACATATGAAAACTTTCACTGTATAAATATATATATATTTTTAAAACTGTTATCCATTGTGTTTGCACAAGAGGTCTGAAATGCATTTCTGAATTTAAGTCACTATTAAGTATAGTTTGGATTGTGGCATATCCAATGATTTGTTAATAAATGCGTATCAGATGACCTGAGGATACTCCGTTGAATCACCAATACGTTATAAGCAATGAGGGAAACTGACTTACATTCGCCTGTGAAGTTAAGCTCAGGGACGTGGGTGGGGGGGCATGACTTAATTGCGCAAGACCCCCCCATGCTTATTTCTGGGTATGGCTCTTAGTCGGCCACCTGAGGTCAGTTGTGGAACTTTCCCAGAAGCACCTGCTCCTGTTTCCAAATGACGGTCGGTCCGCGTTTAAAGGGCAGACAGACGTGATGAGACACTCGGGGTAACAAATGCAGCAGGATGGGCCCGGTGCTGACCACAGAGCGGGACGGGGCTGACTGCCTGCGTGTGCGATTGTCCTGCCAAGGATCCCGGCAGCGATGAAGGCGGAACGCATAAGAATATCATCTGGAAATCTGAGACTGTTTTCCGTTGCGAAACCAGGCGACCGTAACTGGATTCCCAAAAGGCCCGGACTCAAACATTCAAAAAGACAAACAACAACTTCCTTGTTAAGTGCATGACGTGTAGCCTGTGGTTTCACTCCGGGCAGAAACGTGACCCAAGGCTCTTTCTGGGGGCCCGGTCACTGGAAGATGGGCGTTGGGAGCAGGGGCGGGTTGAGCTGGGCGTCGTGTCCCTTTTCGCCCCCCCCTTCCCCAGTCTTGTTTTGTTTTTTGTTTTGCTCCTAAAAGGGACAATGTGCCTTTAAAAGCAGTGGGCTGTCAGGTGACTGAGGAGAGACAGTTGTCTCAGTTCACAGGGAGAAATAGAGTGTGCGACTGTGAGCGGAGGAGATACAGCAGAGGTGGGGCTTTGGGGGGGGGGGGGTGCTAAGCGAGACCTCGGTCACTTTACAGCGTAACCAGGAATGCAGAGATTATCTCAGTCATATGGAATCACAGCTCATTAGCGAACAGACATGG
>JAABNY020000108.1:6273016-6286223 GCA_015164015.2 Brevimyrus niger
CTCAAGAAAAAAGGGAATATATATGCACATAATACTGTATGTTTATTGAAGATTTTGAACGAGTCGGATACATTCCATTTGCCACAGAACTGCAATACCGTATCAAAAAGTACGATTTTTTGCTTAGCCAGACTACTTGTCGGATTTAAGGTACCTCAGTTTAAATGGCCTTTATCTTCGTTCATATACAATTAAGACGAACTACCATAAATCCGACAAATAATCCAGGTAATCATGAAATCCAATTCTAGCCCGGTTAATTGCCATTGTTAGCAATATCAGTTGATAACACATTACGCGCGGTGCTTTACGCATAAAACTCCGTAGCAACACGTCCACAGATAAGTTGGACGGTGCGTGCAACCGATTTAATGAGCCACAAATGAGAAGTAGTGCTTGAACAGTATAAAACTACAACTTTGCCTTCTGTCGATAAAAGGATGCAATTTTCTTTGGATTCCGAACTCGCGATCCTCTGTGCTGCTCTGAGATCTTCGAGAAACGGGAGCGTCCATGACGTCACATCCAGCTTCAAAACTCGGCAAATAGAACGCACCAAAACTGCCCAAAATGGGTTGACAGAGAGATTTCAGGGATTTTGAGTCATTCTGTGCTGCATATTGGTTAATTGCGTTAAAAATTATAATCAAATAATCATGATGGATTATTTCACGTTAACCCGTTAATTTTAACAGCCCTAATATATACATATATCCAACCACCCATCCAGTATAGGGTTGTGTGGTTATTTCTAGAAGTTAAGATGTCACATGATAAAATCACTTGGGAAGAAATGGGTTACTCTAAATGAAGGGAAACCAAAATACCAAATGAGAACACAAACCAAGTGAAGCCAGCAAAGCTAAACCGCTTCGCAAATAGCTGCCTGCTAGAGAGTCCAGCCACCCTGTGTGTCTCAGTCTGTGTCTTTTGAATAATCACCCAAACCCTGCGAAAACACACATAGGTATTTGCTAGCCACCACAGGAATGGCTCCAGGCCAATTTTGACGGAAACAGGAGCATCTGGAGAAAACACAAATTAGCTCATGGAGTACATACAAGTTCCACAGAGCCTAATTTAATGACAGGCTTGAACACACAACTCCAGGAATAGAAGCTACATTGGAAGACAGAGTTCTAGCTGGGCCAGGGTACCACCCAGGCTTGCTCCCTTTCTGGCACTTAACTTCATTTATGATGCAGAGAAGCATGACCGGATATTGATGTTCCTCATAATAAAATTTTTCCAAAGAAAGGGCCGGGTACAGAAGTGCGTAGTTTAACAGCTGCCTCGACCGATAAGATAAAGTTATTGCTAAGGTTTAGCCACCAGCCGTGAAATAGCAGTAGGCTTATCCCAGGTGTGAGTCACATACCACGCCTGACCTGCGAAAGGCTTTTGATTTTGAAAGGCTATTGTCATCGCAGGGAGTCTTCTGAGTTGCTATATGCACTTATTGCATTGTGATGCGTGCATGTATCAGGGTTGAGGATCAGTAGTAGTGACACCGTTATTGCGGCATGCACTTCTCACAGGAAGGAACAGCAGAAGCGGGTTACACCAAACCTTTGGAAACCCTTCCAGTTTTGAGAAGTTGCAGAAGTTCACTGAAATGTTGCTGCGGCTACTTATTCAAAACGTCCAATGCATGACATTTGTAAAATCATACTTTGGATGATCAAATAGGTCCCACAATTGTGGCCAGGAGTCTATATGAAGACTGTCTGTTCAGCCCAGTCTCACTGCCACGTAGGAGAAGACAGCCAAATGCAGAATGAATTGTTGAAACGTTTACTCAGTGGTGCAAGCAAGACAATGACGCTTTTGCAATATTAATTAGTAATCTCTAGCACCTGTAAGCAAATACGAGCCCTTTGAGCCATTACTTGTGAGAGCAGTACAATTCAGTTTTTAAATATCTAGAGAACTGTAAAATGTATATGTTTAAAGGTTAAATGGTTCGATAAAATGCTAAGTATTTGTTTGTTTGTCACTAATGTTTTTGTTTGCACTGTTATTTATCACTGCGATCGGTTGTCCCCCCCATCCTGAGTTGTTCCCTGTTTTTGTGCCCGTAGACTCGAGACCCCCCACGACACTGAAGTGGACAAGCGGTTAGGGAAGATGGATGGATAGATGAATGGATGGATATTATTTTTCATGAAGTCCTCTGGCCTGTACTAAGAAGCAGGGTTACTGGCTTATCGGGGTACAGTAACTTGTCGGATTTAAGGTAGCACAGTTTAAATGGACTTCATATTCGTTCACTTACATTTTGCCCAGACTACCTTAAATCCGACAAGTTACCCCCAATAAGCCAGTAACCCCACTTCGTAGTACAGGCCCCTGTAATTGACTAGGGATTGAAGGAAGCACATAAATAAGAATTTCATAGTACAATGTGCACATGAACGTCCACCTGTTTGGAGAGCTGAGAAACTCAGGAATAATTCAGATCATGTAGCTCGAGGGCTCTCCCAGCTCTCCAGCCTCTCTCACACCTGAACCGATATCCTTCATATTAAAAATCCACATACTGTACAGTTTTAAAGCTAAACACAATCATATCGTATAAGCAAAGTTGCCACCTTGTGGCTAAAGTTGGAACTCCAGTTTGCCTCTTGACAGATCGGTGTTGCCCACTGTGTACACATATTCACCCTTTTCTCAGATTTCAAGGGCTTCTCCTTGTAGTTGAAATTCACAGCTGTTCACAGCTTTGCAAAGCAATCAAAAATTCATGCTAAGAAAAATGACACAGGAAAATGAACTCAAATTCCCAAAACTGCAAGACAAAGTATGTTTTGCACCAAAAAATTTGTAAAATGATGTCACGAAGGAGGGAGTCGCTATTCTGAACAATAAATAGATGATGAAAGATACTTTCTGCATTGAAATTTTAATGCATGTAATTAGTTCCTGTGCACACAGTTCCAAAACAGGCCTACAATTTGCAAAATGATTTTCAATAAATGCACATATAAGTTTAATGCTATTTAATTTTCTGTGTAATTTATTATTCAAGCACATTATGTCAGACTTTTTATAACATGTAACACATGGAACATTGTCAAAATACTGAGAATAGACCCAGAATCTGTTCTAGACCTTAATATGTTTAACAGTTGCCACAAATACAAAATAAACTAATAAATGACTCATTTACTTGACCTTATGTCAAGTTCAACCAGAAACAAATAGTAAGCAGAAGACTTTCTTTAACAGTGCATTCTCATGTTCCTCTAATACTAACACTGTACAGTCATTTATAAAATCATTTACATTAAAATATTTAATCTAATAAATATGGCTATGTTTCTGGGATATGGGCAGGACTGAAACGGGGGTTCTGGTTCGACTCAGTTCAGGACTCGGAAAAGCCTCGGAACCAGGCATGGTGTCATCAGGAGGGCGGCAAACAGCAGCCAGCGGAGAATCAGGTACCACAAGGGCAGCCCTCGATCAGTCCTGCAAGGTAAAGCACGTGCTGACTGTTCACTTCCGGTTGGATTCCTCGTTGTAAAGGCCTATAGAAGCTTGTTGCTGCCTACTAACCACCACAAAGCATTAGCAGCATTGCTAAAAGCTACATTTACATTAGTACACCCAAAGTAACATACAGCTGAGAAGGTAGGGCCAGACAATCACTGGAGTCATTCAGGGTTGAGGGCCTTGCGTAGGGGCCCAACACTAACATCCCTCTACCGACCCTGGGGATTTGAACCAATGACCATCTGATCAGAGGCATTGTGCCCTAACACAATGAGCCACATACTGTCCCTTTTGTGTATGTGGCTGTCATTGGCTATTTCTGATCTTTCCTATCATTGCTTTTCTCTTGAGGTCAGTTGCTTCCTGCACTGTGTAGAGCCTGTCAGTGGATTTGTTAGCTATCATAGGCCTGACAGGGCCGTAAATGCCTCTGTATCACCATCCTCTGGCTGCACATTTAAAATTATGCTCCGCCGTCAGGTGGGTGGGTGTGCCTTTACACTCAGCAGAACCGCTGGGGGCAGACTCTGCTCGGAAATGTCCGACAGATCGTTGATCTAATGTTCCCGCCAAGCAGCCTGGCAGCCGGAAGGACAGCCCACCCACCCAGGTCTCTCAAACCTCAAGCCTCCCCAACCTACCGCAGACCCATACTGCTCGACTCTGCGAGGACGGAAAATGTTTTAAAACATGTGACTTCTGACTAGGGGCATAGCTGTCATGCTTTATAAGAAATGTAACTTCCTGTATTTGAGTCGAGCTGTACATCACAGTCTGCCAGAAGTGGAACGTCCTGTGCTCATGTACATCTACCTATTTATAGACTGATCGATAATACTAATATTACCTATCAATCTCGGCTAGTAATTCCCCTGTCTTTACATGTATGAGTATGAGTATGAGTATGAGTATGAGTATGAGAACTGTTCCTAGGGCCCCTGAAGAAAGAGTGACACCTGAGCACCAGGCAAAGAAATGGTTACCTGGTGATATTAAGGCCATTGGTGGTAAGAGAACTTTTGTCACCATCTGTGGTGTCAGTGGGCTGGAGAGGAGGGACAGTTGTAGTCCTCAGTCTCTCACTGCAGTCATACAGATTGTCACCTGACAACAGGATAGATCGTCATTTTGGACAGCAGTAATCATACCCACAACACTGGAGTAAAGACTGCAACAGGTTCAGGTTCAGGATCAGGTTTCCTAAATGGCGACGCATGTGTGACTGAATTCGAGCGTGAGAGGTCAGTTTTCCTGACGCACAGCAGGCCCTTGGTAACACAAGGTAATAAAAAAAATATTAAATCATTTTCTATATCACTTGTCCTATACAGAGTGAGAAGCCTATCCCTAAAGCAAAAGACACACGGCAGGAAATATCCCAGGATGCAGCAGCTATTAACCAATCACAGGGCACACACTCAATTTGGAGACTCCAGTTCATCTTAGCTAGGTTTTTGGACTGTTGCTGGAAATTCCACATCAGCGCAGTCAGAATATGCAGACTCCTCACGCAAACAGCTGGGGTGAAAGATCAAAACCTGGTTTTCAGAAGTGTAAGGCAAAAGTGCTAGCTACTTAACCACCACGCCACCCTTATTCAGCTTTTCCTGAACAGAAAAAATAAAAATAAAAAATCACATTTCATTTTTTATTTACCTGTCACATATCCACACCACAGTGATGTATCAAACTGCGTTGTTTTTTGTTTAACAGTGCGGCACATTTATGCCAGTTCCAGTCCAGTCATGGACACACGGAGACGTGTGGTGCCATTACACTCACCGCGGATACCCAGGATGTATACACAGTCTGCCTCAGCAGCATGCAGGACCTGCACAGTCACATCCTGGCTGTTCCGGTTGCCAAGGCTGTTGCCGGCTGTGCAGAAGTACTGCCCGTCCTCTGTCAGAATCCCACAGTGGAGCTGCAGGTCTGATGAGCTCTCCATGCTTACCGGCTGGGACCCCGTGGTTCGGAACCAGCCGTACTTAATCCGCGTGCCTTGGTCACTGGCGCAGCGTACAGTCAGCGGCTTCCCCCAACAGGACGCCTCCGGAGGACTCAGCGACCACACTCTGGGCTCAGATACCGCTACTGAGAAACAGATTTCACCTTCAACATGGTCAAGCGTAATAATAAACAAAGCCAAGGTAGGCAGTTTAGATGTTTGGGTGAAGAAAGAGACAGACCTCATACCTTCAGTCACCCTTATATTGATCCGATACATAATGTCAGAGTATATCTTGTCGATCCCGACCCAATACATCCCGGTGTCTGATATCTGCAGGTCTGCCATCTGGATGAACAAACCCCTCCGTTTTGCATCCTGAATCTTGAAGCGATTATTGAGATCTGCTCGGACGTAGCCATCAGTGTCCATAAGAATCTCACACGTGCTTCTGGACTCTCCAAGACACCAGTACTTCTTGCTGAACAGGAAGCGACCGGTCTGGTACTGACAGATGACCACCAGAACACCCCCAATGATTCCATTCACCTCGTTTCTGTCACACTGTAGCTGAAGACTTCCTGGAGACAGGGCATGACCCAGCCCAACATCACTCAATAAAGACACATAAAGCACAAGAGAAAAAAATTCCAAAATATGACCTTGACTCCTGTCCTGTTTCCTGTCTGTTATCAGCATGAATACTGATGGTAATGAAAGAGTAAACCGTGATCTCTCTTAGTCGGGTACCACGAAAATTTCACACCCCAAATACATCATTATTCAGCACTGCAATGAAACATTCCATAATCATCAGTAAAACTGCTGCTCGCCACACTTTAAAGAAAAACAATTACGACTCCCACATCACATTCCCTCAACGTTACGCTGGTTTTTCCGCCTGAGGATTTTTTTAGCTGAACTACGAACATTCTTTACAAAAATGTAAAAAAAAAATTAAAAATGTAACTTAAAATATAGCATGAACACTATGCAAACAAAGGTGAAAATGAATGTGTTTAATAGAAGACATTATCAAGTAAATTCAGGTAAAGTCAGGGAGTCAAATTCATTTTCAGTAAATTGATCGTTTACTATGATGTGTAAATTAATTGTGTAAGTTACTTACCTTGAAAAATCAACATCAAACAGAGGCGATTCATCATGCTGCATTTCAGCTCCGGGGTCTAAATGAAACAGGATGTTTGGCTGAGATGGACTGTGGTTTCTTGTACTCTTTCAGGTGTTGCCTATATATGTAATGTCAATGTTCGCAGGGACGTTCAGAAATGAACTTCAGAGATGTGAGACCCCTGCCAGAACACAGGAGTAGGTCTTTGCTAATTTATTTTATTTGAAAAATCATCCTGGCCAAATTACCTCTACATATATATCTCCATAGTTTGAGCCTGGCACTATATTTATCACCTCTGTACATGATGACATAGACTAAATGAGAATATCCCCATGGGAATTAATAAAGTATCACCATTCTATTCTATTCTATTCTATTCTATTCTATTCTATTCTAATGTGTTTCTCTTTCTTGCACATACAGTATACACGTGGTTCATTTGTAGAAAGCTGATATAGAGTGCTTATGGCGTAAGCATCCTCAGTGTCCCCTCTCACCCCTCCCATCGAGAAGCACACCTTGGAGCATTCACTAGCAGAAATGTACACTATGTGTGGTGATATAGCCTCCATCCCCTATTAAGGTTATTCGCAGCATTTTGTCAACTACAAAGGGAACCTATAGGCATCACATTTTCTTGCACATAGGAGCACCTACCGGAGACATTACTTCATCTGCTTCTCTCACAGGTACAGGAACTGCATCTCGTAGCGCGGCACCGCATCTCTTCACTGGAAGCACAGCGGTCAGAGATATTTTTCTTTCCAACACAAGGGCACTTCATCATGTCCGCTCACTTGGATGGGCACCCCAGAGGGCACGCTATGACTTTTTTTTTTCCACCAGAAGGGCACCCCAGAGGGAACCTCAAGTTTACCCATTTGCAATGGCGTTTTATATGGTATCACGTTTTCTCTACTGGACAGGCACCTATTTGGACATTTATTCATGTTTTCTCACTACTTAGGAGTAACCTTTACTGCCCCGCATCCCATGTTATCTACTGGAAAGGGTTCTATAAGGCAGACTCCATGGGGCCCCCCAGCGCAAACTCCCCCAACATGGTAAAACTTATGACCATCATTTTGGCGTGTAGTCTAAATTAATATAATCAGCAAAGAGAATTTCATAAATGTGATTCCTTCATGTTCACTTTACTGTGAAAAACAGAATAGACAGACAAAGCAGATTTGTCATTGCAATGTACCATGCAATTGGCACGGCACGGGGCCCCCTCACAGCATGGGGCCCCATAACGGTTCGGGGCCCCATGAGATTGCCTTGTCTGTCCTGTTCCCATGCCTCCACAAATAAGGTTTTTTGTTCAAGACTAAATGTATTTGTGCATTTCCTTTAGTTATATGGCTAGGTCAGTGGTTTAATGGTACAAAGTCTGCCTAGCCTGGGTATTAAAACTTCAGATTAATTGTTTAAATCCACTACAACCACACTGGCTTTTGTGGCACTGACATGACTTTCTAATTGACTCAGATAAGTGTGCAGGGATGGGGCCTATTTGCATTCAAGTGCTGCAAATTAGGTTGGTATCTATAGGGTGATATTTGTAAACGTTCATTTATAAAGTGCAACCGTATTCACAAATGTAAGAAGTCCACAATGCAAACTGTTCAGGGGAACAGCACTAGATGGCGCCCAGTGACACCCAGAGACAGGCTGATGGAAGGTGAAGCCAGGAAGGTCGTCCCACTAACTGTAACAATAAACAAGAAGACACCATTACTGCACGTTTCTTTCTGTTGCACTATGTAAGCTGCTACAAGGGCCAAATCGCTACAATTGTAGCAAAATGAAAACACCATAATTCCGGTTATATGGTACGCCACAGGATTCTGAAACTTGAACAGGTATGTAGTACATAAATCAATTTGTGTTTCTGTCTGGCATTTTTGTTTCCGTCAGAAATTTTTGCTTTTGAATACAAACTTAAGCTACTCTGTAGATGTATTGATCTATACCTGTCGTCACATCTCCTTTCTCTGGTTTTCAACATTATGTTTCGCTGGGTTCAGTGGATTACTTGACCAGAACTAAGATTGGCGACTCATTATAACATGCAACCATCCCTTCACAAGACCTGGCAACCCAGCCAAAGTCATGTGATTTTGCCTCTGTATGTACAGTAGTTTGGCAGTCAGAACAAGCTCGACCACGGCACAGAAACTGTCACTCTGTCTGTAACAAAAAACAAATTCTAAAGTGTCTTCTGTCTAACCAGCACTTAACAGTAATAGATAGTTTATCGATCCCCCTGGGGAAATTTTCTTTACACCACCCCCAACTTGCCCACTGTAGGTAAAAGTAAACTGGCTGTGAAGGGCAGTCACCTGTAGCAGCACCCAGGGAGCTGGGGGGTGAAGGGCTCGACTCAAGGACCCCAAACCACGCCAATGCTGGGTGCAAACCCGGAACTCGCTGATCACAGGCATAAAAGGCTGTGCCCCCTGAGCCGCACACAGCACAAACAAATCTGACCACTTTTATGAGGTGGAGTTACACAAAAACCAAACTCTCACTGAAATTAAATTCTACTTCTAGTGAGAGGTGAATCACAGAGCTTTAAATATTTAGTCAATGAAGACCGAAAGCTGATGAGCGCCAAGAAAATAATATTTTGTCATCATGAAGGTAATCTGGAAGTCGTGGCTGAGCAGACAATGTAGGGAAGGGACGATTTTTTAAAATTTGATGCTGTTATTTTGCAGGTCAAATTTTTTCCGAGAATGAAAGCCTCATCAGCTCCACAAAGGCCTGACGTGTTTCCCCTTTCAGGGGCCGATTGGTCCCGACAAGAACATACCAGCCCTGTGATTCAGCCACCAAAGACGTAAGTGGGGATTCCACTGTGATCCTTTAATATGACACTTAATAGCTTCATTTGAAGAAGCCGTTTATTCGGCTAGGGAAGGAGAAGCTGCACTTGATTGAAGAATGCCAGCAAGGGGAGGAACCAGTCTAACCCGTCCGGCGCCGCCCCCTTCCTCTTTGCTCCCTGCCCCCAACCCCTGATTGTCACCAAACTGGCCACGCTGTCTGACATGTTCTGCCGGTGGAGTTCCTAGCACCTGTGCAGCCAGTGCGGCTGGGGCAGACACTCGTACACAAGACATCTAAACAAGCAGGCGCGCCGACCCTCTCCCCCCTCCCCAAAGCTGTCGGTCGTGCTCAGTCTTGCAGCAGAAGCCACCTCCTGCAAACAGGAAGTCTTTAGGACCCAGTGGCGCATGGTGACTGGGTGAGTGATATTTTGAACCTGACCACAGAACCTGCTAGCAGCTCCTTCGGAACGGCAGCCCAGGGTGCAGCTCCGAGGACCATTCGCAGAAGCTGGGCCCGACCCCAGGAGGAACACCCATGCCCTGAGATGTCCAGCAGCCCGGCCCCAGGATGGAGCAACAAGTTAAAGCCCTGAGGGGCTTCCTCGCCTTTGCGAAGAGCAAGGAGACAGAGGAGAATGCCGAAGGAGGCTTTGACGGCGAGTTCCTCGTGAGTTTACCCACTGTCACTTGCGATCTCAGGGACTGGCGAAGAAACGGGTTCGGCAAGGTGAAGGTTGCACCCTGAGAGCATATATTCCAGATTTACTGCTGTGTGCCTACTGTGCTTGTCAGGGTTTAGTGTGGATTAAAGAATGCTGCTGATCAAAGATGGCACTTGGGCTACATCTTGGAGGAAAGGCCAAGAAGTCTCTTTAAAAAGTCGCTTTTTAAGTTATGATGTCTAAAGCTTAATTTCTCTAGTTTTTCAGCAGCTATTGTAGCTCTTCATATGGCTGTCCTGTCTGTATTTTTGGTATGGATGATCAGTGTGTCCGTTTCTGCATATGAAAAGTTTGCCTTTTGGTCAGGTGTATAAGGAACTTTAGTGAAATACCCTATTGCAAAAACCATCAAGCTTGAAACTGGGAGCTCTGGGCAGGACACACAGCAACTGCATGAGGTTTCCGGCCCCAGTTGAGAACTTGTTAGCGAAAGGTGTGCATTGGGTCCGTATTCAATTACGAGCCGTGTGGGGAGATTTCTCATCGGCATCTTGGGGTGATGCATTCACGCTCGGAAAGGTCTGATCAGACTCTTCCTAGCTCCCTATAAGTCAGTTGTGCGTCAGCTGAAATTTCCGCTCCATTGCCCAACTCTGAAAGCAACTGCAGAAAACTAAAAAAAAAAAAAAAAAACAGGAACTCAGGTTAGCAGCAAACACATGGGTATAGCGGCTGCCGGTAAGAGTCGGACACTCGTGTAACACTGCCTGCAGCTCCGTTTAGCCTATGAACTGCGGCTGTGACTCTGCTGGGATCTGCCAGGATACACCGAAGGGACAAACTGGGACTGTCAGCGAAATGTTTCGCAGCGCCGCCGTTTGTTTTTCGCGTACGTCATTTGCTAATGATACGCTGCAAGTCGAAGCCTTAGCCTTGTCCTTCTCTCACGGCTATATGTCCTTCATCCCGCCCCCTGTGATTATGTCTGGATCCTTTTAACACCTCATATTTAATTCACATGCTTGGGATTTCCCATGCGAGTTCTGTTTCTTCGTAGGTCAGTTTTGTTTCCTGATGTGGTTTTCTAAGGACCCCTGGCGCATGGGCCAAAATCGAAAAATACGCAGAAATGGCGGCAGAGATAGAATCAGACGAACAGTTTTCCTTTAAAATATAGTGAAACTAGCACACTAAACACTCCTGTTGTGTTCTGCTGTAGTTTATGAACACTTTTCTCTTCCTAAGTAGGCTAGGCCACCACAGAGAACGAACACTCTACTGCAATGCTTTTTACACCTCGCAGATCAAGTTAGGGCCAGTGAGGACGGCTTCAACGGCATTTAGAGGAGATAAGTGTGCATATTATTTGAGAAGAATCTCTCTTTTGAGATTTATGTGGCCGACACAAGTGGGAAAATGAGATGAATTTGTCCTGGGTGTAAAGGAGTCAATGAACCTTCCCAGCTAATAGGGAACGTTCCCAGAACTGTAGCCAATGTTATGAGAAAGTCCTCTCAAGTTGGCAGTGAACATTCTTACTTTTACGTTACTTTGTTTTATAACATATTACTATGTTTAACATTTTAACAAAGGTTCTATCAATGTCAGCACGATACAATTACCACCTGAACTTTCTTTTATTGCAATCCATGTCGAAAAATATTGTTTTATTACGAAGCATATTATTTTATACAAGTACTAAATGTATATACTGTGAAAGCACAATCCAGTCACGGACCCACAACCTTTGAGGCATAAAGCAACAACGTTACCTGCTGCCCTACTATGCTCTTTGTGTGTTTTTGTATTATTACTCTCAGCTATAATAGTGGAGTTGTGTTCTGGAAACATCAGGAAAACTGGACACTTTAAATGCTACCATACTTTAATCGTAATGTTTGGTACATGTTCCTAGAATGAAAATTCGATAGCGGGGTTATAATAGTGATGTCGAGTCAAGAAGCCATAAGCGTTATGTGTAGGATGCCTGAAGAAGTCGACCGAGAATGACGGTTGTGCTTTGAGTTGCTGGAGTCTGAGCTCTGCTCTTAGTGTCCAATCCCTGGCATTTGTGGGCTTGGGAGGAATAGTGGGCAGGCAGGGATATGGTAACAGCCAACCTCTTCCACTTTAGTGAAACATCCCACTGAAGCAGCAAGACAAAAGCAAATAGTGATGTCTGAGGTATGGCCCCGTTGTGTAATGGTATTTTTCGGGGAACTTCAGAGCTTACACTCATGCACTGTCCCGTGGCAGGCATCCTTACGCAAGCCTAGAAAGTGCAGGCAACCCCGCTGTTGACACGCTTGGCAAGGCTGCGGCTTTCCTCCCACAGGCATCTCCGTGGCCACCTATTCACACATCCAGCTGATTCCTCCCTCGTTGTTTGTCAGGCATCTCAGTGGCCACCTATTCACCCACCCAGCTGATGGCATTCCTACACTAAATCTATGACGTACAAACTGTCTGAAACTGCGGGAGACAAACTCCACCAAACAGAGAAAGTCAAGTTTAACTGACTCTAATTGTCATGTGAGGATACTAACAGAGTACCTTGGAAATATCAGAGCGAAAATAACGCAACAAACGACAGACTCCTAAATGCAAATAATAAATAGCACAGTCAAACCACCATCACGCTGCTGACAACGTATGCGAACAGAATGTGCTTCACTCACCAGACAAGAATGTTCAGCTTCACCACGTATATTAAAAATATTTTTCTTGGCATCAAAGAACTTTAAAGAAGGGGCTCGCTAAATAGTTTTCAAATTAGTATGACGTCTGGTACAGAGGTGAGTGAGTCAAATATATTATTCAGCATTCTAAGTGGTAAAGAGTACATCCCGATTTTATGGCTAAATGATCTTTGTACAACATTGCAGCCCATGGAACAGGGGGCAGTATCCTCGCATTTTACTTGCTGAGTTTTGAGAAATGAGCGTGAGATAGTTATGAGAAAGTTGGCCCGTGAGTTCTACCACCACCACAAAACGTGTTGTGGTGTATATGTGTGTGTGTGTGTGTGTGTGTGTGTGTGTGTGTGTGTGTGTGTGTGTGTGTGTGTGTGTGTGTGCGCGCTGTACCCACCTCCATGCTCCTTATTTGCATGTGTTCTGGTTTCTGTTAT
>JAABNY020000108.1:6286323-6308972 GCA_015164015.2 Brevimyrus niger
GCGCGGAGTGGGGGGGGGGGGGGGGGGGGGGGGGGGGGCTTGCGGGGGGGGCCACTGATACTGATATAGGGTAACTCATCAGGCGGGCCTCGGCGTGAGAGTTGAAGGTGACATGGCCATAATCACCGACATAACAATGACTGCCTGTATCTCACCTCTGCATGTCTCCAGAGGAAGGAAGGAAGCACGTGGACAATCAGATCCTTTAGTGGACAGGTGAAAGGCGTATCATCAGCTATACCTGCAAAACAACAGCTGCAATATGGGTCAAAGAATGTTAAAAAGCATTTTAAAAGGTAGACTAAGACATAATTACTATGAGTGGTCTGAGGTTAAGGCAGGAAGGCTCTGTGACATTACAATGACCTCATGCAAATCTACGGCCGGGACGTACCGATTAAAGCATAAAATATGGCTCATGGCTCAGGCTCCGTCAGCACAGGGCTCTTGGGCCTCCATGGTGGTTTGTAGAGTCACAATACAAACAAACACCCTTCAGTTGTTCAGTGGGCAGGCGGCCTGCCATGGAAACTGTCACGAGCGAGTTTTCATTTCCTCTCAGGGGCAAAATGTCTTCGCCTAACCCGATTGACTTAGGTCCCGGGGCAAGTCAGTGAGAGACAGGAGAGCATGCATATTTTTCAGGTCCCACCTTCTGGGACTGTGATGCAAATAAGGTCGCCCCCTGAAGAACACGGAACAAAGCAGGGTGCTGTATATGTTTAAAGCATGATTAATGTTAAAAACTAATAATTAAGCCAACCAACAGCCCAGCAGCAGTGCTGACTTGCTGCCGTCGAAAGGCTTGCTTTTGCTAACGGTCGCGCAGGAACGACACCGAACTCCCATTGGCCGCCGGTGTGAGGTGGCCAAGGCGCATGTCATTTCCTGTGAATGATGTCGTTTGCAGAGGCTGAAAAGACAGTCCACCAAGTACCGTACGGACAAGACTTACCCCACAATTGTCGCAGAGAAGCAGGTGAATGTGAAGAAAAACAGATACAAGGACATCGTCCCTTGTGAGTTAACTCCACTGGAAGCCCGATGAAAAATTGTGTATTAAGTGAGGACACCCTCTCCTGGCATTTAATATACGTAACAATTAAATAATCATTAATGACAGTGTACTCAGGTGTGTGTGTGTGTGTGTGTGTGTGTATGTGTGTGTATATATATATTATATATTGTCTCTCTGTATGAATTATGGTCCCTCTTTTGACTCCCACCTTTAAAAAATCCTAAAATTGCCCCTGATTACACTGTTCAATAACTGTGATGTATTAGAGTTTTAGGCCAAAGGCTTAAATGCTGTTTTGCATGATAGAGGCATTGAAAAGGCCTGGATTCTTATATTTTCTCTCTTCAGTTGACCACAGTCGAGTGAAGCTCTCCCTTGTCACCTCGGACAGTGAAAATGACTACATCAATGCCAGTTTCATCAAGGTGGGTAGAGATTTTGCAGAGCTTACAGAAGAAAACAATAATGGACTGAGGGGGTGTGTGGCTCAGAAAGAAGGCTGCGGTACCTGTGACTGGAAGGTCGCTGGTTCAGAATGATTTTGCCCTTGTGTCTGTGAGCAAAGCTCGTAACTCCCAGATTTCTCCAGGAACTGGCTCTGCTTTCTCAGAAAAACAAACAAAGCAAATGAAATACTGTGAATGCTTTGGGTAAAAGCATCTGCTAAGTAAATAAACAGGAACAAGAACAGCCAACATGCTTGAAAGACTACGTCACTGTTTTCCAACCAGCTTTTTGGGGACCTGCAGAAATTCCACATTTTTGGGAGTTGGGAGGGAGCGGAAATGTGAACTGTCTGGCAGGGGGCATGGAGGGAGCAAAAACATGGACCAGCCCCAAAGACTGGGTTGGAAAACACTGGTATGCATGTAGGTGTAGGTAAGGAAGTCTAATACAAATATACTTCCACTGTGGGCTTGTAGGAGGTTAATCAGATGACGGGCAAAACTGCCAGCTTCCGCTTACTGTCTTTTCACTGAGCGACTAAAGCCGTTCTCGTGCCCCAGCGCTACCATTAGTATCTGGATGGCGTAACCAGGCCCTGTGACATCTCTGTTGCCAGGGCGTGTTCGCTGAGCGGGCCTACATCGCCACCCAGGGCCCCCTACCCGCCACAGTGCTGGACTTCCTCAGAATGCTATGGGAGTTTAAGGTGGAGGTGAGCGGGTCGCCCGGATTTAGTCCAGACTGCGTCCGGCCGCCCCGTGCCCATGCCATTGGCGTCGGCGTCGACATGCCCATCTGGGTGCAGCCTGGCGTGAGGCGATGCCCGTAATGTAACGGCGTCTCTCTTTATCTCAGGTTGTGGTGATGGCCTGCAGAGAGTTCGAGATGGGCAGGGTGAGTCCCCTGGGTCACAGCTTCTGCCAGATTTCATACTACAGTCGACTGCACAGTGTTTAAGGAGTGGAAAAAATTATTCAACTATGTTGTCACTTCAAACCGTGACTGTTCTCAATGTTGCGCTTTCTGCTGACCAAAGAGTGATCTTGTTAGGTTCTTTCTTTCTTCGGAAGACGCTGTGTAGCTCTTGCTGTGACACTGCTCACGTGCTGATGCTTGATCGACTGCCAGGCCGCCCCATGAGTGAAAAAGTGCTATCTGCTTCACTTGCATGTCGCTTTGGACGAAAGCACCCGCTTGATAAAAAATAACCGTAAACAGACAAATTTATGACGTGAGCTGTTGGATCTCTCTGAGATCCAGAATGAGTATGGAGCAGTGGCTGGGAAACACCCACCTCACAGAGTGTGGCTTTTGTAGGTGGGGGCATCTAGACGACACACGGTGGTTTACGCACAGGGGCATTGCGAGGGCGACGGGCACAAGAGAAGGCAGCTCATGCTTTATGCTTGGAAGCCCCCTCTTTTCTCACATCCTGTATCAATTTCTGACCCACCCTTACAGAAAAAGTGTGAACGCTACTGGCCAGAGAAGGGGGATTCGGTAGCCTTTGGTCCTTTCACCATTCGATGCGTGAGTACTTCCTTTCAGGCTCCGACCACTTCCTGTCTCCGCTAGCAGCCGTCTCGGCAGCCCTGCACACGTGACGCTCGAGGCCTCAAATCTAGAGGCTGAACTCGACTGATTTCATTTGCAGCCACTGGAGCCGTACGACTGCAATCGTACAAATGCAATGAGACCCTTTTGTAAGAAATCGCTTAGTCTCTGTAGAAATTGAATCAAACAAATAATAATGAAGGTGAATAAAATAACTTAAAAGCTGAGATGATGTACGGTTCCAGATAAGAATAATATATAATTTTAATATATAAAATATATTTTAATATATAATAATAATTTAATTTCTGGACACTGGCTGAATTCTTAGCAGAACACTCAAAGTCTATTTCCCCTTAATGTAGAAGGTTTATGCACAGTTATAAATATGTCTCATGTTTATGTATGACAGCAGCTAATCTGTCGCTAGAAAGGTTAGGGAATGTTCTACCCAAGTAATGATTTGGGTTCCATGCTTCTGAGGTGAGGTAGATGATGTGGTTCTTGGTGGTTCCACATCTAAAGATCTTTGGCCTTGTCCACCATCTGTCATCACACTGAGCCGGTAAAAGGACGTGGGGATATGCAGAACTAGTCAAATCTGTTGCACATTCTCCTCGATTCAACTCACTGTCCATTTGCACAACTATTTTTTAAATAGTTTTCTTAAGTATATATTTCTTTCTATGTCCATGTCTCGGATTATGAGTTTTTAAGTGGCTTTTGTATTAATATATATAATAATCAATATTATACTTATTGTTACTTGCATATATTTATCGCCATGTTTCTTGCACAAGACCATAATTTCATCTCAGCGTATGAGGCTTGCATTGTGCAGCTGAAGATGACCACAGAGGTACCATGAGGCCCTGTGCTGAGGTTGGGCAGAGAAGAACTTCCTCTTACTGATCCGCGGCCCTTCGCAGGCGTCAAGGCCTAAACTATTGCCTGTGTGCTCTCAGTATCACTTCACCATATTGGTACTTTTGTGCATCTATTTATTGCCAAAACTCTAAACAGTGACGCATAAAGCACAGAAAATCCACATCTCTTCAACAAAAGCCACAGTGGCCATTAACAGACAGCCCTGTGTCTCGTTACTCATTGTGTTTAACTTCAAAAGGTTCTCCCTTGAGTAGTTTTACCAGTCTTTTGTGCACCGGGCGAGTGAGATTTGCTCGAGAGATGAGCCAAATCTAACCCACCTCAAACGTGTCTTTTGGTTTTAGGAGTCTGAGAGGAGCAAATGTGACTACATCACAAGGGTCCTCACGTTGTCATTCATGAAAGTAGGTAGCCGTCATTCTTAGCATCTGTCCCACAGCATCATTGTCCCAAAATGACAGGCCGTAAACACATTCCGCAAAGGCAGAGCCGAACTTGGGCATCCCCCGCTTCTGCTTTCGCGCTCCTAACAGAGCATTAAAGCGGAGTGCCGAATCGGCATGCTGGGAGGTCGGCTGCGGCCCTGCTGCCGCTTCCTCTTAGCTTTCACGACACAATACATTTGGAGTCTCCAGTGTCTTGCTATTTTAGTGCTTCACATTAGAACTATATTAAGGAGTTTAAATGATTATGCATTATTATACATCAGAAAACAAAGAGCAGCACTAAACAGAAATGGACCCTGGGAAGCACAAAGCTAGATAGCAACACTTGATCAACAAATAATAAAAATTTACGAAAATAATTTATAATAATAATGATAATAATAATAATGTTTTTGTAGAACTTTTCAAGCCAGAGTGCTTCATACGAAGAAATACATAAATACACAGTATATATAAAATGGTAATACTAAAAGACACAAGCATTAATTATAACAAATTTTTTAAAAAAATAATTCTGTATACAGTGGTACCTCGGTTCTCTAACTAAATCCATTCAGGTGTTATGCCGAAAAAGGCATCCCTGCCTTAGAATGCCTGCCGGTGTTCTGATAAGTTGAGCTTTTAAGGGTTTTTGGGGGGTCAGAGTTTTTTTGGGGGGTTAGGGTTTTACAGGTTTTTTTGGGTTATTGATTAGCACTACGGTAGCCTTACCTGACAAAGTAGCTCAACTCGTTTCAGACCAGCGACCAATCGGCCATAACACCAGACTCCGGATCGAATCCTAAAATTAATTGTTTCCCGATCCCCCAAAATTACACCTAAATATGATTTTTTTTTAAACAGTCAAAATGAGCAGGATAAAACAAGAAGAGCATTTTTTTCCAAAATGATAAATTCCGTTATCCCAAAATCACTCCTGTCCTGCCCTGATTGTCCACTCCTTCCGTGTACCACATCCCCTCATTAACCTCATGTGGGATCCCCATGTGATCAGCTGTTTCTGGTTGTTGTCATTAGTCCTCTGTATTAAGTCCGTGTATCAGTTTGTTTCCCCAGTCTGGTCATTGGGTGCGTTAGACTTGCTTACAGCTCTGGCTTAAAGCAACAAATTCTGATCCTGACGCAATGCATTACGGTTAGATGCATTATGACCTCTCACCCTGCTGCACAAACTGGAACCGCCTCCGTGACAACACACTTTATTAGAGTCCGCCCTTATTGGCTGAAGAGTTAGTTACACGCATGACGTTTGTATTCCAGGCAGTTCCGATGTGTAATCTGCTATTTCTCCGGATTATCATGTAAAGCAGTGAGAAGTGGTTTTCAGTTAATTTCCCTGGTAAAATAAAGTTTAAATGAATGACATAAATGTTCCAATAGGTCAGCGTTCACGTTTCGACATCTGATATTCAGATCGAGTCCTAGGTCAAACTGGTTTGTTCGACTTTCAAGAAATTCGAGTTCTAGTGAGTTTGAGAATTGAGGTACCACTGTCTTAAGAAATGTTATGTGATAAAAACATGTTTTTAAACAAGATTTAAAAATAGATACTGAATCTTTAAAGGGAGGCTGTTCCAGATCAGATCAGTGCCAATAGCTGTGCTTTGTGCTATTTTGTATAATAATTAACGTATATTCCTCCTTTCCAGAGTAAGTGCTTATATTTAGCTACTATTTTTCTTTATTGTAATTTGAGCAAAAAAAGTCACACCCCCAGAAGTGTGTAGAGGTGACATTTACATTACAGGGATGGAGTTTCTGCTTGACTGAAGCACATGGGCTGCTAAGATGTGCAGTCGTTCCCTTTTAATCCATATGCATCTCATTGCGGCTCGCACCACCAGCAAACTCGGACCATGCAGCAGCTGCACTACGTGAACTGGCCGGACCACGGCGTACCGGACTCCATACCTCCTATCCTGGAAATGATTCAGGAGATGCGCTGTTATCAGCACCACGAAAATATCCCCATCTGCATTCACTGCAGGTCAGAGTCCCGCCCAGCACCTTCTCATTGGTTTGGCCATTGTCACATGATCTCGCTCGGAGCGATCGATAAATGGCCGGTTTTGAAACCATTAGCTGTGGGAGCTAATGGGAAGTTTTCTGAATGAGGAGACAGTGCTTGAAAAACAAGTATGCCGTACCCCGTCTCTGATAACCTACTCCTGAAGGTTCACGGCCTTCACATGAATTCATCATCTGGCACCAGTTTTTACAAGCCTGTGGTCCAAACTCGCACAGGAAGTTGTGGGAGGATGGCCACAGGCCTCATTAGATGAAGAAGAAAAGAATACAGCGAACTCGTTTTCCCTCCCAGACTCCGTCATTCTGCTGCATTCGCTGTGACAGACCCGCAGCACCGAAAAGATGACCTTGTTTTCTGAAAATCCGATAGCTCATTCAATCACTGACCTGTTTTGCCTTCAGCTGCTAGCCTTTGGCTGGTCTTTCGTGTATTCTGGATGCTCCCCCATTTATATACGCGCCTTTGTCTTTAACTTGAATAGCTCTTTTTTTAGGCTTGTTGCATAGCTCTCGCTCCAATGCTAACTCGCACCTGTGATTGATCGTTCACTGGAAGCTCAGCCTAGCTGCACTCATGCCTAATTGGCTCCTTGACAGCTGTATTCCGACAATTTACTATCTGCCGCGGTGGCGTGTTGGCTTTAGAAAAACAGGAAGCTAAATTTATCCAAAAGCCAACGTACGTTTTTTCGAGACAGCGGGGTCGGCCTCTGTGCAGCAGCCAAGGCTAGGAGCCTCGTTCAAGGGCCCGATGATGACATCACTCCACCCATGCTGGGATTTGAACTGACAACCTTCCGATCGCAGGCACACTTCTCCCATTTACCCAGCACAGAGCTGGCTTGCCTCACTCCTTCTCTCCCTGTCCTGCCATCCCACTCCTTTTGCCATATTCTCCCTCTTATGGCATCCCTGTGTCCCTGCAGTGCTGGTTGTGGCAGGACGGGGGCGCTGTGTGCCATCGACTACACCTGGAATCTGCTGAAAAATGAGGTGAGATTGCTGCTGCCCTTATGGGACACAGGTCAGCAGAAGCAGTGGGTGGGAGAGAAGTCAGATTCAGGCATTTAATGCAATGATCCCCCCCCCCTCCAGATGATCACCAACACCTTCAGCATCTTCCAACTGGTGCAGGAAATGCGGACTCAACGTCCCTCAGTTGTTCAAACTAAGGTAACAATCCTTTGCCTCAAAGCTACTATAACCCAACCATTAACTTATTACACTATAGATCATTACATACATCCAACACACCTTGTTTTAGCCTGGGGGGTCATTATAGTACTAGCAAGCTTATGTTATTTCAGTTCAAAACAGAAATAAAACTATATAAATTATAAAAATATTATAATATACAAGAATATGGCAATTACTACTACGGTCCTGACTCCAACAAATACGCATTGAAATGTATAATATTCTTAGTAATACTTATACCATTACGAACTAAACATTTTACCTGCATGTTAAGGCATTCATTATAAAAACAGGAAGAAGAAATTGCATAGTAGGAATGACCCAGCAGCTGAGACTGAGTGAAACAGGAAGCTGTTCACACAGCTTGATACACGGTGTCTTCAGATTATGGGAGCTGGGGTTGAGTGCGTGTTACATGCCGCATGGGCGGTCACTTCCTGCATGCCCGGGGACGATAAGGCCTAAAGTCAGCCAGACAGGTGGAGACATCATGGGTCAGCACCCCCCTAGTTTGAAACGGGTTTTCATTTCCTTTATATATATATATATATATATATATATATATTTGTGTGTGTGTGTGTGAGTGTGTGTGTGTGTGTGTGTGTATCTAGCAGATATTTTCCACATGTTGCAACCATGCATTAATGACACACTAGCAGTGCAACTTTGAATAAGGGGAGCTGAAGTGAGCAGAACGAATGAACATCCTGCTCAGCTTTCCACCTGCAGTCCAGAAAGCTGCAGTTAGGCGAATCGGGCCCCGTAGCGTGTGACTGCGTGTCAGCCCTCTGATGGAAAGACATCACTTCCTGTATGCTTCCTCGTCTTGTGCTTCATGGGAAATGCTTAGGGATGATACTAGGGTTTTTTTAAGGTGTGTGGGGGGGGGGGGGGCATAGGAGGGATCAACCTTATTATTATCATTAGCTAATAATACGCTTTGAGTCGGTGAGTGATGGGTGAGTGGTTCTCTGGAAGCCAATCGACTTTTAGCTGGGGCCAGTGCCCCTGTGGTCCCTGGAAATGGTACAGACTCACCATAACATCCAAGTGGTAATAGTGCAATGTTTCCCAATCCAGTCCTCAGGGACCCACAGCCGGTCCATGCTTTTGCTCCCTCCCTGCTCTCTGTCAGACAGTCAACATTTTTTGCAAGTGGACTTCCTGTGGGTCCCCAAGGACTGGAATGGGAAACACTGGAGTAGTGGATGAGCAGGTTCAAGATGCATGGATGGATGGATGGATGCATGGATGGATGGATGATGCAAATAAAACTTTATCTGTACTTCTAAAGTTGATTTACATTTGGTGTATCTTTCGAATAGGAGCAGTATGAGCTTGTGTACCGGACCATCGTCTTCTTATTTGAGCAGTATCTGAAGGCACTGGATGACTCCACAAACAGAAAACAGGTGAGTACCTTTGTTGGATGGTCAGTCAGACCGGGGGATGTAGGCTATATTCCTGTATCCTGCCAAGATAAAGCAGCCATCACTTTCTCAGTATTTTGTTAAAATAAATGCCAGTGGTACAGACATTGTAAGACTGAACCAAAAATGAACTACTTTCCTGTAGTAGGCCAAAAAGGCAAATCCAGTCTAGGCACCAGTATTCATATTGTAGTTCTCAAAAGACAGGCTACTGTGCAGGGGTGATTTTAAGTTTTTTTTTTAAGGTAAGGTCTTTTCATCAGCCAATCACATGTTTTGAATTGGTGAGTGACAGGGGAGAGGGTGCTTTAGGGGCCAATCAACCTTCAGCTGGGGTCAGTAACCGTGTGGCCCCGCCCCTGCTACCGGGTCAGTAAACTTATCCTCTCTCCCTCCCGTCTCCCAGGTCCCCTCCCTTCCCAGTCAGGTAGAAAACGAGAGTGACACAGGTGACAATTTCAATGAATCACTGGAGATACCAGAGAAGACAACGCTGGGGAGGCCGCAGGTCAACGCAGAGAATAAAAGAGAGATGGAGGTTGTGTTTCAGCTCCAAGTGGATGAGAAGCAGTGGTGAGGAAGCATCACAGATGAGCATCAGATCTGTATACTCACATTGACACACGGATGTCATACACATACATCTCCATGCATGTATTGACTAAACTACTTGAAGCAAAATGATTTTCCTTTATAATTTTCCATCCATCCATCCATTTTCCAAACCGCTCATCCTACTGGGTCGCGGGGCCTTTATAATTTTATGGTACATTATTACAATTTAAATTATTACTTTTCACCAGGTTACACTGCAAATTCTGAAAGCAATTTCTACTTTGTTGTGATTTTAAATTTGACCACATGAAGATTGACTACTGCAGTTTTGTGGCTGCGTGGCCTAACTGTGACATTCTTCCATCTTAGGGACAGGGGCCTGGCCAATCACACAGCTGCGCTGGCTGACCCCCCAGCCATGTGGAGCCCCCTGATGGAGGAGAACGCTCATGGCGCCTGTGAACCCGAGCCCGCTGGGCACATTCCAGCAAACATGCTGGGCCCTGTGATACCACAGCCCAGACACAGCAAACAGCAAGGGCAGACTGTGTGTGAGATGCAGAAACCAGAGCCTATGCCCAGACATTTAGGCATCAGAACGGACTTGCCCTCCAGGAAGGAGGAGCACTGCCCCCTGCAGGAAGAGCAGGAGCTGTGCACAATCTCAGAGCCTGCAGTAAATGTCCACACAAATGTCACCATTTTCGTAGAGGACCCATACTTCTCTTCCCAGGAGCCAGAAAGCCCCATGGAGTTGGATGACTTGTTTCCCACCAACAGCCCGTCGACCATCAATACCTCCTTCAAAGCCCCCAGCCTGGCCCTCAACGATAAGATTCTGGTGCTCCCGCAGATCGGCAGTGAGGGAATAGGTGATGCCTTCTACACCTAAACCTGAGAGATGGCTACTACTCATTCTGTCAATTTGAAGCCCAAGTCAAACCAAGTCAAATGGGCGTTATTGTCTTGACTTGACGTGGGCTTGAAGCGTATATCAAAATACACTGGTTCAGTTGAACTTGCATTTTCCTCAACGATGACGCCTATACCAAAAAAAACCCATCCATGATTAGTGTAAAAGAATTAAACGTCACTCCTGAGTAAATTTAAAAGCAAAAGCGAAAAGTAAAATTAATAAATTCTGAAAACAAGAACGAAAATGACATGATTACTGAACTGCTGCACAAAAAAAAGAGAAGCTTTTAGGTGTCTCTGCTTCCTCTGACTTTCAGCTGATTTTCATGTATTATGGCTCACACTCATGTCGCAGATGCAACTGAGGTCTCCGTCGATAAAGACAGCCCTCCTCCTTTGCCAAAACGAACCCCTGAGTCTTTCATCCTGGCTACAAGTGTGGAGGAAATATCGCAAATCGCAGGTGAGCCCCCCAACCGGCTGAAATCACAGCATACCTGACTGCTTTTATCCCAGGTGCAGAACTTCTGCTTAACATGAAAGGAACCGCATGGTCATTAGCAATCTGAGCCATACTTCCCTTTTCTCCAGAATATCTGAAGCATCTGCGGTCCTCCTCACATGTTGCATTTGGTCAGTGCATGTTATTGTTTCTCTTTCAGAAAGTACCAAAGTCGACCAGAAGCTTGCCGTGGTCTCCTCGCTGAACACGGCGGAAGCCCTTAACAGAGACGGTGAGTTGTACAGTAGGTTGGGGTGTCCACAGGGGTATATGACAGGGGTGAATTCAGGGGTCTGTTTTTCACCCCCATAAATGTTTTTTCTGTGCAGGGAGTCCCCCTTCCCCTGTACCGCCACTTCCAGAAAGAACTCCAGAATCATTTATCCTGGCCAGCAATGAGGGTAGGTGTGAGTGGAATTTCCCTGTCATACACAACGTTCTTCTGATTGGTTATTTGTGATGAGGTCAGTTATCGGAATATGCAGTCTAATTATAGTACAAAATTTAAGTATTTTTCATGCAGGAACTAGGGACTACCTCTCCAAGTACAGACTCTCATGCTATACTCCCAGAAAAAAACTGGTTTCTTATTCATGTAACTGAAGGGGTTTAACTCTGCCTCTGGGATTCTAATCCCCCTGGGAATAGTTCCCTAATAATTCCACTCTGCCTGACTGATGAAAAATGTGTTGCTACAACAGACCTAGAGGAGAAGTTGGATCTGGACAGGCCTCTGGCCGTGAGCGGCGCCAACAGAGTAGGGACGTCGCTGGAGTGGGCTGGGAGTTCAAACCCGGATCAGGTGAAACTTAGGAATGCCTGGATGCGGAGCAAGGTGAGAATTCCACACAAAGGGATGTTATCAGGTCTCACCCTGATACATCACACACACACCGGCAGCCATTATTCATGATTCTATTGTAGAACTTTCCCTTACAGGTAAACTTGCAGATGCTGGAGGTCAAAGTGTACTCTATTCTCATAAATCATAGCAGATTGATCAAGATAGCAAACCTTTTGAATATTTTTTGCTACTTCCAAACACTGAATTTTTGAATTTGAAAGGCCTTTTAAAATTTAAAAGACACATGACTGAATGTTATGTCACTCCCACAAAAATAATAAAAAACAGAATATGCAATGCTAGACCATGTTTTTTATATTGCAGGCTTGTACTTTGTATGTAATAGTTCAGCTTTATTACCTTAATGAGGGAGATGGTTCTCCCAATGTGTGACAATGGGAAATTCTGGATATATGAAGAACACACACTTTATGAGTGGCACTGGCTAAACTAACATCTCCATATGTGCCCATGAACACAAAGGGCAGACGCACGTTACGAAACCCGCTACGTTCCACGCAGAAGCCCAGCCGTTGAGGAGCGTCATTATGACCATTTAAACATTAGCCGGGCAGTCAGATCTGCATTTATACACACCTAAAGCAACTGCCTAAGTTCACCACCCAATTCGCTTTCTTTCAGAGCTTAAAAGTTAGAATGTCGCTACCGGGTAAGTCTATTAAACCTTTCTGAGTGGTTTTCATTCTAATGGCCTATAATTGGGATGTTGAGTGGATGGCGCTTTTATTTCTCGTGTGGATGTGAATTGTCACGGGCTCTCTGCAAATGTAGCCTCGGTCCGTTGTCGCCAGTCTCCGCCTCTTTTTTTTTTTTTTTTTTTTCTGTCTGGCCACGCTTGACGGGACTTCGCCGCAACGCAGTGCCTTCGCTTAGCATACAGCCAGAACTGTGCTTGAGAGGCCCTCTGGGGTCGTGTGCTGGAGACTTGGGAGACCCTAGGCTCTGACCCATGTTGATCTGTTACAGGTCCACCCTCCTTTCCTCCGCCTCCGGTTCCCGCCCCCTTCAAAGACAGAGCCTCTCTTCTTCTTCCTGATTTTCCTCCACCTTCTCAGTCAGACTCAGGTAAGTATCTCACCATATGCCCCAGAAGGAATTATCAAATTATCAAAGGTAACAATGGTCTCAGTTCAGTATATCATTAACCATATACTGCCTACATACAGCTTTTGTTTCTCTTACTGCAGTAATATGACTATACTCACATCAGTTAGGGTTAAAATCTGAATTCCCTCACCGTTGTGCCCAGATTCAGTAACACCATTAATGTGCTTTTAATCTAGAAAGTTCTCCGCCACTCATTCCCCATCTTCCAGAACGGACTCCAGAGTCATTCATCATGGCCTTTCCAGACAGTGAGCTAATGATTTTCTCTTTCCTGTTTTCAAAAAAAGTTTCGAGGCATTTCTTTTGTTGTCAAACATTTTATTTTAAAATCTAACAGCGGCATCTAAGGGGGGCAAGCGTGTGGCTCTGTCGGTGATCAGAAAGTCACTGGTTCAGATCCCCACCATTGTCAGAATCATTAACTGACTTACCCCAAATATTTTTTCCGGCAGAACGACTTTTTGCCCTGGGAAGTGTGACCATAGTGCTGTTCTTATCTACTCCAGGAGATGTGAACCAGGGTTTGGACTTGTCCACCAGCACCGAGCACCCTCAGAGGGTCGGGACCTCCTCCGAATGGGCGGGAAACAGTCAGCCCAAGAAGTTTCTGGACTGCATGCTTCGGAGTAAGGTGAGTGACACCCGAAAGCTACCGCGAAGCCGCCATGTCCTCCGTGACTCTTTGACAGCTCGTCATCTGCGTGTCGCTGAGCCGACTCGCGTCGCACGTGTCACTGGCAGCAGCGCGGTGTGGTTATTAAAGCCGTACGTTGGATAGTAATAACCTCATCGTAATAATTTTGAAGATGCGCATTTAATAGCAGACATTGAACAAATTACTGTTAATTCAATTTAATCACGTCGGCTCACAGTTAGGCTCGGGGTTGGTGGTTGAATGACTACGGAAATGATTTTTCCGCTCGCATTAGACTAAATAAGCCCAAAGCCCACATTTGAGCGTGTCTCTCAGTCATGCCTTATTAAGAAATGCGCACTCATATGCATCTCAATCTTTCCCTTACAGAGCGTTCGAACAAAAAGTTCAAAGCAAGGTAATCTGTTCACTGATCTTTTCTTTTTCTTTTCTTTTTTTTGGTCATGGCTCGTAAGTACAGTTTCTGTAAAATCTATGGTCTTATTAAACAGCACCAGTGAAAGCCTCCTTAAAAATTCCTCACCTGTGCTAGACTTCTTTGTAAGTGCTGGTGAAAGCTCGGTAGACTCTTCATGTCAGCTGATCCCCTTTCAGAAAGAGAAAACACCTTATTGCACAAGAAACCTGCCTCGTACAATGACCAAAATCTATTTCAGAGGATATCATTGCCATGTAAAGACACTATCGATTTTAACATGGTCGGTCACTTTCAAGACGGCCTCATAATTGGCATCATCTCTTGTGACTAGAGGGTGACTCAGAACCAAGCCCAGTTTAACCTGCTTAATTAGAGAAGGTTTAATCCAGAGTTTCTTTTGGTATAAATGTTTTCCTATTGTCACATGCTGAGGTGTGTCTGGCCGAGGAGTGTTGATTTACAAGAAGCAGGAGGGGAGATTTAATATCTTACCTTTTTTAAAATCCGATGTGGCTGAAAAGGCCTGTGTTCATTTGTGCCGCCATCTTGCAGGCCGCCTTTCCACAATCAGTCCAGAAGCGGCCAGCACCATTTCTGAAGTCGGTGAGTGGCAGCGAGTGCATTCCCAGGTCACAATTACAGTATGCAGGTCATATGAGCAAACTGGCCAATCAGCTCTGACATATGAGAAAGCAAAAAGAGTTTTGATTGGCTGATCAGTTCAAAGAGAAAGGGACATCTGGGAAGTAAGTGTCTCCCTTAGCCACACCCACAATCAGACCGGTCCCTCACACAGAAACACAGATTTAAACAAGTATTTCAGTATAAATGGAATTTATCATCGTTGCCCAAACTAAAAGTGGAGCCCCCTGTCTGTGACATATTTGTTTCTCTCAGATGTGGTACAATCAACAGACAACAGGCCAGCGGCTCCAACCGTCACATCGGAGGTGAGACCAAGCCAGGCCCCAGAAAGGACACCTTTGTCTAGCAAGCCAAGGACCAAGGTATGATAGCAGCCCCCCCCCCACAACTTTGTGTTTAGCCAGTTTGTGGTTTCACATGAGAAGCACCACTTAAGCCTCATAAATATGCCTTAGACCATCTCCCCTTCATTGTCGTTAATGTGCTGTAACTCTGACACAATGCTGATCATGCAATAATCGAGGATCACCTTCCTCTCCCACTGCAGAGCCTCAAGTTTCTGAAGAACATGCGCAAGCGTAAGTAGTGGGTCATGCAGGGCTTGACATCATGGCCCGTGTCCTTTTAAAACCAGAACATTTCACTTCAAAGCACCCGCCATTAGTCATTCATTTACGGTCCGGATTGACGTAGCGGACGTAGACCTTTTCATCTATGATGTGCCCTGGGGCTGTCCCCCGTGTGTCTCCCTGGCAACGGGTACACCATACGTCGTACACAATACCCTACCATGCAGGGGAATCGTCTGTGATGGAAAATGACCAGCCGGGATACATCCTCCCAACACAATTGAACGCAGCTTTGTTGGGATTCTGGGTCACCACTGGGGGTGACAGAGCTCTTTTATAGAATACTGAGCTACTGCACTCAACCTTTGCTGCCCAAGTTACCTGAGAGTCCTATCTGGACTCATGGTTTAATACTTACTTAAAAGGGTATGGACCTTAGCTAGGGAATGAAAGGCCTTTTTTTCTGAAGTCCATCAGTAATGCTTTCCTCAAGAATACCACTGAAGCTTTACTTATTAACTTGCCAACTGGTGAAAATGTTTCACGGAAATGTCATATTTCAGGTAAAGTGATTTAAATCCTTCTACAGCCCTTCAATGAACGTGTGGAAATGAATGGATTTTTACGTCAAAACAATCAAACCTTTATAACTATGATGTTCCCGAGGCTTAACATTGAAAAGCTTAACGAAAATTCCACGTTAACCCTTATGACGGTGCAGTGAAATCCATCCTACAGATTTTCCAGTGGATTTCCAACACCATCCATCCATTACATCAGTTGTTGTTTGTGTGAAAGCCAGTCAAAAAAAAATGCGCTGCTTTGTTTTTATCAGTAAATGCGCAATAATCTCTTCGATTTTGATCTTCTTTTAGCTAAAGAAAACCCACCTCCAGCCTCTGCTCCTTCGAGAGAATCTACTTCCCACAGTTCCAGCCTGATGGTCAAACTCGGTACGACTACAGCACCCTAACACCCTGCACCCGTCCTGTGCCCCTGACACACTCATTCCACCAGAAAGCTCCAGTCACTGCCGACTTGATTCACACCAAATCGTCACACCCGTGGGCTTTAATCTCCGCTGCTCATTTTCTGCAGACCTTGGCACTTTCGATCTCATGGCCCGCTTTAATCAACAGGCTGACCTCCGCGTCTGGAATTTTCCATCAGTTGTCACTCACTAGTAGTGCACAGTGCCAGTAATTTCAAGCATCGGGGTAATCATCTGAAACGGCATGTTATTTACTGATGCATTTGTTTAGCAAGTGGTCATTCAAGTAAGCGATTCGATTTCAGTGCTGAATTACAGCACATCCTTACTTCACAGGTCCAGTAACCTTAACCACTGTATCCCTGTTTACTTTTTTGCTTTTGCTCCAGGATTTGGACACCGCTTTGGAAAGCCTAAAGGCCCAAGAAACCAACCAGAAACCTGGGTGTGAGGGAGGGGCTCAGGCAACCCAGCAGTTTTTTTTAATTTTTATTTTTTTTAATTTATGACAAAATGGCTTAGAGTAGCACCAGGTCTCCCATGGAGACTTGGGGGACCATGTGACTTAGCATAGTTAACGCCGCACCGCATACCTCACACTTCCGCAATTGGCCAATAACCGATGCTGCTGTCTTACAGTCACATGGTACATTTATGATACTTCACTAGGGCGTAAGTGTGCCACTTCAAACCTCACGGTAGATCAACAACAGAAGGAAAACATGCTCAGATGTAGGCGTAATTGCAGTTGTACAGTCATCCACGCAAAACATGGAGAAAATATATTGCTTTGTATTATTTAAAACAGGATACACAAAAGTTGACTTGCTAAAATACCACCTTTTGTGTGCCTTGCCTTGTAATGTATCCCAGCAAATTTGTATGACTTCTACTGGCTGTTGAACAACAGACGTTGATGTCGTCATGGAGAATGTTCTCTTCTCTACTGAATTCAAATGGTACTCTTGTAGTATTATACATTTTGCGAAATTCTACGATTTGCTCTTGGAAAATCATGCTTTTCTGCTAGCCAGCGCCAACACTCAATAGCTAACTTGGGCAGCACCCACACTTTGCATTCGATATAGAATACGTGTCTCATACAAAGAGTTACTGCTAAACAGTTGTAGTTATACAGTGAATACTGAGGGAGGCGCAATGGCCACACAGCTAAAGAAAAACACAGGTGTCCCTTCTGCATATTTTGCCATCGAGGAATGGGTTCCCTTTGCTGGATTTTACCAATCCAACTATATTTGGGGGGGGGGGGGGTGTTCCAATGTGGATTTTACTACCTGGTCACGTGCCTGCATGGTTGATGATGACAATCCGGAAAATCTTGAATGTAAAGCCAAGCCGGATGCAGAGAAATGAGTGAAGGCGTGCATCATGATAGCGAGTAACGCTGGTTACCGACAGCAGAGCTGAAGCCGTGGCCGAGTAGCCGAGACGCTGCCGATCATCTCGGAGAGTTTCACATCACAGGCTTATAAGACGAGACGCCTGCTGAATTACAAGAGCTCCACTTTAAAAGCTGTCACCTCATGAAATATTCATAAACAACAGAGGTAACTTATTACAGGAAGAAACCCGATCGCTCTGGCGACGCGGTATGAATACTGATGTCTTAACCCGGTAGTTCCATTTTTGAACCGCGGTTTTAATATGTTTTTTATCACGCTGTAGATAACTCAGCGGTGGTATTGTGAGAGCTGGAAAAAAAACTCATGCATGCAAAGCATAACCTTTTAAAATGATTTATTTAAAAAAATACAAGAAAGTCTATGCATTCCATTGTGTGTATTATCATACACAATAATACAATTGAAAAGATTCACACATTTTACAGAGCTCTATTAAATGTAAAGGATTATGTTTCTCCCAAAAAGGTTAATCTATATAATATTTTCATACTAACATTTCTTTAAGTCAAGATAAAGAAAATCTTCAGTACAGACATTAACAAGAGCTACTATTGATGTTGTTACACAAATCATGCCATGATCCCCAGGCAAACTTGAAGATGTACAGAACAACCAAAAACAAAAAAATTAGCTGCCATTTCCTCTGCTTTTTAATCCTACACTAGATCCAGAAATACATGTACTAAATGCTATCCATCGGACCAAAACTGTTAAAATATTTATTTCATATGCTAGAAAACAGATCACAAAGCCAGTCCTACACACTTAATAATAATAAAAAGTTTTTGAACATAACCGAAACAACACATGAATCCTCTTTACTGATTAAAGCCAGATTCACAATGTACAAGGTAACCGTTCATAACCACGGCCTCAGGCAAACCACTATGCTAGCAGTTCTTGACCCAGCCTGGTGGAACAGATGGGAAATGTGGACTGAGGACTGGGTCGTAAGCCAATGCCCAAAGTGGTCCTTCAGGTAAAGGGCATGACAAAGTAAAACTGTCTACGGGGTTGTAGGCTGCAGAGCGACAGATTTACCGTGAAAATACGCCACATGTGAGTGTCTCAGGAAGAAAAGGGCAGAGGGAAGTAACTGGACTGGCTTAAAGGCACTGAAGGATGCACTCAGTCTAACGGCACAAGGACAGCATTAATTTAACCCAACTTCACGCAAAATTATTTCATGGTACTGGAAATGGGCAAGGGGGGGGGGGCGGCTCCATAAAATCGGCGGTGTTGCTGGTGTTGAACTGCATGTTCCCCCGGTTCTGATACTGGCGGGGGGGGGCTTCATCACTCTAGGAAGCATCGAGCAGAAAACACAGGACCGCCGTCAAGAGCTGACGCATCAGCAAGTATGTCGCTTGACCAACGGAGACCTGCGCCTCGCCGAGTACACAGAGGCCACACAAAAAAAAACGTTCCTGTGTCAGAAACCGACTTTCACGTGGTTTCATCCTTTTCAAAGCGCCGCTACCTTCAAAGGGACGGACGGAATAACACATCAAGCACATCTCTACGCCGAAAACAATGGCTACCACACTGCACCCTGTATCACTCATCCTGTAATAGTATAAAAATTGCTATAGCCATTGATATAACTTACTATGGATATTTATTTTAAATCAACACTGAGGGAAAAAGCATGATTTAAATGCACTGGGAAAAAAAGCACATATTGCCGATACGTAGATTAATATATTACAATTTCACAAGTTGGTTAATGGTAAACAGTAATGGAGTTAATGATTATGAGCCAAACACCTATTGTACCCATATATAATTACAGCAGTTTTTTCACAACATTTGCAGAACCGTCTTGGGGGAGGAAGGCCTTTTAAGCTCCACGTCAAAAGAAAAATAAAAAAATCTGTGAACTTGGACCCAGTAAACTGCCCTCCAAAGGCGAAACACAGAAACTACGCCGACACAGAAATCGTTCTGCCTTGGTTTTAGTTCACATTTTCTATTTGCTGTCATTCTCACACGTTTCTTAAAAAACCAACCTGAACTAAGACATTTGGTCATGAGACAAAACAGTTTACAGTTTAAATGAGTTTAATGCACCTGATTTTGGTATTTGATGAAATATGCAGTTCTTGCGTTTTGCCTTTAGATGGCAGTATACCCGCCATAGATTTCAGTCAGATTTAACGATTATATAGTATATAACCTGATATAAAGTATTCTGCCTGCACAAGACCCCCCCAGCCGGACACATACCCACCTACCTCCCATGTATAAAGTAAAAATGATAGTCGATGAGAGCACAGCACAGAATGCCTGGCAGCCATTAAAACTTTGTACAGGTGACACATAGCAAAGCAGGTGGGGGGGGGGTATGCTTTTATCTATGAAAACCATGATACAGGGGTAGCGTGTGGCTAAGCAAGTTAGGACTCTGTGTCTGTGATTGCAAGATGATCGGTTCAAATCCCAGGTTCGGCAGAGTGACTTCACTGTTGGGTCCTAAACCTCAGGGACTGGATAAAGACGTTCTCAAAATGTATGTCTGCTAAATAAAATAATAATAAAAAAAAATCTTACATTAAGTGCTGTAAGGCTCCATGCCTCCACCCTGAAGCTGGAGGGGGGAGGGGTGGGCTTTGGGGAAAGGCTGCCCCCATTGTCATCGCGGCAGCGGAAGGCTGCGATTACCACTTCCCGAGCCAGACTGAGCGTTTAACCAATCAGGGTAATTCATCGAATTATTTTAATTTAAATCTGTGCAACTAATGATACAATATTTACCGATTTGCATTATTTAATCTGTGCAAATCATATAGGGGTCAAATATACATAATTAATGACCGATTTGCATAATTATTGAACTGAAAATAAATAACATTTGTTATTTTTCAGGAGAAAAAACACAAGACAGTTTGAAAGATCTAGTCACCACTACCACGCTGGTTTTAGCACAACAGGAGAAAAAAATAATCAAAGCTAGCATTCAATTAATGAATTGGAACTAAAGGGTCTTTAGTTAAAATGTTTTAAATAGATTTTTCTTTTCCCCGTGCTCAACTCTGGCGAACTCCGTGAGCTTTGCCGAGAGCTCAGATGGTGTGTAGCGCGGCGGCTTCCATCAGATGTGACGACGCAGGCTGCGACTTCACGTTAAAAAAAACCCTCACACCGCAACAAATAAAAAACAAACAAGAATGACCCCACTGACGATATCACTACGCTACTGAAGCCAGCTGCGCGCGGTGAGCAGAGTACCACACATCTCGCAGGGTTTAGCAATATGCGCTTCTACTGTCTACCGGAGAGACTGCGGTAAACGAATGACCGAAGTTACCAAACAATCACATAGTTAGAGATACATTACAATTTTTGGGGATTATTTTACAGTTTGATTTTCAGCAGCAGCTTTTGTTATTGGCTACAGATAACAGGAAGCATTTGGGTAATATTTTAGAGACCAACTTGTCAAAAGATGAGTGGCGTGTGGGTATTACAAACTTCACCCATACACCTTTGGTGACGGTTTTCTCTGAGCCAGACCTTATTATTGATTTTTATTTACAGGAAACGGACAAAAAGGTTTTCCTTCTCCTCCATACAACACATCTCTTCCCTCCGAAACGGCAACGGACGGCACGGAGTTCCTGAGATTTACAGTATCGCAGAGATAGACCCTGAAAGATAACGTGGAAACCAAGCCTGTCTAGCGGCCGTATTCCTGTTCGCCGCTGCCCGTGTCCTCGAGGCGGCCATGATTAAAGCCATCGTGTGACCCAGACTAAAATCTGACCGCTGAGAAACAGAAGGATAAACTGGTTTCAGAAGAGCTGTTTTTGACAGAAATGCCTTATGTAGTGAGTTACTGGGGGCGGGGGTCTGCCTTTTAAATTGGGCTGTATAGAATTAGACCAGCTAGACTCCGAGGCTGAATGTCAGATGGACCAAGAGGCACCACTGGACATTCTCTAACTGGGAACTAGAGATATCTGGCCCAATTGTCTCCTACCTGCTTCTACTGAAAGATCAAACATGGACGGGGAAACTGCAATAACTTAATTTCACAATCATCACTTCAAACGTGACTGTTTTTTTTCCCCATTTTTTGCAGGCACTTTCTGGAAAAACGATTCAATGAAGTAACATAAAAAATTCCTATGAACTGCAGTTCTTTTACAGAACTACCACTGTACAATAAAATGATCGAAAACGAACAAACACAAATACTGACATCCGATTTAAAAACAAACAAACCAGGACTTCTTACTAAAAACAAGACAAAAAAAAAAAAACAATGTTTCATAAAAAAGAATAAAACATACAATCTGTATCTAATCGCAGGGATGACCCGCAATTTTGTTTCTGACAATGTGGAATGTCAAACACTTACGGACGACCTCTTGTTTTTAAATACCCCCCAACCCCCCGGCCCTTACCCTCCAGTCCGACGGTATAAAACGAGCAGGAGACATCACTCCGGGGGACGCGCGGGTCTCTTCTGCTCATCACAGCAGGACAAGGAGCAGTCCTGGCCAGGTAGGGTGGGGGCCTGCCGAAATCCAGGCGGGGGCCCTGGGGGGAGCCGAGGCTGCACGCATGGGGGCAGCGGGGCGGGGGGCGGCCTGGGGGGTGTGGCGGGCCTCTGGAACATGGGCTCTTCCCGCTTGACATTAGCATCCTGGGCTGTCTCTGGGGCTCGGGGCACTTTGGTGTCGGAGTGGGCGGAGTCGGAGGCGTGGCCCCCCTGGTCATCTGACGAATGGTACTGCTTGAGGCGGATGTGCCAAGCCAGGCTGCAGACGGCAGACACCGTCTTGAATTGGTGGATGACGTTGCGGGGTATGAAGTAGATGTCGTCGTCGCACAGCTGTACCCGACAGTAACGGATGCCTTCCCGGCGCAGCTGGTTCAGTTTGGCGTCGTCCACCCACTGGACACACTGTGTGGGGGGGGGGGGAGCAAAGGGGGGGGGGGGAGGACAGGACACCCTTCATTGAGGAACAATTTTTACAACCTCCCTTGAAG
>JAABNY020000108.1:6377148-6388697 GCA_015164015.2 Brevimyrus niger
AAACAGCTGATCACATGGGGATCCCACACAAGGTTAACGAGGGGGCGTGGCACACGGAAGGAGCAGACGATTGGGGCTGGACAGGGGTAATGTTGGGATCTTTATCGTTTTGGAAGCTATTAAGAAAAAAATGCTCTTCTTGTTTTATCCTGTTCATTTTGTGATTCAATGCTTGAAAAAAACATAATAAACATAATTAATTGGTTTTCCATTATTTCTTATGGAAGAGAAAAATCAGAACTCGAACTTTTTAGGATTCGATCCAGAGTCCGGAACGGATTAAGTTCGAGAACCGAGGTACCACTGTATTTAAAAGAAAAAAACATTCAGGAGCTGTCAGCTCCAATGTTAGCGTCAGTGCCACAAGATAAGACCATAACGTTCATACTCAAAAGCAAGAGCTGGTTTTAGTGGGAAAGCAGCACAATGAACTGGTGCAGCACTTTAGTTGCTTGCTAATATAAAAAGGGAGAGAAACAGTGCAGTTCTTGTGCCAAAGGTACAGAGGAGGGGACAAGTGGATGGAGTGACTATGGAATAAACAGCAGTGTCATTAGAGACAGAACAGTGCAAGACAAAGATATACTTTTGAAACGATTTAGAAACTAGTGCGTGACCATAAGGAAAACTAACTTCTAGTACATTGTCACGTACTGTGACCTTACATTGCTGGGAAATGCTGGAAATGTCTTGGATAGGAATTTTTCAGCTCCATTACAATCTTATGGGACCACCAAAATCATGAGGTCCATGACTGCATGTGTGAAATGGTTTTGGAGGAGTTTGACCAGAGAGTGAAGGTAAAATGCCAAGTGCTGAGCATATGTGGGTCCTCCTTCAGGACAGCTGGAAAAACATCCCAGGAGACCATCTGGCATGGAGGAGACAGTAAGGTCAGTCAAGTCCCTGGAGCAATTGGGGTTAAGAGGGTTGCTCAAGAGCCCAATGGTGGGATCACTCTCCGATCACAGAATCTGAACCAGGAACTTTCTGATTGCCAACCCGCAGAGCAGTTTTGATTACTCTATAATTAACCTAAAATGTAGAGAATGGTACAAAGGAACATTTTATGGGGTAGCTGTGTCCAAACTGTTGACTGGTTCTGAATGTATATGCACTATTTTGCCAAAAGTATTGGGACACCTGCCTTTACACACACATGAACTTTAATGACATCACATTATTAATACATAGCAGCTTCAGCTTTTATGGGAGGGCAGTCCACAAGGTTTAGGAGTTTATGGGAATTTTTTACCATTCCTCCAGGAGAGCATTTGTGAGGTCAGGCACTGATGTTGGACGAGAAGGGCTGACTTATAGTCTTCACTCTAGTTCATCCCAAATGTGTTCTATCAGGTTGAGGTCAGGGCTCTGTGCAGGTCAGTGAAGTTCCTCCACACTAGACTCACTCATCCATGTCCTTATGGACCTTGCTTTGTGCACTGGTGCACAGTCATGTTGGAATAGGAAGGGACCATTCCCAAACGGTTCCCACAAAGTTGGGAGCATAAAATTGTCCTAAATGGCTTTGAATTAGGAGTTAAGAGTTCCTTTCACTGTAACTAAGGGACCAAGCCCAACCCATGAAATACAACCCCACACCATAACCCCCCCTCCACTAAACTTTACACTTGGCACAATGCAATCAGCCAAGTTCCATTATCCTGGCAACCACCAAACCTAGACTCATCCATCAGATTGCCAGACAGAGAAGCCTGATTTGTCACAGCAGAGAACGCATTTCCACTGCTGTAGAGTCCAGTGGTGGCGTGCTTTACAGCACTGCATGCGACACTTTGCATTTCACTCGGTGATGTAAGGCTTGAATTCAGCTGCTCGGCCATGGAAACCCATTCCATGAAGTTCTCTACGCACTGTTCTTGAGCTAATCTGAAGGCCACATGAAGGTTGGAGGTCTGTAGCTATTGACTCTGCAGATAGTTGGTGAATTCATGTGTGTGTTTTGCATGTGTGTGTGTGTTTTGCTTCTTTGTTTGATTTTGAATAAATTGCTGTATGGAGTAACTGTGATGCTCAGGCTGTTACAGTTGAGTCATTGTTTGTCTGATTTGAATATTCATAATTCCTGCTGGCAGCACTGGTGTTTACAGAGCAGGTTGGAGATACAGGACCACACAACCCCTGTGCATATTCATAGCTTAAACTGTAAGTCGGCTTCTACTGACATGACACAATGGATTGACGTGAAGAAGGTAAAAATAACTACACAAAAGAAAGAAGCTGTTTACCTTGAAAAATTCTATCCGCAGAAGCTTTCTCACTGGAGGTACAGAAATAGCTCTAGCCACTCCAGAAGTTGTAGATCACCTGTACTTTTCACCACTCATTAGCTAGAGCTACTTATTTGATAAAGTATATATCTATAGCTCTAAGCTCTGAAAATACATACAAAGCATCAGTGGCTGCGTCGGGACTGACCCTGACCATCTGGTCTTAGATGCGACATGTCCTGGATATCTTCCCTCTTGGAGAGTCACAGTCTTGAAGCTCAAATGGTTTTACCTTTCTCTGTTACAAGTCTCTATTTTGGACTGGATATTTCATATATATTCAACAATACTGTAGTGTCATTTTTCTCAGGTGTTCATTTAATTGTGTTAAATTGATAGCAACTGAAAAATTACAATTGAATGAAAATTTTGTTGTGTATAATTTATACAAAGAGTGTATTTTTTCATTGAAATGATATAGTTACCCCTGAAATTCTTTATTTTGTTCTTATACTTCAAAGGAACACAAGAATCACAACAGCCAAAGTAAGGCATGAAAGAGGCAGGATGGTGGTTTCTGATGCTACAGGCGTCCAGGTGAAGTGGCCTGAATATCAGTAGTAGACGGGGGCCTGATCCCACACCCCCCTGTTAATGCTATTCATAGGTGCTCAAAATAAGGTTTTTCATTCACACTGTTGGAAATCAGAGGTCCCGGCAAAAGGAGGTACATCAGGACTTACCGAGCAGGTGGGTCCCATCAGAGCGAAAAGCAGTGCGTTCTCCCTGGGCGAGATGAGCTCACTGTAGATGTGCATTTCTGAGCTGTGATCCATCATCTGCACCCTCTGTCCCTCTTTCTCTCTCTCTCTCTCGTTCCTCTGAAGTCAATCTATAACCAATATATCTACTACAACTTAAATGAAAAGCTCTTGCCTTTTGATCAGGCTTTCTTACATTTTACTCTAGTTGGTTTGACCTTACCCATGGGGCGTCATTCACTTCATCCTGGCAAATCCCCACCCACCCTTTTCCACACCCATCACCACATGCCCATGGATAACACCCCTGCCAAATGCAAATCTGCGGCCTAACTTTCCTGCTATGCACGAACTGTCCATGTCTGTCCATCTAGTGCACAACATATAAGGGATAACAGCATATTGCAGGACCCATACACGCACTTTATGGGCAATTTTTGATATACCAATTCACAAAAAAATTAACTGTGGGAGGAACCATATTCAATGCAAGAATTTGCAAACTCCAAACACAAACAACAGGGGGCACTGTGAAACCACATATATCCAGCAGATATAAAGTATGTATCAATTGTAAACTCCACTACGAACCTTCACAGTGCCTGCATCCAAATGTATATTAGGGGGAAAAAATGCAAAGTAAAATAGGGATTCAGAAAAGATATAGTTTTAATAGCTGAAAAGTAAAACTTAGTGACAACAACAACAATAACTGGTCTGGTCTTGGGCCCTGGGGGTGCTGGTGAAAAGTCTTATTGCCACTAAAGTCCATGAGATTCCCTCATGCTCCTGATGGTCCACCTCCGATCAGCTGCAAGGAGCTTCCCAGCTGCAAAGAGCAGATGGGGGCTGCAGTGCGATTGCCAGGCCAGTAGGTGGCAGTACTTAAGAGAGGCATTTGGGGATGGGGTGGGACTGACCAACTTCATGTGATGTGGATTTTCCTCCACAGAGTAGAAAGTGCCCGGATACGTCAGCCTACTCACACTAAAACTCGTTCACACGCACGGAGGCAATACTGCTTTAGTGATGAAATAAGGATTTAACTTTTCAGACATCAAGGCTTAATTTTAGTACAACCATTGCATTACATTATTTTCCATTGCTACCATTCAAGGGTACACCCCCATCCCATGCCCCAAGAGTCTCATTGGCTATTGCACAAACTGCTGGCCCCTCCCCCTCCACTGCCTCCTTTTGATGTGGCTGCCTTCTTGCGTCTCTTGTTGAGCAGAGGATTGCTAGACGTGTCCAGGTCCTTTATCTTCACCTGGTCATAGTCCACTCGCATGGTGGCCAGTGCACTGGTCATCTCATCCTACACACCCACACACACATTACACACACAGGCAGCGTCCTGTCAGACAGTGTGACTGTGATGCATGACCTGTGCACAGGCCAAACAGCAATGACAAATTCTTACTGAAACAGTATTCAAATACAAAAAAGAATAAAACACTACATTGATTTCAACTTGAATGTACAGTCAATTCAAGTAATACAGCTTAAAAACTAAACGCATATTTATAATTCACAAAAAAAAATCTAGTAAGAAAGAGGCTCGGGTTTTTATTTTTTTTATTGTTCTTGTGTTTAGAACTGTATTGTGGTTTGTTAATCGTTACCATTAGCAGGTGCAATAAGCTGTACAGCAATAGCCACCAGGGGGCAGCATCATACAGAGTCCATTCTCTCACCTTTACATCATCCCACATCTCCCTGTCTTCTATCAGGACTCGTGTGGTGTGCAGAGGTGTTGGGGGAACCGCCATTGACTGCTGTGATAAAAAAAAAAAAAAACATGCACAGATTTCCCGCTCATATGGATAAATCTGCAACAAATTGCGAGTTAGGGAGGGCCGCATTATGGCGCCAGGAGCTGCAAGGACTTACATTGATCCAGGGGTGGTTCATGAATTGAGAGATGGTCATCCTCTCACTGGGGTCAGTCTTCAGTAGCTGGCGGATCAGCTGCTTGGCTGAGAAAAGGCCTCGGGTCAGCCACAGAGATAACTGTACACTTTCCATTTAAACTGTACACTGTATACTTTCCATTTAAATAAGCATTATTATTGTTATCCATCCATCCATCCATTTTCTGAAACTGCCGTGGGGGTGGGGGGGGGGGTTGAGTCTGGAGCCAATTCCTGAGGCTGCAGGCACAAAGCAGGGAATAACCCATGACGGGGTGCCAACCCATCGCTGGGCACAGTCACACACCATTCACTCACATATGCACACCTATGGGCAATTTGGCAACTCCATTCAGCCTCGCAGAATAGTCCCCACACTTAGGGACTATTCTGTGCTAAATTGACAGCATTGATGACACAGAGCAGAAGAGCCTGCATCCAGCATATATTCAAATCTTTAGGGCTTTTTGGATGCTGTCGTTGGGCTTGTTTTGAGCATGCAGTCCCCAAAGTTCCCAGGCTCCCACCTTCTTCAGATACATCGTCCCACTCCGGGTTGGGAAACTCGTATTGGCCCATCCGAATGCGCCGCTTCATCCCGGGGGAGATGGCCTGTCCCGTGTTGGAATAGAAGGGGGGGAATCCACACAACCTGGGGGTAAACGGATACAAACACAATGTCACCTTCCGGACAAAACAGTGCACTGTCATTTATGGCCAAGGTGAAGGTCACCCCTATTTACCAAAAATGTAATATACCTAGAAGCAATTTTAAAAATGACACGCAACCTTATATTTCACTGAGAAAAGTGAGAATTCATGCATTTATTGATAAAAATAAAGCATTCTGTGGGCAATAAGCAATCTGTGGGTGTCTCATTATTATTTTCTATGTGTGAAACGGGGCACTAGATGAGGTGAAGAAGGCATCAAGTGGAGCAGGACAGGTGTGTTAGGTTCCTACACACACACACACACACACACACACACACACACACACAAGTTGGTCTTCCTATCTAAATGGGGACCGTCCATTCATTTCTATGGAAAAAAACATAATCCCAATCATGACACCCTAATCCTAACCCATCCCTAACCTTAACCATAAGTAACTAACTCAAATACAAGACTTTTGGTATTTTTACTTTTTTGATTGCATTCGCAGATTTTTTAGAAAACTGAGATTATCCAAATGGGGACCTCAAAAGTAGGGAAATTTCAGATTTTACTACACTTTGGGGACAATTTGCTCCTCAAATGTGATCTATGCAAACCTACACACACATGCACACACACAAACACACGCACACTCACACATATCTACACATCAACACATCTACACACAGTCTATACTCACAGTATGTACATGATGACACCAAGAGACCACATGTCACATGACTTGTCATACTTCTCCGGACCGAGCACTTCAGGGGCTGACAGGGACAGATGGGATATTAACCACACCTTATATAAATATATACACATCTTTTAAATGACAATGCACCCTGTTTAAATGATAATGAAAACTTTGCTAGAATAACGATGCTTCTCCTAATGATGTGGCGAAAATATAACAGCTTGTTATCTAAAACGTTTCTTCTGTCAACAAAAATACAAAGTTATGAATACTCATAGATATATTTACATAATTATATTTATTGCAGCAATGCAGAGAGGCAGGTGATAAGTTGACAGCAGGTGCTCCTATAATGTTTTGAGTTTTGCTTTTAAATGGTTGTTGGTTTTGATGTAGGTATTGCTATTCCGCGACATTGAGCTGTCTTAGCTCAGCTCCTTCATTAAACACCATTTTATTTTAGTCCTGCCTCATGCCCCTATTCTTTACAACGAAGTCCATACTTGTAACGCGCTCCCAGCTTCTTAATAAAAAACAGGGTTTGATACTCCTGTACTCTGAGCTGAACTTCCCTTGTCGCTCTCTTTCAGACCCCTGGATTGCCCTGATTCCGCTATTGCCTGTAGTTCAGAAACCAACACGGGATACAGACCAACGTAATAGGGAGTGTAGCAGGGAGTCAGCAGGGAGTTCTGCAGCGTGGTCTCCTTGGCAAAGCCAAAGTCGGTCAGTTTCAAGACACGATTGGTTTCCTTGGTAGTGTACAGCAGGTTCTCTGGCTGGGGGGACAGACAGCACAGGGACACACAGTCAGCTCTATCACGGTCATCGTCTCAATGACAGTACCGTCACCATCACCATAACAACCGCCTCTCCCTCCCACGCGGTACAGCGAGACGCAAGGGTCGGTCTCACCTTGACGTCCCTGTGCGCGATGTTCATGCGGTGCAGGTACTCAATGGCCATCCCAATGTCGCGCATGATATTCGAGGCCTCTGTAGAAGAGAGTTGGGCAAGGCTCAGTGAGATGAAGAACAGGATAGCATGGAACACAGAAGGGCAGCACAGCAGGGCACAGGATGCAAAGCATGATGGGATATATGGAAATAGAACGGATACACACTAAAGCCTTATACATCGTGTGGATCTTCTAGGGTGAATCGTGATGCATCTTCTCCATAGTTTCTAAACGATTTATATGCATATGTTACATTATGTCAATTTAATGATGGCCCTGGAATGACATTCATTGTTAAACTGAGAAGTGTTTCTAAGTAAACGGACACTCCTTTTTGTGTAAACGTCAGCGAAAAATGCACTGGGGGAACTGCACAGCTGGAGATTGCAGCTGAAATCACAACCCTACAGGGGTGAGACCACAGTGCTAGCAACTCCTGTTCTATGAGCAAAGTGTGATAGGACAGGACACATGGCCATGGGCCATCCCTGCAGGGAGAAGCAGCTGACTTGGATTGTTTGTATTGATTTGTTCCACCTATGTATTGGTGAGTCATGCTGTTGTGCTGCACACTCATTGGCTGATAACCTCAACACTGAAAAATGTCAATCCAGTGTTTGTTTATTTCTGTTTCTGTCAGAGTAACTCCTGTATCTTGTTTTTATATTTCTTGGTACCATCCCTGCCCCCTCCCTGACTACCCCTATTAAGGGAAAACATTATAACAAAATGTTTTCTTGCTGCAAAGTCCTTATATAACAGGGTTCCATTGTCAAACACATTGCTACCACTTTTTAAATGAATTTATATGAGGAAGCTTGTCACCATTAACTGGTGTGACAGAATACAGCCACAGCAAAAGCCTATATACAAAGGACAGGGGGCAGAAGTGGTACTAATTCACCATTATCAAGAAACCAGTCCCTTTACTTCACTGCTACATCAGGTCCATATCACACTGCACCCACTAAAGCAGCAAAATGTGTGATGCTAATATCGACACAGCACGTTATGTACATGCAAGTGTCACTTTGCATGGACTGCTATCTTAAGCTGAGTTAGGTTATGCTAAAACACTTAAAAAACCAAACTTAAGAAGCTTTGCAGTTTTGATGATCGGTCCTTTTCAAGATTACAGTGGTACCTTAGAACTAGAATTGAATCCATTGAGAACTCCGGATCGCATCCTAAAAAGTTGTGATCAAGTTTTCCCCATAAGAAATAATGAAAAACGAGCAATTAAACACAAAATGAACCAGATAAAACAAGAAGAGCATATACAGTACTAAACACATCTAAGCACATTTATCAAAACAGTCATTTGTAAAGTAAGAAAATAAATGCATCCAAACAATATGTAAAGTTAAAAAAAAAAAAACAATGTGTCCTGTCCCAATCGTCTCCTCCTTCCCCCGTGCGGAATCCCCATGTGACCAGTTCTTTCTGCTTATTGTCATTCATCCTCTGTATTTTGTCCGTGTTTCAGTTTGTTTCCCCAGTCCGGTCATTGTTTTGTCCGTCTGCATTTTGCCTGCCTTACTTATAATTAAACCCTGTATTCCCCGATACCCTGACATCTGTGCCTTTGTCTCCATTCCATCCATGCACGGCACAACAATATTATAATAATGAAATGTATTCATAGTTTATTGTTAATATTAAATTAATTAATAAGAAATCTTTATTTTTAAATGCATTTTATTATATAATAATAAATACTGTTACTGTCTATCATTGTCTAAATGTATTTTTACTGTTTAAATATATGTATTCAGCTAGTGTAATCATGAACGATGCTATCACAGCGGATCTGAGGCTGAGACTGAAGAGTTACCCTTTGATTCTGCTGAGAGACGTGCAGCATGACTCATTTCCCCACGCGTGCAAGTTCTTAGGTCGACATTCATGGCTTGACTTCTGAGATTCAGACTGAGTTCTAGCTAAAAAAATTTCTAACTGGTTGGTTCGACTTTTAAGAAATCCAAGTTCTAATAAGTTGGTACCACTGCATCTAGAAAATATTACAAAAAAGACAGTATAATGTTTGCCGCAGCTGCTTTTGCATGAGCTCTGCATGCGCTCTTTGAGTCAATGATGATTATTTTCATCCTTTCTGTTGGACAAGTGTGGCATGTTAGTCAGAAATTTAACAAGTGAGGAAGAGAAAAGCGTACAAGAAATGGTGACCAAAAGACATTCGCCTTCTGTTGTATGGATATATTTTGAAAACATAGATAATATTGAGACAAAGCAAATGAATTGTCTGCACTGCTTTGTGTCTGTTGGCACAATTCATGGCAACACCAGACAATGGTGGTAGACAACAAGTTCCATTTGGCTACAGTTTATTTCAGGTAAATTTCGACTACTTTCTTGTTTAATATAGCAATTTTAAATGCAAAGATCGATGTGATTTTTTCCCCATGTCGTGCACCCAGCCCAGGCTGACCTCTCTCAGTGAAGGCCTGGTCTCCTCGGGCCTGAATCTGGCTGAAGAGCTCTCCGCCTTCCATGCTGAAACGAGACCAACAACACGTCCATTAAACAACACTGCCCCCCCCCCCCATCAACCCCCCTTCAAACATCAGCCAGGGTTAGCTACCAGCTGCAACCAAACTTCCTCAAAGAGAGCGACGTACACCATATAAATCAGCAATGTCAAATGTATGAGGTCCATTTGTCTTAAACATTGGATATCAAAAAATGAAACTAAATTGAGGGGTATGCAGACCTTGAGCTGAAGTAAAACTTTACAGCAGTGAATCTAGAGTGGAAACTTCAGAGCCGATTCCACCCACATGCGGTTTTCTATCTGCCTCAACTCCATGACAAACCCACAATAAGACTGAAACTAGAGGGGTACTTACTGCAGCTCACCCCACAGTCTGCTCAGAACCAAAGCCCACTTAACTGAGTGGGAACAAAACAAAAGCTCTCCCCAGTTCCGCTGTGTCTCCTGTGTACTACTCCTCCTTTTCTGAATGATCTTTTTCATCAATGCCACCCATTCTCCAAAATAGCCTTGCATCATCTCTCTCATATATGTGCCAAAGACAGATTGCATGACCAAATTAGGTCATCTACCTCCTCCCTACTGCTGGACTGCAGGGCCAAAATGAAACAGGTGATGTCAGTGGGGGCCTTCTCAGAGTTCCTCACTTATAAATATAAGTATTATAGGCACCTCCCTTATTGTGGTTTTGACTGTCCTGGCTGCTATAGTGATGTAAGGCTTGTTTGACCTGTTTGTAGCTAATCCACATAATCTAGTCCACCTTTGAAGCTGTAATTTGAGGCCCAGAGAGACTTTTTCAGCGCCGTGATTAAATCTGCAGGTGAAAAGACAACAGGCCAGTGATTATAAATGCCCAGCTGGCCTCCAGACTTGAACTGAAGCAAAGTGCTACACTGGACAAACACGTCATCAACAAAACACACACTGAGCTTATCACGCCTAAAAAAATACCTTTTAATAAAAAGACTATTGTTCCAAACGCTAAGCTGCCCAAAGGCACACGTGGCTCAGCAAATGTTTGCTCCACACACATATAATAACATGACAACCACTAATGCTATTGGTATATTTTTTATAATACTTGAATCATGTTGAGTTGAGTTCACAGGAGCTGTGCAGAGAAGCCCGAGCTGGAAAGGAGCAGTCCGGCACTCCAGTGAAACAGCTGTGAAGCGGTGAGGGGGAAGTGTGGTGTGAGCAGTGGGGGGGGTCCGTACCACTCCATGATAATGAGCAGACACTTCTTCCCACGGTACACGTTCTCATAGAGATTGAGGATCCGCACGACGTGGGGGCCCCACGATGCCCGCCAGTGCAGCTCCACCTCACGGCGGGACTTGGGAGTGTCGTAGAGGACCTGTACCCGGGGAGGGGAGACGTGTGAGGAGGCACAGGGAGGGGAGACGTGTGAGGAGGCAGAGGGAGGGGGAACGTGTGAGGAGGTACAGGGAGAGGAGACGTGTGAGGAGGTAGAGGGAGGGGAGACATGTGAGGAGGTACAAGGAAGGGAGACGTGTGAAAAGGCACAGGGAAGGGAGACGTGTGAAGAGGCACAGGGAGGGGAGACATGTGAGGACGCACAGGGAGGGGAGACGTGTGAGGAGGTACAGGGAGGGGAGACATGTGAGAAGGCACAGGGAGGGGAGACGTGTGAGGAGGTACAGGGAGGGGAGACGTGTGAGGAGGTACAGGGAGGGGAGACGTGTGAGGAGGCACAGGGAGGGGAGACGTGTGAGGAGGCACAGGGAGGGGAGACGTGTGAGGAGGTAGAGGGAGGGGAGACGTGTGAGGAGGTAGAAGGAGGGGAGACATGT
>JAABNY020000108.1:6404661-6420173 GCA_015164015.2 Brevimyrus niger
ATCTATCTATCTATCTATCTATCTATCTATCTATCTATCTATCTATCTATCTATCTATCTATCTATCTATCTATAATTTATAAACACCGATTAAGGTAATAATCTATCTATCTATCTATCTATCTATCTATCTATCTATCTATCTATCTATCTATCTATTCGTCCGTCCATCCATCCATCCATCCAACCATCCAACCATCCATCCATCCATCCATCCATCCATCCATCCATCCATCCATCCATCCATCCATCAATCCGTCCATCTCTGTCAAACCAACTGACTGACTATTTAGTAAACTACAGTCCCATATGGCTGTATCCCAACCCACAATCCTGAAAACACACCTGAAGGGCTGAGCTTCTCCAGCACGGCAGTGGCGATTTCATCCGTCTCCGCCAGGTCATGAGGGTCCCCCGATGTGCACACCCAGCGGAAGGGGCCAAACCCCAGTGAGAAAATATCTCTGCACATATATTACAAACAGCGTAGTACAACACTGTACCTAATAACTGGTCACTGCAGCCTGCCACACTTACCCCATGATGTGCTGCACATAGGAGGGGTATCTGAACTCTGTTTTCCCACCCCCACTCTTACTCACATCAGCTCCTACAAAGGGCGGAGCAAACACTGTGACATGTGACATATTTTCTTCATCTGTTTTTTGACTAGGATAGAGCAGTTAGAGCCAAACATGATAATCGTAGGACTAAAGTTAAGAACATCTCATAAAAATAAAGAAGGGGTTTAAAGGAGGATTCAACCAGTCAAATAATTAGTACATTTACAGATTTTTTGAGGGCTTTATGGAGGATTTGCCTATAAAGTGAACAACGCTGTGGATTTTCTATTAAGGAGTTACATCACACTAATTTATAGTTCAGATATACAAACTGATATCAAATTTAGAAACTGATATCATGCTGGAGAAAATCAGTTTAAGCTGAAAGATCCTACAGCAAGTAGATTTAGATATTTGGACCAGCCTCCTTCACTCCTTAAACCACACTCACCTGCTCTTTTAGCTTCCAAGAGGAAGGCGTTACCGTAGTCCCAGAAGAACATGCCAGCCTCCGACAGCGTGTTGATGGCTTTCACCTGCCTACAGAGGCTGTGGACCAAGAAGACCTAAGATCAGAGCTGTTATTTATATGCTGTGCTGATCTACCAGTCCATACTTACAACTGATCTGGATGAGAACTTACCTCCTCTGGACCAGGATCTGAAACTGTGCTGGTTCTGTTGACATAAGCTGGTGAGCTTGATGCAGACTGAGCTCTACTGGATAGTAGCCTCCACTGAAGGGGTTGTGGAGGGAGGTCTGGTCTGATCCCAAATCTGCCAGCAGCTCCCCAGTAGCCTCATATTCTTTGACTAGCCTCTCCCTGACATACAGAGAGCATGGTGTGAATTCATCACCCCACATATTCTACTTAGAATATCCCTTTATTTTACTATGGGTGAAGTACAGGGGTGGACAAAATAATGGAAACATCACGCGACTTCAGCATTTCAATACAAACCAAATCACAATTGCGGCTTCCGAGGTTGAATGCAAATTAGCAGCCTGTGTCGGTCATGAGGTCTGACAATCAGCATTTTGATATGTGAGTTTTAACAGAATGTCAGCAGCTTCGCTAAGCTGGATTTTGTGGCAGAGCTGTTTGGAATGCGGCATACCAAGACGTGTAACCTGGACCTCCAACCAACAGGAAAAGTAACAAGGTCTGCTAAGCCATCACCCCAAAGTATCTGTTGGCATGGAGAGGCATCTCACAGAAGTCATTGGGTACAATCATTGCTCTGCATGGTTGTTTATCAGCCATAGAATATGAGGCCGTTTTACAGGACCAGGAGCTCTCTGTGCAACCTATACACTATCAATTCAAAGGTGAGGGATGAAGGAAATAGGAGTCTAATCTGAGTTCTGCGCTCCAAAAGTTCCAATGAAAGATCAGTGATGTTTTGATCTTAAGGCTCATAGAAAGCATTTGACTTCATCCTGGTGTTCATGAAAACAAAGAACTGGAGGCTTTTTCGTCCTGTATCCCACTTTGCATAATTCAGAGCTTGTGTACCAGCAGTCCAAGAAGAACTAAGAAGAACTTGAGAGCAAAGGATGACCCTACCCCTAGATATTGAATATCAGACTCATTGATATTAATTTGTTTGGTGTTCCAGTGAATTCAGCCATAGCTCCATGCATGAGACAGTGTAAGGAAAGGATAACCAAGAAATATAAAGCTTGATTCTAATATTGATCCTATACTAGCGATCCTCAGCCCATTGATCTCCAAATTTGGGTCATGGCAAGTTCTGAAAGGGTCACAAGGCAGAGTTGGAAATATAAACATTTTAAAACCAGCAAGCTGCTATGCTGATTCATGATCAGATTTCCCAGCCACAATTTTAGAATTAACCTATAGAAATAGGGTCTGCAACTGCTTAGCGCAAAACTAGCAAACACTCAACCAATCCAAGAAGCCAAATCACAGATACTTGATTTAAATTTCATTGGCACATCCAATCAGATTGTGCTATAGACATTGATTGGTGTAAACTGGAGAGTGCGCTGCATGCTTGATCATGGCACTAATTTAGACCTATACTTGATACAGGGTTGTGACTGAGCTGTCATGGTGAAAATTCAGTCTATTTCTTGCAGTTCCTCTGACTTAGAAGCAGGAATTGAATAGCTCAACACCCTTACCACAAATCAACCACGTTGCCATGGTAACCCAAACTGAGAGGAATCTTGGACCTCTTGGCCTCCCTGCAAAAAAATAAGTGTGATAGTGTAAGCTACTTATCTGGCTTTTGTGACCTGGAGTCACTGAGCAAATGGCGACAGCCGTGACCTGATGCGACTGATGCAGTGGTCCAAGTTTCTAGTAACCTCCATCAGCCAGCCCTGCTCATATCTCTTCTTCAAGGGGGCTTCATCCACCTGAGTAGAGGTCAGATCGCAGTTTAACCACAGGATGCAGAACCTCCTCGGCACACAGCAGAGGGCAGCCAAACACAGACACAAATGCCACAACGAACATCATAAAAGGAGCGTGTTTGCAGTGGCTGAACTCTGACCTCAGCGATGACCCCCACGCAGCCAGCGATGACCGCTGCCTTGGCCTGCGCCCCACTCATGCCTCCCAGGCCCGATGTCACAAACACTCTGCCTCTCAGGTCCCCAGAGCTGAGGTACCGCCGGCCGGCATTCAGCAGTGTGAGCTACAGGGAGGGAGACGTGCAGGGGGATGTTGGGACTGTGATCAGCCATCATGAGCAAAGCAGGAAACGTAACTCCCTGTATTTTGTGAACATTTGTTCTGTCTCTAAAGAATTAATCATTCATACAATGAACAGAAGTTAGCTGAAGCAATTTTACAGCGACACTTGAGGAATGTAATGATACTTTCTTCATATGTAAGATGTCTAGAGCAGTGTTTCCCAATCCGAGACCCACAGCCGGTCCACGCTTTCGCTCCCTCCGAGCTCCCTGTCAGACGGTCCACATTTTTGCTCCCTCCCAGCTCTGGGTGGATTGTCTGTGGGTCCATGAGGACGGGATGGGGGACACTAGTATAGAGGCATTTAAACAGTGTTTTGGGGGGAAACAACGATACAAACGAGGGAGCCAAAATGTGGACTGTCTGTGGGTCCCCAAGGACTGGATTGGGAAACATTGGTCTACAGGATAAAGCTGACTTTCGTTGAGTGAGCGGCTGATAGTACAGATAGTACTGATAGAGAACACAGAGGAGGAACAGGGGTTGTGAGAGATCTCCAGAGTGCGGACGAGACACCCACCATAGTACCGTGCACTATTCCCTGAGGGCCAATGTAGCAGTAGCTTCCTGCTGTCATCTGCCCATACCTGAGCAGGACAGGAAAACACAAAGGCAATATAGGGGTGTCCTTTTATGCGAAGCCATACACAACCATTAGATTAATCTATTGATGGCATTAATTACACCAAATTGACAGTACTGTTCTCAAGCTTCAAGAACCACTCTTTCATGACTGTTACGGCCCGGTATGACGAATGAAAGATTGATGTGTCTCACCACAAACAAAAGACTTTATTAAACTCTAAAAAGAACACAATGGGGAAACCAGAAGATAAAGGGAGCAGAAGGGGTCAAAACCAGAACAGGTAATACAAATAAATTATTTTAGTTAGAAATATTAAAGTAAATTTACAACTAAATTAATCGCAAAGAAAATGAACACTAATAAGGGAACCAGAGTAAAACTGGGAGTAAGCCTGGGAGACAAACATGCTGTAACAACGACAATGACTAACTGAGGAAATGAACAAAGACGGGCATGTAAAAACACAGATAACAAAGGCTAACAGGGGCAGGGGCAGGAGGGGCAGGTGTGAGCTATAAGGAACTAAGGACAACAAGGAGCAGGTGAGGTCAATTAACAGATACCACAGGTAAAAATAGCAAGGACGACTGAACATAATACAACCAGGGAGCAAGCACAAGGGACTGAAACAGAAATACATAAAACATGTTAAACCAAGAACACAAAACAACAAACATTAAGTAACAATAAGTAATCCCCGGGGAGTCGGACAACAAGAGAGAGGGGGAAACTGGATGGCCAGTGACACCTGCTGGCCAAATAAGGACAAGACACATGGGACAGGATCAGATGGGCACCAATCCTGACAGACTGTAAATTTACTTCCACTTTGCATTAATTTGGATTTCAAATAGGCGATAGCAGATTAAAAACAACTGAATCTAAATCCCATTAGAATAGGGCTTGAAGTACTCACATTGTAACCCCCAATGCAAACATCTTTTCATATTCTTCCCTGGAAGAGTAGTTGGGGATAACCTGAGATATTTAAGACAAGGAGAGACAAACCGAGAGGTGAGTCAGCTTGGTCCTGTGGCCAGACCAAATCAAACTGATGAATCACAAAGAGACAGAAGGGAGGAAGAGGTGAACTGTCACCATGCCGTTAGTGATGACGGCCCGGGGGGCGGAGGGGGCACTGGGGAAGAGGCCCAGGGGGTGTCCGCTGTACAGCACTAGGGTTTGCCCCTCCGACATCTCGCTCAGGTAGCGCAGCACCAACCAGAACTGCCAAAGCGAAACACCACCATGTGTCACCGAGTCCAGGCTGGGAATGTAGGTCAGGCTTGCAGTCCCAGGTCCCATCTTACCTGAGCCCAGTTACTGAACACTTGCCCATTTCCCCCATAGGTAACAAGCTCCTGGGGAAACTGGGACACAGAGGAGGGGGGACAAAGCAGAAATCGGGACATTTAGTAACACATCACTGATGTGAGAGCAAGAAAAGCGGGTTATATGCTTGTTAAATACACAGCAAAACATTATTTATATATCTCAGATGGAAGATTTTGAGAACTTGACGTTATACAAGTGTATAAAACAATGCTTTTTCAGAACAATAAAGTGAATACTTTAGTGAATGGGTGCAGAACACAAAAGGTGCATCATTGTATCATAAGGAGAATGATGTGCAGCATTGACATGGCTGCGCGGAGTGGGGGCTGGGAGGGCTACCTGTGCAACAGCGGGGTCCAGATTGTTCATGATCATGTGGATGATGGCAGCAGACTGCCGGGTGCGACAGGGATACTGGTCTATTGGATACGCCCTTAAACGGACAGCGTGATTCATTACCCATGAGCACTCAGTAAACGCACAAGGACACTTACAGACATATGTACAGACTCTTTAAATTCTTGCATATATAACAAAATGTAATTTACAGGTCAAAACTTTAAAAGAATAAGTAGAGTGTGCAGGTATGTAACTGCAAGCAATGTTGTGGACATTTTACTGTGTCAGGATGAATCAACAGAGGAGGTTACATGAATAAGTGAGGATGATGTATTATAAAGCCTATAATAAGACTTTTCAGGTCTAATAAAATATACCTGTGCCATTAATGAAATGCAAAAAGTAAATAAGTGCTGTATATGGACACAGCAGTTGGTTTTTAATGAGAGCGTTCATGTAAAATCTTAAATCCCCATGATCCCAGTTTAGAGTGGTCAAATTTAAATGAAGAGGGATCCCTGAAGTGAATGGCCACCAGCATGTCACAGGAACCCGCTGATCAGCCTGCACAGCACATATCAGACACTGGACTTGTCTGTATGTGTATGTCGTGTTTACACGAGTATTTGATTTTGTTTCGTAAGCAAGGAGTTCCACATTGCTGCAAAGTGGATGTGAAAAGATAATGAATTTAACCTGCGTGCCCAGGTTAACAACTTCTACTGTCACCAGCCCTTAACCTCATTACTTTCAATTGTTACCATCCCCCCCCCCCCACACACACACTGAGACACTAACTTTAGGGGAAGCATGGAAACATATCATATTCTGACAGCTGATTTGGATGGACAGTTAAAAATCCACCCCCCACCCCACTCTCTAATGGTGATGAATGGGGCAGAAAGGCAGATTCAATGGGTCCCACCTCATTCTGATGGGGGGGCAGAAACGGTACATGTAGATATGCCCATACTGCCGCAGCTCCTCAGCAAATTCTGGAGCCAGGGTGGCATGGAGATGAGGGGGGAAGTACCGCAGGGCATTTCTGAGGGCCAGCTGAAGGAGAGCAGAGAGGAATGGGACTCTGTGAGCAGGCGGCAGAGAGGAAAGGGCTTCTGTGAGCAGGAATGGGGCTCTGTGCGCAGGCTTGAGGGAGGAAAGAGACTCTGTGAGCAGGAATGGGACCGTGAGGAGGCTGCAGAGATGAAAGGGACTCTGTGAGCAGGCGGCAGAGAGGAAAGGGCTTCTGTGAGCAGGAATGGGGCTCTGTGAGCAGGCTTGAGAGAGGAAAGGGACTCTGTGAGCAGGAATGGGACCGTGAGGAGGCTGCAGAGATGAAAGGGACTCTGTGAGCAGGCTGCAGAGAGGAAAGGGACTCTGTGAGCAGGCTGCAGAGAGAAAAGGGACTCTGTGAGCAGGCGGCAGAGAGGAAAGGGCTTCTGTGAGCAGGAATGGGGCTCTGTGAGCAGACTTGAGAGAAGAAAGGGACTCTGTGAGCAGGAATGGGACCGTGAGGAGGCTGCAGAGATGAAAGGGACTCTGTGAGCAGGCTGCAGAGAGGAAAGGGACTCTGTGAGCAGGCTGCAGAGAGAAAAGGGACTCTGTGAGCAGGCGGCAGAGAGGAAAGGGCTTCTGTGAGCAGGAATGGGGCTCTGTGAGCAGACTTGAGAGAAGAAAGGGACTCTGTGAGCAGGAATGGGACCGTGAGGAGGCTGCAGAGATGAAAGGGACTCTGTGAGCAGGCTGCAGAAAGGAAAGAGACTCTGTGAGCAGGAACGGGACTGTGAGGAGGCTGCAGAGAGGAAAGGGACTCTGTGAGCAGGCTGCAGAGAGGAAAGGGACTCTGTGAGCAGGCGGCAGAGAGGAAAGGGACTCTGTGAGCAGGAATGGGACTCTGTGAGCAAGTTGCCAAAGGGAAAGGAACTCGCTGTGCAGCTCTGAGTGCCCGCGAGCATGCTCACAAGCCCCCAGCTTCCCACATTTGCCTGCAGTTGATTATGTTTCATACTGTCAAGCTGCCATGTTGTTGTTTTCTCAATTTTCTAAAGCATGCTGTTCCCAACAGTACTTGATGGATAGGAAACATGTCCCTACTGTGAATTAATATTTGCAAATTACAAAGAGGTTGTTCAATTATCCTTACATTTCACAGCTATAAAATATAATAAAAAACAAAACATTTACAATAGGTATTAATACCCCAACAATGAAATGAAGCAATACATGTTCAAAAATATGTAATAATAACTAATGCAAGATAATGTATCATTTTCTGTGGCACAAGTTTTTCAAGTATTATGAAATGAATATAACATGCATTCTTTTTAAAATATAGTTGCTGATATAGTTATAGTTGTAACCCCCAATGCATAGTTACTAATATTTGAATATCTATTGTGTAGCTCCAGATCATGTAAAACAAACCTGTAAATGGCTGAATGCACATAAATAACGAAATGTTTTTCCCCCACAAGGAAACTTATGAATGAATAAATAATAAACTATAAGGAAGTGCTTGTTTTTACCTAAAATAAATGCCATATTTGAAAATCATGCTGACTGGTGTGCTTTTGCTGTCTCTCAAAGATCTGCTGATGAAGCTGCACTTACCTTCTCCTCCTGGGCAGATAAGTTTGGAGTGCGGACTGGAGCATGGGGAATTTTGGGGTCTCGCCCTGCGTTAGGAGGCAGGGGGTCCAGAGGTAACCCCTCGAAAAGCTCCTTCAATGTGCACATCTTGTACAGAAACAGAAGTGCTCACTAAGTGTGAGAGTCTTCGGTGAAAATCTTTAATAAGTATAAATAGTCGCAAAGGCACCCATGGAGAGGTGGAGTCCACTGACCTCTGCATTAAGTTACTGACCAGATGTACAGGACACTGCAATCGCCTAGGTGTAGAAGGTGTAGAAGGAATGACAACCGCCAGTCCCTCCTCCCTTTTTCATTGGCTGGTCTACCGCATACCCCCTATTTGTTCCACCAATTACACAAAAATTCAGTGCCAGCAATCACTGATCTCATAAGGCTTGATGTTTTGCCTGGTTAAACTGGCAAACATTGTCAAAAGTAGATCGCAAAGATTTTTGCTGATGGGAGAACACTGAACCTTTGGACTACCTCTTAACCATGTACAAACAAATACTTAACTGGCCGTCTTCAATCTACAGGCAACATCTGAATAGTGAGGCTGGTGTCATTTTTTCAACAGATATTTCATCGCAGTGGGGAGCATTTCTTGGTACAAGACCGGAGAACTTGATGCACTACAGAGAAGGAAACTCACAAGATGGTTCCTGGGCAGTATCTTTATATTCCAATTGTATATATTTATATTTACTTTGAAGCGTAACATCTGAGGGGAAAGTCAGATGTAAGTTTCAGGCCACTTCGAATGGAGAAAAGGACTAAGGAGATAAAAGGAACTGCCGATATATAAATTAAATCAGCTGAGCAGCAAAGTGCATCTGAAGAGACGTGTCACATTTTGAAGTTACTTTCTTGCATGCTGAATATTATCTATTGCTCAAACCATGTCATCACTAATCATTAACTGACTTAACTAAATTGATTGTATCGTACAATAACAGAGCAGTGTTTCTGAAGCTGGTCCTTGGGGACCCCCAGACAGTCCAGGTTTTTGCTCCCTCCCAGTTCCCGGTAGGGAGGAAAAATGTTGACTATCTGGCAGGGAGGGAGGAAAAACATGAAACTGCCTGAGGGTCCCCAAGGACCAGGTTGAGAAACACTGTAAGAGTATTACAGTCAAGGTACTAGTGTAGGCACAGAGGAGTTCTTTAGTTTTGTTGCTCACATATATAGAGGTAAGAGTGAAGCCTGAGGTCTGATTGCAGGGCCATCGATAATACAGCAGCCCTGCAAAATTTCTGGTTGGGAACATTCTCAGAGCACAGAATATTCTAATGCTTTGTGGCCTCTACATCATGTATGCAAAACTTACAATGACCTCAGTTAGTAACTCTAAGAAAATTACAGAGAGCAAAATTGTATGTATTCCTTGGAACCGTTGGGTACATCCACTCGACAGCTGTGTGCATTTGTTTTTCAAGTGGGTGTCCCGTTACATGTTTACATTTAGCATAGGTTAGGGTAATTTGATCATTGTTGGTTATCTGAGACTGTGAATACTTTAATGATTCTCTCACCTTTAATGCACATTGAGACAACGCACGTAATCTACTCTCTTCTTTATGTTAATCTAGTGGCAACCTTAAGCTAAAATGGTTGCAAACTGCTGCAGACAGTGCCCTTTACTGCTGGCATGCCAGTATGTAGTCTCTTGTCCAGATCTGAGAATATTTTAACAATTACTTGTTAACTCATTTGCATCTAAAATGCTTAGCTGTAAACTCTTGGATACTAGTTTTCTATATTATTGCCCCTATTAAATACAGAATGTGGAATATTTTTCGTTACCTAGAAATGAGCTGATATACTTTCAGATACACAAATAGGCTCTACACATAAGGATAGCATGGTGGTACAGAGAGTAATACTGCCACCCCACCCCCAAACTGGATAAACAGAAGCTAGATTAGCTTCATACATTGCACACAGTGGATGTGTATAAATTAATAATAAATCATATGCCAAAATTTATAAATAGAAATTTCATTTATAAAAATCTTGTTTTTGAAATTGTCAATTTCCTTTTTCAGAATCAGACAAAAAAAATCCTCACTACTGCTTATCTAATGATGAATAACCAAACAATTTCTAAATAAAAATGCAGTCAGTTGGTTTTCAGACCTGTCTGTGCAGCCAAACTAACACAGAGACCATGTGGCAGAGTCTCAGCAGGGGACTGAAATTGTTCTGTGGGAATGTGGCACTTTGATTTAACAAAGAACTTCAGTGTTTTGCTGGAGGAGATACACTTGTTTTAAGCAGAAGATGTGTGTCATACTGACGGTAATAATGATATTCTCAAAATTATGGCTTCCAGTGAAATAAATCATCAATAAGGACGGTAACACATTAAGTCCGTATGCCGCTTGCAGGACAATACGCCCAGTTACCGGGCAGATCTGAATAAACCTAACCATTTCAGAAGCCAGGTACTCTCATTAAGTACAGACATATGGTCTCTGGCTGTACAGGAACAGAGTTATGAGATTATGGTCAAGGACAACTCATCAGATTGCATCACCTTCCTCGACTCCCCATTGAGAGTCACCACCCAACCAGCTAAACAGAGGATGCCCAGGGAACGCTACCTTTGCATAAAAATTTATGCGAAAGCACGTTTACTTTAAACACATGACTGGTTAATTAAAAGGCCACCTAGAGATTCATCATGTGTGGTTCCCCGATGATGGAATGAGCTGCTGAACTTTATCTGGTCATCAGATTCTGTCAACCTACAAGATATCCATCTGCTCCAGGAATTCCTCCACTAATCTGATGTTCTTAATGTTGCACTTCTGGTCATTGAATCGTCTTATTGCCTTCTTGCTTTGGTAAAAGTTGCTGTGGAGCTCCTGCTGTGATACCACTGACACCAAGACCTGGGCATTCACTGGAAGTGCAGCTTAGCTGTACTTATGCCTAGTTGACTTGTCAACAGCATCTATGTTTGTAATGTGCTATTTGCCTCACTTGCACATCACAGATTTACCCATCAACCGACCTGAATAACACAACGAAGCTGCAGGTCACAGAGTCAGACTCCACAATCATCTCCCAATTAAAAAGAGATAATCTCTTATCCCAGAGTCATTAACACTGCACATAATACTCTCCTCAGCACTGCAAACTTCGACCGTGTAGAGGTTCACTGCAGTTTGCCGCAATTAATTTCAGGACTGTAAAGCTAAGTGAGTCACTCACTTAAATCACTGCTTAAAATATCTGGAGAGGAATTAACACACAGCATATATGTAATAATAATCACAGTAGGAGATGTTCTTAATAAATGCAGAGTTTATTTAAGCGCGATTTCACACTGGAAATGTGTAAAAAGTGAACTCTGTTAGGTGTTTTGTAATACAGTCAGTGAAAATCCACTTAACTCACCCAGCCCCCGTCAACCAGAAGCTGACATATTCGGTCTGAGACGAAGCTCAAAACAGAGACGTGTACCTCAACTAGCACTGAGCTAGAAATAAAGCTGTCCTCAGTAAGACCCGCGCGAGCATTCTATCGTTAAAGAAAACATTCGGAAAGCCGGAGGGAACAGGAACTGTGCCTCCAACCGTTGCCACTTATTATGGGGTATAATGGGGGGGAAATGATTGTTAAATGAGCAACTAGATGCATCTCAAAAGCCGCCAGGCATAAACCGTCTGACCCCTTCAAAGAAGAGAAATATCCCCTTTTCTGAACGTTACCAGTGAACTGTCACCACACATGGTCCCCGAAGCCTAAAAGCCAAACCTGAAGGCGGCGATGACACAGCCAGGCACTGCAGAGGAGAGCAGCTAAAAGGCTTTTTTAACCATCTTTCTCAGAAAGAAACCTCCGCAAACTTCAATGGCTCAGCATCAGCGTATCACCAGCTTGTCAGAGAGCACAGTGCTGGATGCGTTTTCTGTTCTTTGAGAAGCGTGAGGGTGGCCGTTCCAAAAAATGGGTAAAAAAATCCCTCTGTACTGGCACTATGACCGCACTAGGACCTTGCCCACCGAATTTTGGGGACTTAAAACATTAAAATTGGCCAACGATAATATTAACATTAATTACATTGTGAGGCACAGTTTATAATAACATTTAAGGATGATGATGATGATGATGCCCGTTGTGGATGAAGAACGCCATGTTTAGAAGAGCAGGGCACCCATGCTGCCCATCTCGCTCTGCTCTTTGACGAAGATCTCGAAATACTGGTAGATGATGGTCACAGCTAATAGGATCCCAGTGCCTGAGCCAATGGCGCCCAGGAAATCAGCCATGACAGAGAGGCCGCCGATACACAGGCCGCCAAAGGCCGCCGCGGTGGGGATGTACCTGCACACAGACACGGGGGGAAATCGCACACGGCGAGTTCAGGGAGGGGCGAGGCGCTGAGCGGGTCCTGCAGGTCAACGTGGTAAGCCGTACCTGTTAAGCTCATGCACCATGGAGGTCTCCCTGTGGCCCCTCATCACCATCTGCTGCTCTTTGAGCTGCTTGGCCACCTGTCCAGGACACATTAGGCATGAAAACAGGCTAGAGGGGGAAGATCCCTCAGAGACCAAGCACCTGTCTGATAGAGCAGAGCTGTATGCAATTAACCTGGTTTCTCTCTCTCACTCACACACACACCATAATTAGCTTCATAAACAGAAATTACCAAATATTTTAACTTTATATAGCTAATTTGTACTTTATTTGTGGTTTGAAGGTTAAAATGCACAGTAACTTGTTAGCACGGCAGAGTAAATGCATATCAAATTAGTGTGCATTTGCTCTGTTACGGCAAGAAATTGCCTGACGTATGTCATTAGACAGTGAATGTGCATCTGTTTATAAAATATCCTGAAGAATTGTATTTTTGGTTGCATTTTGTAATTGTGTGTTTTGGTAGTTGACTAAAATAAATAGTGGTTTGTTTATGTTTATCAAATTTGGGATTCTGTCATTGTGACAGAATAACAGGAAGTCAGTAGCATGGCTAAAGATGGGGCCTTAGTCTACGAGGGAGAGGAACATTGGAACTTGTTTGGAAACTACTGACAGTCAGTAATTCTTTACCACTTGAGCACCACATAAAGTTTGCTTTTACTTCCTCTTCAGTTTTCAACATTTGCACTGGATTAGCGCTTCAGATATTGTTTCTGCTTAATTGTAGCTTGTTGCATGCCTGCCCCATATCCACCGGTCTGCCTGGCCGCCTGCCCTGCCACCTGCTCACCAATATTTAATTAGATCTGCTTGCTAACCTATGACATTGTAGATCTATTATTATTGTATGGATTAACATGGGTAAAAAAGTCAGTGTCTGGTTTTGTCGTTTGCATTTGGAAACTGGCATTACACACACAGTTAACTCACATCTTTGGCGGATGATCCAGACACCTCGATCCAGGTCTTGGAGAAAAAAGCACATGAACCCAACATGAAGACAATATAGATCACAGCGTGGACAGGGTCCTCCAGAACTGAACCGAAGGACTCTGGGGGAGACAAGTAGTAGCAAAGGCCACCAACAGGATATGCACGAGCTGGCCCACCAGTAGATATGTCCTGTGTGGGGGAAGAAGAACCAACCAAGTTACAACCAAGTATGAATGCTCTACAAGAGCTGAATCAGAGGTATAGGTAGCTCTCCTGTTTAAATATTTAAAAATAAATAGGTAAAACACACACACACACACACACACACACTCAACCACAGAATGGATACTTACAGACCAGGTTCCCAACAAATTAACCAGGAAGTTTCCACTGAATCTGGTGGAGAGCATCTGAGAGATGACGTAGAGGTTGGAAACCAGTGCGGATTGAAGAATGATGGGAATGTTTGAGGTGTAGAACAGCTTGATGGGATACGTGTTGTACTGGCCACGATACCGGGCAGACTTGATTGGTAGATCAACTCTAAAGCCCTGCAAGCAAGACCAATATTGTTAGGTCAAAGATACAGATTTTCCCAAATACAGCAGGCATATGCATTGGGGTTGAGATCTCAAAGATGAGAACAGATCAAAGAACATAAAACCATTTAAACACAGTGCCCCCTGCTGACCTGAAAATATATGACAACAGCAAACACAAAAACTGTGGCGATGAGGTTCATGAGGTTGGGCAGGTTTTGCCTGTAGAAGGCCTCCCTCAGTGCTCGCACTTTGTCTGTGCGAGTGGCCAGCAGGTGGAAGAGGGCAATGACAGCCCCCTCAAATTCAGTTCCTAAAGGACACACAGAAGGAAACATACCAGATTTTTGATCAGTGGAGATTCGGACAGCTGACAAATGCAGATGTTTACATTTACTACAGTTTTAATAGCACAAATAACACCGACAGGTCCGACATACAACAATTTGGATTTTTTAGATGTACTATTCCAGTTACGATTTTACTTCCTTGTAAACAATTAAGCCACAAAACAAATCCGCAGATGAGTGTTGACACCGACCTCGTCCGGTGTTGACCGTGGTCGGGCTGAAGGCCTTCCAGACAATGGTCTCGCAGATGTTGGTAGCAATAAAAAGTGAGATTCCAGACCCAAGACCGTAGCCTTTCTGCAGCAGCTCATCCAGGAGCAAAACAATCAAACCAGCTACAAACAGCTACAGGCAGAAGACAGAGGAAAACAGGAAGGGTTCCATCCTGTTATTACCCAGCCACAAAGGTGAGCCCAGGATGATCATTCAGCAAACCCATTGTAAATTATCAAGATGAGGACAACTTAGCTAATTGCATGTGGATAGTAAATTCACCTGAATGATGATGAGAAGGCAGATCCCAGCCCCCATCTCTGAGGGGTCGCCATACATTCCGGTCATCACATATACAATGGCCTGGCCAATGGTAATGATCATGCCAAACACTGCAGTGAAGAAAATAAAAGTAGCTTTAGATGAATGTGCGTACATGCACACACATGCAAGAAAAGCGAACTGGAGCTGCATACAAGCATTGAGACAAGGGCAGAATCAGGAGGCCGAGAGTGATAATTACATTTCTGGGCGCCATTGAAGAGCGCTCTGTCTTTGGGGGTGTCCCCAACCTCAATGATCTTTGCTCCAGCCAGTAGCTGCATGATGAGGCCAGAAGTCACAATCGGAGAGATGCCCAACTCCATCAGGGTACCTGAGGGGGACAGGGGGGAGAGCACAGCCAGCCAGAGACATCAGCACAAGGCAGAGATGACATTCACAATAAAAGAGAAACTGCTATTCAAATAGAATAACATAGGCCAATATTTACTGTACATGCTGGAAATTAAGTTGAACATCAAAGGAAGAATAGGGATATTGTAAGGCATGCATGCGCACGTACGCGCGCACACACACACACACACACAC
>JAABNY020000108.1:6420273-6432651 GCA_015164015.2 Brevimyrus niger
TGAACATCAAAGGAAGAATAGGGATATTGTAAGGCATGCATGCGCACGTACGCGCGCACACACACACACACACACACCTCTGTTAGAGGCCAGGATAACTCTCATCCAGTAAAATGGATCTGCTGAGTCTGACGACATGATCCCAAACAGTGGAATCTGCAATTAAACAGAAAGGGTTGCAAAATGCAAATGATCAAACTATATAATATCAGAAGACAAAACTGGAGGCATTTGGTGCATTCTTTACCCGTTCCCACACTTTAAATCTGCTTAGCAAACAGGAGAAATTAGCTGAGAGAATGACTGTCGTGGGCATATGAGGAAGGAGTAAGTTCCACTTAACTGTCTATAAAAATGATCAGATTTGCTGGGAGATCATACCTTACCTGGCAACAGACCAAGAAAATGAAGAGGGTGATGGCAGTCCATAACACCTTCTCTCTGAATTGGATCTGAAAATTTAAATCAGGATTTTACAGCTACTGTGATTATCTCTATAAATTTTCTTTATAGCAGAGTAGAGTATCCCAGATTACTATATGTAATGCATACCTTTCTTTCTGGCTTCTGTATCTCTGGCAACACTGCACAGAAGGGCTTTATAACTTCCAAAAACTTAACTAAAAAAATAAGAAATATATTCAGGTATGTAATTCAGGGTGCTGCAGGACTTTCAGAACAGCTCCACAAATATACCGTTAGTGTGCAAATTTAATATCATGCATGTACTGGTTACATATATTTGGCATTAGAGTTAGAATTTCATTATGAGGACATATTATTACAAAGCACGTGAAACGACGCGAGATTTTAAAATCAATGTCTGGAAAATTCAACTGTAAAGAAGCAGATTTACACTCTGATGTAAGGCTACGTCATCATATCTACAATACCCTCAACGGTTGTTACCCTATGACTTTACAATAGCTTATAAACAACCTAGGGACAATGCAAAACCGCTAAGCTGCCTTTTAAAACAAACATGACTAGTTGATATGTCAGCTGACGACTCACTGTGCAGGGGAGTGTAGATTGAATGAAATGGAGGCAGTGGTTAACAAGTTTCAAGTTCGAGATATTGATCTACTAAGAAGAATCGGCCCGATTGATTTGAAGTTATAAAGATGTTTTTTGCAGACCTTCACTATACTACCATAATCGTTTGAATATAGAGAGCTAAACAATCAGACCAGCCACGAAGCCTCATCGATGAAAACGTGAGTACATGCAAATGGCCACTTTTACACAGTAACTCACTCTCAAGGCACGAATAATAGTTAGTGGCACATAAAAATTAGAAATAAAGGTTTCACTTACTACCCATGGCGTCCAGCTACGTGAAAAGCCCAGTCACAGCCAGGTAAATCAGATCAGTTTCTGCAGCATCAGATCACCACTTCCCTCGGAATGGAAGCCACTTAGAGACACGTCACCGGTAGGTAGCCAGCCGCCAGTCAGCCTTCCGGGCCGGCGCCTGCGCAGACCATCCGCAGCAGCGCACGCGCAGACCATCGTGGGGGGAAGGCGTGCTCGGCGGGGCGTTGCTTCACATGTGTGAGTCTCGTTGCGCTACGTGGCGGGGAATATGCTGTGTTGCACATAAATCCTCAATAACTTCTGTACCTACTCCTAATTTACCAGTGCCCCAAACCTTATACTCTGTATTATTAATCCAAACAACGGGGCTTAGGAAAACTAGATAGATGAAGCCTCAAGTATTTCATAATTATAGCATATTTTCAGTTTGCTTTGCCCACTGAGATTGTAGGGGTGGTGAATCAGCTGGGGGTAGGGAAGGCTGCAGGGATTTGTGGTATCTGGGACTGGAAAATTGGACTTGTAGTCCCTATCTGGAAAGGGAAGGGTGATTTTCTGGATTGCAGCAACTACAGGGGGATAACACTGGTGCCGGGTAAGGTCCTTGCTAGGGTCATCCCTAACAGGATCCGTGATCACTTGCTCACTTATCAGCGATCGGAGCAGTCTGGTTTTATGCCTAAGAAGTCTACCATTGACCGCATCCTTACACTGAGGGTTCTTATTGAGCTCAAGTGCGCATATGGACGGAGGTTCTTGCAGCCTGTTGATTTTCATAAAGCACTTGACTCAGTTGATCAAGTTGCCTTGTGGGACATCCTGAGACTTGGTGGGATCCCCCCCGAAGTTGCTGAACATCATGGTCGGCCCAGTTGATTCTGGGGTTCGCCAGGGGTGTGTTCTTGCTCATATTCTGTTCAATGCTTCTATGGACTGGGTTTTTGGCAGGGTTGTAGGGTCCAATGGTTGCAGGGTGTCTATTGCTGAAGAAAGTTTTACTGATCTTGACTTTGCCAATGATGCTGTGATGTTTGCGGAGTCAATGGAAGTTCTGATTAGGGCTCTTGACAGACTGAGCCAGGAGTCTGAATATCTGGGATTGCGGGTGTCTTGGATAAAAACTATGATCTAGGTCTTTTATGACTTCTTAGGCCAGGGGTGGGCAATCTTATCTGCAAAGGGCTATAGTAAAAACATGTGTATGTGGGATTTCGCTGCAACTCCCTAATTAAATTACTAATTAGAGGACTGATTGGCTGAAGAGTCCTCACACCTAGGTTTGAACAGCTGATCTACAGGTTATCCCAAAAACTTGCATACACACCGGCCCTTTGTGGGTAAGATTGCCCTCCCCTGTCTTAGGTACAGCCATCAGTAGTGTGTCTGTCTAATAGGTATTGACCTCATTGAGAGATTCGCTTACCTTAAAAGCGACATTCATGTCTCTGGTGGCTCTTGTTATGAAGTCAGCAGACAGATTGGGAGAGCATGGGGGGGTCATGAGGTCACTGGAAAAGGGAGTGTGGCACTCCTGATATCCTTGCAACAGGACGAAGGTCTTTAGAGTCCTGGTGCTCCCTGTCTTGCTGTATGGCTGTGAGACTAGACTTCTTTGATACTGTGTCTCTTTGGAGAATCCTTGGGTACCGCTGGTTTGACTTTGCTGCTTAATGTGCGGTTGCTGGAGGAGCCCTGAGTCCCGAATGAGGCACATTACCTGCATTGTGAGGGAGCATCATTTAGGGCACTACGGCCATGTGGCGTTTTTCCCTGAGGGTGATCCGGCTCACAGGATCCTCACTGCTGAGGACCCGAGCGGCTGGACCAGGCCAAGGGGACGCCGGCATAACACCTGGCTGCGGCAATGTGCTGCTTCAGCTCATGCTCCCCAACCTGACCTGACCTGACCTTTGCTCATGTTCTATTCCAATTCGTACACATGTGGCTTTAGGTCTACTCATGGTTAAGGTTTCTGTGGCAGGGTCTCTGGCAAACTTGCAACACTGGTGCTGAGTAGGCCGACCTGGACCAACAGAGCCGGCAGTCGTCAGCGTTACTTGTTACGTGTTGCGGAGCAAGTGAAATGATCATCAGTTTTCTTGGTGGGGGGTGGGTGGGAAGTGGGTACTCCAAAGTATGGATATTCCTAGGGCCCCTGAATACGTGGAGCTGGTACAGGAAACTAGAATCTGTCAGGGTAAAAATGTCAACCTTTGCTTGGGACTGTAACCTCAATGGTCTGCCAGTTGTTCCCTTAGCTTAATTGTACCTTTTAAGGTACAGAAATTGACTCTGAGGAACTATTGATGGTACATTAATGCTGTTTGTACCTTTGGGATATTCCTCAGATCCATTTCAATTACAAGGGTACAGCCTAAGGGACAAGTAAAGGTAATTTTTTTTTTCTGAGAGTGTAAAAAGAAAGGATTTTTTGCATGTGACCCTTACCAGCACAACATTGAACAATACATTTGGCCAGGAGGGGGCGCAACGTATGGGTGGAGAGTCTAATGATAACTGAAGCAAAGCTAAGGCTCTCTGAGACTCCGGCACCTCAGCTAATTTAGACAGACTCAGAGGGTGTGGATTCTGATCCTGAGCATTCATGACTTTGTGCAGACTGAGCAGCTCTGAAGTTCATTATTAAGCCTCTAACAACCACAACAACAACAATAATAACAGCCACACTGCAGTTTGTTGCATTGCATGCATAAAAAACGTACTGCACTTCCAACCAATTTGTACCAGCAGGTGGCAGCACTGCAACGTGGAAAAAAAATCAAGATTCTCATCACATGCATGAACGTAGTGGTACACCAGCAGAGACGAGAAAGACCCATGCATCCATCCATCCATTTTCCAACCCGCTTGTCCTACTAGGGCGCGGGGGGTCCAGAGCATAACCCGGAAGCAATTAACACAAGAAAAACCATTCCTCTACAATTCTGCTGTAACTTTTTCCACAAACTTTGTCAGCTTTTGTGAGATCAAAACATATAGTGACGTGTAAGATTTAAAATAAAAGAAAATCACATTTTGTGAACTCTGAATAATAAAAAGTGAGTATATTTATTCTAACATTTTCAATCAAAACAACTTACAGTACAGGGAAGAGTTACAGTGTAGTCTCTGGGATTTGAGCCTATGACCTTTGTGTTGTTAGCACAATGCTCTACTTGCACCTGTATATGCGGTATATGCTGTATATGGAAGTCACATGTTCCCCTCGTGTTTCCTCCTGCGGTCTAAGCACACACAGTTAAGTGTCTTGGAATTTATAAACTGTCCATAGTGTGTGCATGTATGTGCCCCGTGATGACCTTGCATTCTGTCCAGTGTGCACACAGGCGTCAGGCACCCTTATGGTGATTAAGTGGCTGTAAGATAAATTGATTACCATATTATTTAATATACCAGTATAATTACAGTATTAATTCTATTGATGAGTTTATGGCATGCCGATTTTGCATGAAAACGTAATAAAAAAGGACTTCTTTAATTTTTTGATTGCATTAACTGATCTTTGTGTAGACCTGAAAAATGGTCCTCACAATGTCAAAATAGCAGGTTTTTATTACATTGTGGCGAACAGTTGGTTCCCACAATGTAATATAGACCTAATTCTCTCTCTCACACACACAGCCTCATGCACGCAAACACATAAATACAGTATTTATTGCTGTCATTGTCATTCTGTTCTCTGGTGAAATTCCACTTTTCTGCTGAGCCAAGTAATCCTGTATTTTTTGTTTCTTTTTTTGCATCTGCCCTTGAAACTGTTTTCTTTTTCTGACAGGATGAGTAACCTTGTCCCATACAGGTCATGACAGATTTTTTTCCACATTTTTCTTCCCTGTTCATCTATTCATTCAAGCAGCACATGTGTTATGGAACCTCCTATGTCTTCCATTCTATTTAGTCAGTTATAAAACCCTTTCTTCCATAATTGGGAATGTATTTCAAAAATAAGTCGATCGATTTATCTTTCCTCTTAAAAGTGTTGTCATTCACCTGACACTGCTGTTTATATTCAGTAAAAGGTGCTAAGCTTTTTTCTCGGTCTAGAAGAGCAGCCAGCTTTGTGAGTGTTTCCACAAGAATGGGAACGCGGCCGTGAAAAAACATTTATGTCCGACTGTTGACACAGGCAAAGTAGGGTCTTAATTATCTGTGTATGTGGGTCCATCTGTATGAGACCAGAAAAGGTAATAGGGGAATGTGTGTGGGGTTGAAAGGGAGAGAGAGACAGCAAACACTGACAGTGGTCAGTAGGTTGGACAGGAGGAACGAGACTTTGAGGTTCACAGTGGGTGGGATTCCTGTGCTGTCAGTCACTGTCTGCTGTAACAATGGAACCTTGTAAAGTAGCAAATGAAGTGGCTGGCTGACATCATGCGACAATCCTGCCCCTCTCTGGTCACAAGACCTCCACAAGACCTAACTGTATGCATCATCTCCCACACCGGTATCTCATTTCAGCTGTGATAATAGAACATGGCAAAAGGGAATCGACTTCTAGCCAGGTCACATGACACAGCAAGTCCAAGGTCAGTTATTTGGGGGTTGGGGGGGGCGACTGGGACAAAGGCCGTGGAATCTACTTTCCTCCTTAAACTAGAGGCTCATACTACACTCCTCTGCACTGCTTTCTTAAACAAGAAGGTGTTTTTGTGAGCGCAGTCGTGCGCATCTCAGAGACCGTAATTGTATTCCTCTTGAATTACATTTTAGGCTTCAGATGTCTCTTGCCACACAAAGGAAGCAGCCACCCACTCTATATGATTCCTTTCATAAGGCCGGCTTATTTGAATTTATGCAAACTAGGAAGGCTCCCCGGTAAATGGCACTGAACTATGCCTTAGGTGCGTGTGCAAAAAGATGCTTAATTTTCTGTTTAAGCACTGTGTGTATTAGAGCATGGATGGCTTAGGAATGATGTTTTTTTTTTTTCGTTGTCCAACACTTCATTCCCTCCATGAAAATGTAATAGATACCGATGAACACAGATAGTTAGACAGGGCTGAAGTGTTTATGGCTGCCAGTGGTATTCACTGATATGCAAGAGCATCCATTATCTACTAAAGGTGAAATGCATGACAAGGCGACAATGGATAATTACTCTGAAAAGAAACAAAAAAGAATACGAGGAAAAAGAAACCATGCAACTGAAAAATCAATATCAAAAACCATTAGCTGTAACCCTGCAATGTATATGTGTAGATGGTGAGGGCATAAACTGTTCGCTAGCATTAAAGATGGCCATGTCTATGTGTGTCTGTGGGTGTTGTTTGTGCACGCTGGGAAGCTAATTATGTGTAATGAAAAAGATAATAATATAACTAATAATAACAATAAAATCGGACTGAGGTAATTTCTTGGAACGTGGGTAAAAAAGAGGGTATATGTTGAGGTAGCAGGTGACTACAAACAAATTTACAGTAATCTTTAGTAACAATAATACAATAATTCTAAAAAAGAAAATGATAAAGCCTGATAATCAAACACAGTAATGGATTTGTTCAAAGCATATGTACAGGTGAAACAATAATAATAATAATAATAATAATGAAAAAAAGAAACATATTCATAGGAACGAGAAGTTATTGGGTATTCAAATTTGCGTGTGAATATGTGTGTGCGAGAGGGGCATACATGGTGTGTTTTATGTCTTTGCAAAAGCATTCCTGTTGTACAGACCTGCAGCTTACATGAGCTTATTGTGGCAGTGGGCAGTCGCTTTGGTGGCAGCATTCAGCATCCCCTGGGCTTTGTGTTCAGGACAGACTGTTCTCGGGGATGTCAGGCTCCGGTCCCCCATGGACTCCACCAATCAGGGAAAGGCGCTAATCTACTGAAATGGGCGGTATGACCTTACAGAGTTATACTGCTGCCTGTAAGAACCCGAAGGGCTGCAGAGACAGAAGGACTCATGGTTCAGAAGCAGACTGAAGTCAATCAACCAGAACACTTCCAACCAAATGCACCGATCTTTCCATCATACCGATTAATATTACTAATATGCAAAATAGCGCACACTATGTTGTACTCACAACCAAAAGACACTGGAGATACTGGGTGTACTATCTTGTCACTGAAGCACAGCTGGTGCACAGCTGGCAAACACACATGTGGACACAGCAGCACACAGCTAAGCATAACTGTGTGAACACGGTTCAGCATAAAACAGTGATTCTTACAGCTGTGCTAGCACAATGTAGAATAATAATAATAAATATAGTAACATAGCACAGAGTAAATCATGATGTACATTGTGTGAACAGTAAATGAGCATACCCTTGGTTTATGTCACTGTCGTTCTCCAAACTTGGCAACGCTTCTGCAGTGAAAAGCCAAAGCGAGCTGGGAATGCACTGTAACTAATCTCTCATCGCGGTATGGCTCAGGGATGACTTGGTTTTTATATGCCAGTGGAAAAATGCTAATGGTTACATAGATTTTTCACTGAGTGCCATTTTAAAAGAACAATATACCATCCAACCATAATCACTTGTCCTATTCTGGGTTCATTTACTTGTTCCAACATACATAGTAAATGTTTAAATGATGCATTTAGCATGTACAAGAACGATACCATCTGTGTGCAATTAGTTAAAACAATAGTACTAATTCATTACTATAACAAACTTCACCAGCATTAAAATACACACACAAACACAACTCAAGACAACTGTCAGCAAGCCCACATAAAACCATACTGGCAGATCATTGACACATACGATAATGCAGGGTCATGTGACCGTGCCATGTGACCATGCATGTGTCACAGATATGTGGTCAGGGAAAAGGATAACAAAGGTAGGGGATATAAATTGGTCAGACAGAGTGGCACAAATGCTGACAACTTCTCACTATCATACTTAATTTAAAAAAAAATCTATCTCCAGCCATCCAACCACAGAAGTTTCTATTTGTATCCAATGAGAACAATTTCTCTATAATAACCTTGTCTGTGACTGACATTGAGCTCAAATATCAAAGAGTTCAAACATAGAAATTCACATATTTACAGGACCATCATATATGTGAAGTTTTATTATCCAGACAAACTTGATGACTCTCATTAAAGTCCAGGTTATTATTCATAGTCAACTAGAGACAGCTGTACTCCCTGCAAGCATTCAGATTCACTGGATTCTTTGGGATTATGCTGGTACTCTCTGTTACTCCTGAAAACATTAGTTCAAAGGAACCTGTTGTACAGTAATGAATAAAGTCTTAATAACTGTTAATTGGTAACATTGTATCATCTGTTGTTACGTATTTAACAGTTTGGGGTTCAAATATTAACATGTACAGTAGAGTCTATACAGGCCGTCCTTGGGTAAAGATACCTGGCTTAAGGTCAGCTGGTACTTATGAACAGAGCGTCATAAAGCCTATTATATGAAAAATTTGGGTTAAATAAAATTGTTTGTAATAGTGAACTTTGTGATGCTTGTGGAAACATTGTGCAACTCCTGTGGTGCATCGGCTTGGGGTACAGTACAGTACTCTATGTAGCTACTTTTCTTATTTAAACATCTAAAGTATTTTTATTTTTATGGCTAAAATTTAACTTAAAGACATGTTCTATGATTTTTAATTCTCATTACTTCTTTTTAAATTAAAACTGCCCTTTAAAAGATGGTTTTGATTTCCCTGGTAGCTGCTACCCTTAGGTTAGCAGGTAATTTGTCCTCTACTTGACCCCAGGTCTGCCTAGGTGCCCCGCTGATTTTCTCCCTCGGTGCAAATCTGGTGCACTGGTGCCCACACATGAGTTTGTGAGTGTTCCAGTAAATGCGCACACAGATGAATGCACTTCTGGTGCACTTTGTCCCGTCCTGGTTTTATTAAACCTTGTTCCTGTGATATTGTGTTCCTAGGATATTCTTGTGATTGTTTCTGAACCACAGTGACACTGGATGGATGGGATGATATTTAATTGATTTTAAAAATACTGTTATTAAAACTATGTTTGTTTATATTACTGTTAATTAAATGAGTAAACCGTCTCCATTTATGAAGCTGCACTGTCAGTTATATCACCTCAGCACAGTTGGATATCCTAAAAACAATTGATAGACAGATCCCATTATTGTCAAAACACATTATCTGTTGATAATTATACAGACAACCCACATTTTCTTGGTCTTATCACAATAGCAGAGCTGATCTCAGTTCTTTCTGGCCTTAAGGCAATGGCGTTTTATGGAGAAAATCCAAAGTTAGGGATTCTTGTTGACACTTTCAAACTAGCATTGCCTGCGTAAAAGGACACTAAGTTCCTGAGCCATATCAGAAGTTCTCGTCTCACCGTCTGTTATATTTCATAATATCGCACTTTGATCTCTGGTCTGCAGGTAAAAAAAACTCACCAGTCAGCATGTACTTGAACTCTGCTCTTATAAAAGGCCTATGAATTCTTGCTGCTGTGTAGGTGTACACATGCATAAAATGCCATGTCAGACAGGAGCAGACTTTCTTTGCTTTCAAAAAATGGCAGTAATTAACAAATGGGTTAGCAGGTGATCATCAAGTCCTGTGAAAAAACGTAATGTTTATGATATGTCTCAAAAGAATGTGATCCAAAAGGGAGTGAATGTGAATCTAAGATTGTCTCTGAGAAACTGCTGTTGGAATGATAGAAAGGTGCTAAAATGGGTGTTATAAAGGGCAAAATACATGAGAGACTTGCATCCATAAAATATGACTTTGAGATCCTATATAGACAAAAGTATTGGATTACCTGGTCATTACACCCACAGGAACTTTTATGACAGCCCATTCATAGGCATCGATGTAGAGTTGGTCCCCCCTTGCAGCTACAACAGCTGCCACTCTTCTGGGAAGGCTTTTTGGAGTGTGTCTGTGAGAAATTTTGCCCATTCATCCAGAGGAGCATTTGTGAAGTTAGGCACTTATGTTGGATGTGAAGACCTGGCTCACAGTCTCCATTCTAGTTCATCCCAACAGTGATGGAGTTGAGGTCAGGGCTCTGTGCAGGCCAGGCAAATTCTTCCACACCAAACTCATCCAACCATGTCTTTATGGAGCTTGTTTTGTTGCTGGAAGCAAAGAATTTCTCAAAATATCTTGGAATACTGAAGCATTATGAGTTTCCTTCAACTAGGCCAACCCCTGAAAAACAGTCTCCACCAAACTTTACAGCTGGCTCAATACAGTCAGGCAGGTAATGTTCTCCTGGCATCTGCTAAACCCAGACTTGTCCATCAGACTACCAGACGGAGATTTGTCATCGTAGAGAACCCGTTTCCACCGCTCCAGAGTCAAGTGCTGCTGTGCTTTACGCCATTCTTTCAGACACTTGGTGATGCGAGGCTTGCATGCAGCTGCTTAGCCATGGAAGTCCATTCCATGAAGCTCCCGGGGTGCAATATTTGTGCTGGGATTAATGCCAGAGGAAGTTTGGCAACATTCATGTACGATGCCCCTCAGCATCTGCCGACCCCGCTTGGTTATGTTATGTGCTTCTGTTACCAACAACTCATTCTTTCACAAATGTGTACCCTGACTGCATGCCTAGGTGCTTGATTTTATACACCTTTGGCAATGGGTCTGAATGAAATACCTGAATTCAGTGATGAAGAGGCGTGTCCCAATACTTTTGTCCATATGGTGTATGTGTGTGGTAATTTGTGCCCCATATTTACCTACCATAAGTTGGTTGTCCTCCATACACATGTGAAAATGCTGTACTTATGTCTGAGTCTAGAACAGATTTCCATGGTACATGGAGATTTATCATGGTTTTTTATTTAATAATCAGATAGGGGGGTTGTGTAAGGCCGGCACTGAAATGTGAACGACACATCAAATTTTAAGGTTCGCAGGAACATCGCTGTGATTTGGTCTGGATTGCATTTTGTGCTCTCAAGTCTATCACAGTATCATTGTCATTAAGTAAACCAGATAGTGGGTTGTGCAACAGTAATCAAGTGATTGAGAGGTTTAACACATTATCAACAGAGCAGCACTTGAATCTTTGAATCTCTAAGGCATTTACCACTTGTCATCTAAGATATAACTAACCTGCGCTGTACAAGACAGACTATGACCAAAAAGATAATGGACAGGCGTCAATTAATAAAAAATTTGATTATCACATAGTGTGTTGACTTGATATTTACAAAATGTAAATAATTTATAAAGCCCTCAATACTTCAAACGTGTGCAAAGTCGTACTGAATTTCTTCTGTTGACTACATGGCAGTTATGGGAACGCTGGCTTCCAGGAACGGTGACTCACCCCATAACATGTGCTCACTTACTCAAGCCAGTCTGGAGCATTTTGCTTTTAAAGTTTTTTCCCCTCATGTCCAGCCCTAGCAAGTGCAGCTGGCTCCGATTTTCATGCAGCTTTGGGCTGAAGATTAAACCATCGACTGTTCAGCGTTAATACAACACACAGCTGTACATTTATGCTCACTTCTGCTTATTTGGAAAAACTGCGGAATGTTGAACTTGTTTTTTCCTGAGTACAGCTGACTTGTGCTTCCCTGTTCCTCTTTCTACTCAGTAAAACAGGCCCAAGAAGCAAACAAAACGAAACAGATCTTACTACAAACAGAAATCTTTTTTATTATTTTTTGCTCCAACATACTGCTGACACACAAGATATATAAGACAGAGGTATATGAACTTGATCTTATAAACAGTTATTTGACATAACATTAACAGTAATGTGGAATGTAGTCTTTTATTTTTTATTTTGTAACAAATATTTCAAATAAATAAAGATCTATATAGTCTCTGTTCCTATAATTCATCATATTATTATCAAACACACCCCCTTTGTCATTTGGAATGAAAGTGGACAACTGATGGAGGAGACATTGAATAAGGGGGCTCAGGGTGACACGATTGTCCCTCTTTGTCCCCCAAAACAGTCCTCTCAATAATTCTTCTCTTCATCTGTTGGAGGGAGAAAGGTGTGGTACAAAGAATGGTGTTCCTCGTCACCCCAGCGTCCTCACTACCCCCCCCCCCCCCCCCCCCCCCCCCCCCCCCCCCCCCCCGTTTCCCCCCCACCCCCTCCCC
>JAABNY020000108.1:6439827-6461668 GCA_015164015.2 Brevimyrus niger
CGAGGCCCCGTCACCCGGGGCCGCGTGCCCCGCGCCCTGCCCCCCCCCCGGACGCACCCCAAAAGGCTCCCCCCCGGCCCTCCCGCCCTGCCCCCCCCCCCCCCCCCCAGTGAGACAGCGTGACTGCTGCCCCCCCTGCAGAGTGTAACCTGAGCAACACGACGTAATAAGCCGCTACTGGTGCTCTGAGGGGGCTGCGTTTCCAAACAGCCCCCCGCCTTAAATAAGCCACAAACACGTGTGGATCCCATACCACATATAGCTCCTGTTATTCTCAGGCGAATCAAAAGTCACTGCTATTTTTGGGAGACAGACACAGACAGACAGATGGGGGTAAATAGAAAGTCTAAGGTGCAATTAAGCAAATTTGTTTTTAATACCGTTTGATAGCAATTGATAGAAATAAACTACCCACCATAGCTGTTTGTTCTGTTCAGCGAAAAGGTTACAAAAAAAAAAAGCTCAGACAATAGCTTTGCTGTGCCCAGTTTCTGACACGACATGATGTCTTGCAGCAGACTCCTGTTCTACTGTGGGCGGTTTGCTTGCAGTGACACATTCCTCTCATGTTCGGGGTGCTGCTGATGCACTATGAAGACGTAAACGTGCGATAAGGGCAGGATTTTGGTCTCCTGGCAACTAAACCATGGAGAAGCAATCTCGCACCTTCGGGGGGGGGCTGGGGCGCACACACTGAGGAAGCAGAGACGACCAGGAAAGAGGGGGGAAAGGTGCACTCAAGCTCAGGAATCTGTTTACCCACATCATCGGGTTCTGTCTCCACTTCACAACACCTGCAATGGAAAATAGCTCAGCTCACTGCAAGCCTATTTGCTAGATGGATTAAAATCCTTAATAGGTCCCGACAGGTCACATTTGGCTCAAAATACCTTCTGCCGCTGGCCATTGACACACTTGTTCTAATAATACACTACATCTGAGAAGCAGTGTGCAAACACATCAGGCAGGAGAATACAGAAATAGATGGACAGTCAAAAAGAGAGACAGATGGAGAGAGAGGGAGAGAGACGGTCAGAGAGAGAGACAGACAAAAATGCACAGAGACAAAGCAGAATGATTGAAAGGCTACTAGGTAAAATCCTGGGTCAAACGCCCTCAGCATGGACTGCGGTAATGACTAGGGTGTCAAACTAAACCACACAATACAATAATCCACATACTCTGCACATTTACAGGAAATGACTTCTAACGCACACTCTACTGCCTACAGAGGGTTGATTGCACTATGAATCCAACAGAACCTCATCCACCAGACCATCAACAGGAAATGTTGACGGGACCCTCTGTGCGGCAGATCACGGGGCAGGGAGACGCGAAGATGATTACTCTGCGCTATCAGGCCACCATCGCCCTCCAGTGAGCCCCGCCCCTTCAGACCCTGCATGCAGTCTGGCAGAGAAACGGGCCAATCGGCTCGGGCCGGTGGCAGAATCGCTAGCTGCGCTATGACCCAGTTTGCGGAGAGGCCAGGTGACGGCAGCGAGCCTCTCTACACGTCCACATTTCGTGTGGATCCGGGGGAACAAGGATAGAGGGCTCTGCGGGCCGGAGGCTGGGCTCAGGACCACAAGGGACACCAGAGCTGAGGCCTGTTCCCAGACCATCACCCCTCGAGCTGAGCGCCAGCTGCTCCCAATGCCTCCAGTGCGTTCTGTAGCCTGAACTCCCACTCACCCTGTGAGCCCTCTTCATAACAACCCCCCCCCACCCTTTAGTGACACACAATCAGGTCCCCACTAAAAAGGGAGCCTTTCAGACCCCCTGCACGTGTTAAAGCCCAATATGAAGTTTCATGAATCGTCCTGAATTCACACTGACAAAGCAATCCTGCACCTTCCTGGCCCACGATTTAATACGATTATGAGACATTCTCAAGGTTATCAGTTACACTGTGAGGGCATGTAAATAGGGGGGGGGGCAGTCCTAAGGTATCAACAAGCAACAAGGACTCATCCCTGCCAGCCCGTCACAAAGCAAAGGCAATGAGAACCACTGGCATCTACACAGTCTGCTAACGCACAAGCAAGATTATCAGCTGAGCTCAAACAAATGGCAGACACCCCGCAGTAGTTGGTGCTGAAGGGGGGGGGGGGGGGTTAAGGAGGGAGGTGTTTTTGGTAATTGTAGGAACAGAGGAATGCAAGGCAGCCGTCTGTCACAGACCCGATAAAACACAGACGAGATAAAAACAGGTTGGTGACGCTGAGCCACTACTGCCGTGTGTCATGGTTCAGTGCCAACAACACATCACCTTACAGCATAAACCCCACCAGCAGGCTTCCTCAGTCACTCCCCTTGCAGATCTCCAAAGTACCAGACCTTGATCAAATAAAATAATAATACTAAATCAGATCTGAAAGTTTGCGCGGTTCCACACACAGCAGGCAGAGGCCGACCCTTCCCTGGATCCTCACACTCCAACACCATGAGGGCCAAAGCCATAGATACAGGGGGATACGAGGCGACGGCCCCACAAGGCACCTTCTGGCTGCCCAGTCCGCACTCCCTGGCACGGCGGCCTCCGCTCCGATGAAGCGGCTCGCTCGCTGTCACCAGCTGTGGCGGCACTCCAACTCAGTAACCGTTACCGGTCCCAAAAACCACCGTCTCCCTCCGGTCTATGTTACGCCGGTGCTGACAGCATGCATAGCACTAACGGCTAAATGCTATATCAGTTTCACGCACGGAACATTTCCATGTCATAAATGCCATCCTAACCATCTGTACCTCGCACTGAACACACATTTAGTTACACGTTCCCCACGTTTAATTCATACCTGTTGTTACAACAAATAACATATCTGTTGTAATTTGGGTGAATGTTTCAATAGCAAAAACTTTTAATATAAACAAGCTGTTTTTAAAATACATGATATAGTTTGTCATGGGGGCAGAGGTCTGTATATGGCTGGGAAGGGTGGCATCATTATAAATTATTGTGCGAAGAAAAACTGTTTGGTACGTTGAAAAGTCTAGTACTGGTATGGGCCAGAGGCAGGGCTCTGGGAAGTAACCAAGCCTCAGTTGGGCCCACTGGGGGATTAGAGTCCTGAGCCTGCACTTAGGTGGCGTACGGGCTGCACTCTGCACTGGGCAATTACACCCATATCTGCAGTAAATATGTCTGAACTCTTATCTTGAACTGTGAACACCATCGAATCTTACACTTCCACAAAACCAGGCTCCACTGTCAATTGGACTCTCACCCGGAGTAGAATAGACACTCAAATGCAGTTGTGGTTGTCGTCTTTTTTAATAACTTTCACGAACCTGGCAAGTGCCACTGCACTGCCTGGGATTTCTGCGCAGTTCGGTAGATGGTCACAAGCGCAGCACATTTGCACATTTATGTTCACATCCCTGTCCTTCCTTGGAAGGATTTTCCTGCCCGTTCTCCTTTTAATGAATTCGAACACCTAAAATCACAAACTTGCAACCTGATAAAAACCTATTGTCCTGCAGGCAAGTTTAAGGATATTTTCACAAAGATAGGAAAGATTTGGCTACAGACAGATGCTCCTCCAGATAACCTCAGAACTCCTCCGCGGTCCAGAGGAAAGACCCAGCCCCATTCAGGGAGGGCGAGGCCAGCCGCACTCTGCAGGACACGTTGTCCCCGTGGAGCGAGGCCAGGACAAAAACTGAGGAAAAGCACATTCCCTGGCTGGAAGACACAGCGCGAGAGGCCCAGCCGGCCGACCGAGACGGGGTCGGCCTTGTGAAAGGGGAAGTCGGCTTTGCGGACAGACGAGCACTAACTGCATTGCTAACAAACTCACAATAGGGCCCTTTGTTTTTCTGGGGAAAAACGCAATCATGTACAAGAAAAAACACCTATAAAACATTTTAGGTTTCATTTTTGTCATGCTTTCTTTACTCGACTTAACACATAATAATTTAAGAGTTAACTCATTTTTAAAAAATTTACTGAAAGTAGTATTTAAAGTTGAGAGTTGCAGTAAGCAGGCATGTTCTGTTTTGCATTCCTTTTACTCTTAAAAGTCAGTTGTTCTTCAGCCTGATTGACCATCTGCTAGTTCAGGACCTGAAGCTAAAAAGCCGCTGGGTCGGCAGATATGAAATGTTTTTGTTTTTTTTTTCCTCCCTTTCCCGTTCTGTGGGGCACCGGACGGGATGTGAGTATGTGACGAGCGGGTCCACATTTCCCCACATGGATGTTTGTACATGGAAGGGAGACCACATTCTCTCATGTCACAGGGAAACGGCGAATACAGGCATTCCAGAGAGGAGGAGGAGGAGGAGGAGGAGATCGCCAGCAGAAATCCCCATATCCCAGTACAGCTTCATTTTCCTGGTACAGACACAGTCATTTTCCAGGAAAGGAGGCGAGGGGGGCGATTCTTCAGTAGAAACAGAGACCCACGCCGTAGTGGAACAGCGCCTGAAAACACCCGCCGGCCAGAGTTTAATTTATAACCAGTCCACCCCTGTTCCAAAACTCTCATCCAATGGGAGAGGAGGAGGGTATTTCCATATGGATTTGAGAGGAGAACGACAAGTCCTGGTGCCTTACATTCCTGAGATGAGGAGTTTTACATTAAGTTTTGTTATGGTGATGCACACACATGGACCTCAAGAAAGCCTCAGTCTCTTTACACAGAGTCAATAGCTTTACCTGTGTGGGCGCACATGCCGTTTACTTTAGTCATGACCATCAAGCACACATATGGACACGCAAACACACACAGATGGAAACGAACCGATGAACCATGGAGCGAAACACAACAGCTGTAACATAAAACGGCAATAGGAGAGAGACGATTATCCAGTCCTATTAAGGCGCAAAACATTCCACACAAATGCGGCCAGCCTGAAGCAATATCTGTACTTTGAAAGAGATCAGGCAATTCATCACTCTGGGCTGAACCACCACGGGCATGAAGCCTCATGCAAATGTCATTAAAAAGAAAAATCCTTTGTCCCTTTCCAGGACTAACTCTCCCTGTTGTTTTTCTGTATTGAAAGCAGAATTAACAGGTGGCAAAGACTACACAGACTAATTTCTGCACCCTAGGAACACCCAGAACAAGGTTAGACTGACTCCAGATATTACAGCAGCACAAAGGCGGGCCGAGTCTTTGTTCATCTGTAGAGCAACAAACACGAAAGGGAGTAAAGGGGGGTTTAAACAGAGGACACAATCCAATAATTAAATGAAGAATATTCAGTTTTTCACCAGATAAACTAGCCAAAATGTTTATCCATGGGTGTCACCAAGAGACACGTCTGCTCTGTCCTTCATACACTCTGCACATTCGCTCCAGTTATCATTCCAGCCTTTATCCCAGGTTGTCTTCTAATAGTAGCCGCTGACATTCCTACTTAGGGATATTTATATAAAAACAGCGGGCCGTTCTAACACGTCCTGAGTTTTTAATTCAGCAACCAAGAGGAAACCAAGAGGTAAAGAATAATCTAGATGAAAGTGGCACGTTTCAATGGAAAGGACAGGCTAACTACTGCCCAGTTTTGCAACTAACTAAATGCAAATATTGATCTAGAACTGAAAAGGGAAGCTCAAAGAAAACAGGGTGAGAAGACAGAAACAGCCAGAGGGGGACGACTTGCACTGAAATACCGTTTCCTTGTGTTTATATACACCGTCTCGTTGGATAATGAGGCAGAGACGGGCCTAAAGGCTTTCTGAAGATCACCCACAGGTAGGGAGTCTCTCAAATCAGACAACAGCCTCTTCTAGCCACACTCGTCATCTACGTACGACCCCAAAACAAAAAGCCCCAGCCAGTCGGTGGCATCATCGACCCGCCACAGAGGCTGACACGGGGTCGCGACCCAGGCTGAAGTGTGGCGCCTGTGCGAACGGCAGCGGACACGGCGATCTGGGGAGTCACCCTCCAGGCCCCACTCCTCAGAAGAAAGGAGCCGCACCAGCACTCCTGACGAGGACCCAGGGTGACAGAGCCCTTCCACCCAAATCCTTTGCATCATTCGGATGTCTCATGCTGGGGTTGGGCGTGTACAGACTTGTGCTTCCACTGATATTGACCCACAGGGCAGGCCGTCCCGCACTCTTCCCCACAGCAATGGCTCTAATGGGACGCGATCCTGCAGACTCACTGCGGTGTCATTGACGCAGAGACGCTTTTGTGGGAACTGAAGGATCAGGCGGCCGACTTAGCTCGCGACGGACCTAGCGTGCTGGTTTCCGTAGTGCTTGCAACAGGAGGGTGTCACTGCATTACAGCCCCCCAACCCCCGCTGTCATTACGCAGACCATACCACACTGGCCACCATCAGGAACTATACGCACACCCTCCGGTAATCCACATTACACAGCGGACCTGCGTCAAAGCCAGATAACCTGCGAAGGAAACGGAGCTCCTCTGTGATTAGCCGGCATGTGCGAGAGGTTCCCCGCTCGCCGGCCAGCTCCATGACACCAACGCAACTGCTCGTGTCCTGAACCCAGACAAAAGAGTCAGAGACGGAACTGGAGGGTCTGGGCAGAACCGACACAGGGTACTAAAGCAGTCCATGTCACCAGCAGCAGGCTTCTGTGTGGGTATATGAGTAGCGAGCCTCAGAGATAGAGAACGAAAGTCAAGGCACACTTGCCGCAGCCTGGAGACGTGCTGCTCCTGGTGACCGCATGACGTGCATCATCCGCAAGCCCTTATTACAGAGCTATGACTGCGGGCGCGTGGGATTTCAGAAGATACTCCACCAGCGGCACCTTAACGTAAACGAAGTCGGCCGGCTTTGTGTTTGCGACTCGATTAAACAGAAGTCCGAATAGCCTGCACTTTCCGTGAGGACACAGATGCACCGATTCCTGTAAACATCGCCCCGCACTCACTGAAAACAGGACTTACTTCACTACGCCCATTTGCCACTGGAGCTTATCTGAAGCTGTGTTGTGGTGAGGATGGAGCCGGTCCAGGGGAACACAGGGCCCAAGGCCAAACCTACCGACATAAGCTAGCGAAAAAAGAGAGATATGCTAAGTGGAGGTGACTGATTCTCACAATCATAAAAAGGTGGATGCAAGGAAAGAAAAAAATTATTATTCTGGAGAAGAGTAGCAGGATGGCAAGTAATGGTTTAACTCCAAATATATACATATATAAAAAATAATACGTATACATTATATATTGCAATTGACGCAAGGCAGGAAGCATCCCTAGATGGTTCTCCAGTCCACTGCAGCATGCACAAAAGCTTGCACACCCACACAGTCAATTTAGGCAATCCAATTCACTGATCTTGCATGTTTTTCCACTGAAAGGGGAAACCAGAGGTTCAGGCATAAAGCTAAATACACACAGAGAGAACATGCAAAGTGGCAGTATGCAGTGACAACATGACCTGCTGCACCACTGTACTGCCCTCAATACTACACTTGCACGACGTGCGATGTTAATATCCACACTGCATCATATGCACATGCAACTGCTACACTACATAGTCACCTAGGTAAAGACCATCATTACATCATGTAAAACAAAACAAAACTTGGTATGCTTTGCGGTGGTTTGTTTTCAACATTATCTAGTATGTCTAAAATTCACTGCTCTCCGAGACAATCAATCTCCCTCCTTGCGGTCAGACTCACTCATAGAACATATTACACGTTTGTTGGTAAGAAATTTAACAAAAATGGGAAAAAAAATGAGCGAGGAGGAGAAAAATGAAGAAATGGCCACCAAAAGACATAAATTTACCTTCTGCTTCATGGAAATATTCTGGATTCCATATAGACGACACCGAGTGAAATCAAGTGATTTGTTGGCTCTGTTTTGTCCATGTTAGCACAACTTGCGGCAGAACAGGAATCAAATCACATCACCTGCATCAAACCACATCACCTGCACGTTTTTAAGTGGCTGGGGGAAACCATCAGGTAACAGAGAGAACACAGAAACCAGCAGAACGAGCAACGTCTAGATCAGGCCACGAACCAAGCTACTCAGACTCTGCAGGGGAGAGGCTGGTAAACTCTGTTACTCAGCTTGTGGTTTGCCTCTAAGGCACAAGGTGTTTCTGAGCAATAAGTCTTAATTTGTATCAGAATCCCACTAGGATTCAGGAGGAGGAGTGTGGTGGGCCGATGCATTAAAGCGGGGAACATCTTTCCCTCCTCTCTCCACCCAGCATTCAAAGCTTTGGTGTAAATAGAGACATTGTACAGCAGCTGCAAAGAAATCCACTCACATTCATTTTAATAATTGTGATTTAGGGCTATGCAAGAAAACACCCGTTTTAATGGGAACACAATGCCACAGTGCAGTGTATACATTTAATTCTGTTAAATGGCCAAATGAGTCAACTATAATATGACCTAAGAAAAGGTAGTAATTTTCTGATCTGCAGCTTTCCCATTCCTTTGCTGAATACACCCAAAATGTTCATACCAACCTGAAAGAGTCCTTCAACCTGCCAGTTCAGGGCCTGTCCTTCAAAACTCTGTTTTGCTGTTTTTCCTCATGTAGCACTTGAACCCAGCGCGAGGTCACGGTCTTGCGACTCGAGCCAAAGAATTACGCAAAACTCAGCTGCATGAGAAACTGCGGCGATAGATGTAAATCTGTGGTTTCATTCCCCTGCTCTGGGATCCCATCCAACCTGTTTGCTTTTGATGTGCTGACAGCAAGAACAGCAACACACATACTACCACCTTCCGACTGTACACTGTGTACAGCGAGTTCACAAACGGCAGGTATACAGCAAATCACATTCTACAGAAGCACAGGGTCTTCTGAGATGCCAGCACTACCTGGATAAAAGTCTCAACTCAAAACCGAGTCCACAAAGATGAGCCCCCAAACTTGTACTGCCTGGCAGACTCAGTGTTGCCCTTGAGCCACACAGGGAAGGATCTTTAGTTGTGAAACTGAAGCCTGGCTATTAAACTTTTATGCGTGAATAATATAGAGAGAGGTTGGTATGGCCTAAGAGAGGAGGCAGAGGGCCGGGGACACCGTCCGCCTCTCACAGTCAGGAAGTCGTCGTTTTTCTTGCAGATTACAGGCTCTCATCCCAAAGCCTGATTCCAGCCCCCTGCTTTCATTAGGTCGCGAGCCTGCCTGCCAATATTCCGCTTCCCAGACGTGTTCGGTACACGTGAGCGGAAGCGCGCCGCTATGCGCGGAACCTCTGGGAGCACATCAGCCCCTGCACGTGTGTAAATACGCCACAGCTAGTTCAGGGAGGACAAGCGGCTCTGGTTTGTGTCCAACTCTGCATCTCAGGCTCGCATGTGTGAGCATTAGTGAGGCATTAGCACCCCCATATTCATGTGAATATGCATGCCATAAACACACCCTCTCTTCCCTGGGGGGGCTCTCTGCTCCATTCCTCTAATCTTCCTCCTTAATCCTCCAGCAGGCCGAGATCAGACGGGTCCTGCTCGACCACATAGTATCATCAGTTGGTCATAAATCTTTATGATTCAAGCTCAATATTTAACATTAAGGGAAAAAAAGTGATTCGCTTTTTCACTCGTCACTCTGCTTCGTTCTCTTTGCTCTCCTTCGTCTATCGCAGCATCTCGAAATTTGATGCTCAGAGGCAGCTCTGCTCAAGAGACACTGATAAAGAGCAAGTCAGTCACTCGAACCCAAACACGGGCGACCAGGGGCGACACCGAAACGCGTGCCGAGGCGGTGACAGAGGCCTGGCTCCTCTGGGCGTCTCATTAACATCCGATTAACATGTCATTAACGTCCTCCTAACCTCAGCACCCTTAGTCAGATTCCTCCGATCCTCACACCAGATGGAATGCCCCGCAGGACATGTTGACTTGCACTTAACGGGCACGCGCTTGTGTCGCCGTGCCAGTGAGGAAGCGGCGAGGCATGCAGCGAGGAATGCAAACAGAGGCCCATACGCATGAGGTCAGCAATGCAGTCCGGCTGGTTGAGCGAAGACCTGGGGCGCCACCCTGACCTGACGCCAGATACCTATGGACAGGATTAGAGCCATTTACAGTAAGCGAGGGCTTTGCAGCACGCAGAATTTAAACAACGGCAGCAGCCGGCGAATGTGACCATCAGACCTCAGTCATTATATAACTCACTGAATCACCTGACAAATTCCGTTTCAGTACCGTGAGTAAACATGTACTGTGACGTACTGTGACCTTGGCCAACAGAGTCTGCGGAGTGTTTGAGGAATCCCAGTAATGGAACTATTACACCCTGAAGCCCCTTACATTCTCTATTCCAGGTGATGTCAGACCTTTTAATCTGGCCTATGGGTTCAGATGCCGGACGGTGCTGGGTAGTCAGAACCACAAGGTAACGGACGGGGGATCAGCACTCTAGGATTTACACACAGTGAAATGCCATTCTTTCGTTCTGGGACACAACACGACATTCGCGTGACATGGTGGCATCGCGGTGAGGCAGTGAAACTCATGAGTATCTCAGAGGGGACACTTATGTAACCCAGGCTTCTGCAAACCGTCACGCACCCCCCACCAGCTGGACAGCACAGCCCCACTGAACACATGCGCTCACCCAAGACAACTTACAAACCCTAGATCCGGCCCTCCAAGTATCTGTTAGTCAGCTGGGAAATTCAGAGTTGCGTAACAGAGAGCCTAGGAAAATGTGTATGAAAATGGGGGAGGGATGGGGGGAGGGGGGTGGACGACAGATTCACTAGGAGATTTTCAACTGGTGGGAAGGAAAACAAAATATGGGGGAGTTGCTTGGCAGTGAGACTGTGCTAGAGAGCCGCTGAGGACAATCTGACACGGGCCAAGTCAGTAAAAGGCTGAATGATACATGTGAGACAGGAGCACGTTCACCATGTGCAGCCAAGGATGGGAGGAAGGAGGCAGGAAAGGCAGGATGTTGCAGGAGATACTGCAGCACTTCACAGCTACACGATGCACCCCGGCCTTAATTCACCGTGCTGCATGCACTGTGCTAACAGCACCTCCTTCCTGACATAGTAACAGTCATCATCGGCTATTTTTAATTTCTTGCTGCATGACCACCGGCATGAAAGCTCTAAAGGATCAAAGTATGTGGATCTGGGGGGGGGGGGGTGATCCAAAATGATAGGGATGTCGAAATGACAACACTGGGCCTTCATAGTACAAGGACAGGGAATAACCTACAATGAATGTCAGCCGTATGTGGATATGCAGCATGTCTATGGCTTTTAGGTATTCCTGTTATGCAGTAAGCCTCATACCAGCCTCTGAAACGTGCGGGGCCAGTCGATAGCCAGAGCTGGGGGCCTCGTGTGCGTCTGGCTGCACTGATAAGCGCGTGCGCGTCGGATGGATCATCAGATATGATCATCAGATATGATAAAAAAAACAGAGTGGCACAAGTGCATCTGTAAAAAAATAAAAGTGTGACCTGAGCAGCGCACTCTCAGCTCAGCCAATTACAGTGTGAAGTGTGTGTGTCTGGAGGGGAGTGGGGGGGGGGGGCTCAAGCATGCGAGCGAGAGGCTGCGGAAGTGACGGAACGCTCCTGTCATTCTCCACCGGCCCTCGGGCTGCCAGCCGAATGACATTCACAATGGAGGATGACCTTGCGCAAGACTTGGCGCTGCACATAATGAGAAGCTAACGTATCCAGGAAGCCCGACGGCCGAGGATGCCCACAGGACGGCACACCCCTCAGGTCGCTTTCGACTCCCCGGGGACTTTCCAAAACACTCAATCTGATGCAATTACCCCTAACACTCAGCATGACGGTCAATGTCAATACAAACCCAGCAATCACTCACAGCCTTTTTTTTCCTTAGAGCTTTTCTGTGATCTACAGCTCTGGAAAAAATGAAGAATGAATAATATATTTTTTCTTGTATACTGCAGTCTGGTTCTTCCCTGTTTCTCATTAATACAGGGCTTCTTTATTGCTTTATGGGACTTCAGTCCTGCTTCTAGGAGCCTGATACACACTGTCCTAGCAGTGCACTTCACACCTGCACTTAATGTTTCCCATTCCTTTTGAAGAATGTCAGTCTACGACTCAAGAGAATCGCACGCTGGGAAGGTACGTATAACTCAACGTCTGCAGAACATCCCTGGCATCAGAGAGTTGCTTCTGCCCTCTGCTTGGCTAGTCCCTGGTCATGTCTTCTGATGCACCGTGTTCTTCTGCCGGCAGAACCACGAATAAACCAGGATTTGGAAAAAAATGGAGTGGAAATCTCAATTTTTCCCAGAGCTGCATTATATTTCTGCACATTTTGTCTGAAGTCCAGACATTGCTTTGTAGGTGAATTCCTTCCAAAGCTCATACTGAAGGTAACCAAACACCGAGCAGAAGATCTACCCTGCAGCCCCCCCCCCCACCTCCACCCCCAACAGTACAAGCGGCAGGCTGAGTCAGAGCCGACTGGCAGCACTGGCTCAGGGAAGTCAGCACAGCTGCAGGGCCACGAGGTCGACATCACTGGAGCCGCCGCCATCCAGAAATAGCGAGGGTTATGTAAGGCAGGGTGCGAGGGGCAGATTCTCACAGTGCGGCCAAACGACATTAAAGGACCTGCTCCTGCACAGAGAACGGGCCGTCGGCACGTGTTACGTTTATCAGCGTAACACTGGGTCCTTAAATTCTCAGCCACTGCTAAACTGCTAGCTTCTGCTGAGTACAGGGAAGCTTACAAACCGTAAGGAGGGACTCCCAGTCAGCTATGGCTTGGAAACCAGGCCAAATTAGACATTTAAAGGTCTGTAAAGATTTTAAGAGAGTCTACCAGGAAGCTAGCAAAGAACCACTGACTTACAGTTACTAATTTCCGTGCTATAAATAGTTAAACCCCTCCCCCTGTGCACACACACTCCACACCCACTCTCGTGGTGATGAAGCGTGCTCTTTGCTGGACACCTCCCACTGCCCTATAGAAGCCCAGACACCATAAAAAACAGTCCTGTAACTGGACACCAATTCTGCTGAGCCTCTTCAACACTGGTAGCTGGTGAGAGGCTTTGGGATTGAAACTCCAATCCTGGCTTTAGAAGCCACCTTGCTGTGACATTTGCACCACATGGACTGACCCGAAGCTTCAGTGACCTTTTTGACTCATATTGAAGGCGGTTTGCAAAAATAAGCACAATACTACAGTACTGGCTGTTTCACAAAGGCATCTGACTTCACCAAATTTTGGGTCATAGTTTTCCAAAGCTGTATAATAAAAAAACACTAAGTTAGGTCAATTCAAACTCACCAGTGCTTTAACATAAATACATTTTTCCTAACACTTTTAAGGTTGATTCTTTTCAGTGCCCAGTCCAGTCAAAAACAGAGTGCATGTGACAGAAGAATGATACAAGTAAAACTTCTCACCCATACAATCAAAACTCCGGCTCCTTGCACTGCTGCAGGCAGAGGCTACACTAAGTGAGGGAAACCTTCTGAAACTAGATCCCACATTAATATACCCATGACTGAAACCTTACAACAACGTGTCGCATTCCAGCACAGCCACACTAGCTCAGGCACATTCTACGTAACGTTGGGTAACACTATCTGTAAACCAGTAAGTCTCCTCCAAGGAAACCTTCCATTCATCAAATGCTTGCAAATGAAAGTTAATGAGAATTAATACTGATTAGCTCTGTGCCGTCGCTGGCAGCAAAAGGCAAAGAGGGATTTTTAATAACATTTATCTACGTGTTACAGCTTGTCTGCTAATGCCAGTTCAGTCAACCTTCATGGGTCTAGGTTACTTTACAACTGTAATAAATGTAACCTATGTAACTAAATATAACTGTCAGTAATAATCAAAGATGCCAAGGGCAACTATGACACACGTACTGGAGACACCAGAAAAATGGACGTCGTGTCCAAATACAGCATATGGAAAAACCAGCACAGACCAGAAAAAAATGACTGCAAAATGCAATGAAATGCATCAGGAAAACGTCTATGTGTTAAAGCAGTGGTCTCAAACTCCTGTCCTGGGGGGCTGGAGCCCTGCACATTTTTGGGTTTCCCCTCATTTAACACATCTGATTCAATTACTTGTGCTAATTACCAACACAGTTCTTGAGCTGAATCACTTGTGATGGTACAGGGAAAGAATTAAGCTACACGGGGTTCTGCCCCCCAGGACTGGAGTTTGACACCCCTGTGTTGAAGCATTATAAATCTATATAGTAATAATGTATCTTCTGGCGCAGTCAATGAGAAGTTAACACGTACTATTATAAATAAGCCGATTATAATGGAACACTTGGGAAAGAAAATATACACGAATGTATATAATACGAAAGATGTGTGATTATAACATTACGTATAATTACAGCACAAGAGCATAATGTCTTAGTCATTCAAAGTTTCACAATTCAGTCTATATAAAATATGGAATGACAAAGAAAACAGAAACTGTTCACATAACTCCAACGTCCTTACACTAAACACCCAAAAAGGCAGATTTAAAAAAACGACACAGAACAAAAATTTGAGGCCACAAATTATCAGTACCTATATTAAACAAGTTAAACTTCGTTCATAAAACTCTTTTGCCTCATAAAACCCACCAGTCATCCCCCGCCAGATGACTAGATTATTATTCCTGATATGTGAAATACCTTTGATTATTCACCAGACACTCACATTTGCCCCGGCGGCTCAGCCCCCTCCTCGAGATTTAAACATGGCGCTTTTGCGCTCTCTCATTGGTCAACGTGACCGTGGGAGCCCGCCTTCTATTGGTCACCGGCTGTCTAACGATTTCAGTGCGTCACACTTGACGCTAACAATTAATGTGGGAAGACGATTACGCGCTTTTCTCGGAAGTGTGATGTTTCTTAGTGAAAAACGGAACTTTTCTGTATTCTATGCTTTGGCTCTTCATATAAATTATTGACGTTAGGTTCATTACCTAAATCGATAAAGCGATACAACTTTGTAAGATGTAGGTATGTATCATCCAATATGGAGCACTTGTGATATATTTTAAAGTCAATATTCCAACATGTCTTTCCTGTGAGGGGTTTTATGCGCTAGGTAATTATGATGACGGTACTGTACCAGAGCGTCTTATTGTGCAAGTCTCGACAAGCTAATATAAGCTTTGTTATGACTGATGGACAGGTGGGAAGTGTTGTATGATCAAAGTTCATACTGCTGGATGACGTGTAATTAAAAGTAGGTCTTTCAAAGGGTGGAATAAGCCGAAACCGCGCATCTTTGATACAGATACTTGATCCAGATCTTTATTCGAAACTCAAAATTGATGTTGTTATTAATGCGCACTGCCCGGCGATTAGTATCATTGTTGAAAACCGGGGCGTGCTCGCAAGGGAATGCAAGGCAAGGGGAGGGAAAAAAAACACCCCCCCCCCCCCCCCCCCACACACACACACACACACACACACATTTAACATAAAATATTAGTTTTATTCCAGTATGTCCCCACCCCCCACATTCAAAATGCTTCTGATGCCTTTGTATCTGACTATCATGACAGTGCAGAGAATAAGTGAAAACAGATTGCTTTCTCAGCATGAAAGACATAAGCAGTTGCAAGGTGGATGGATTCAGTGTTTATGTGAAACGAAGCAGTTTAGGGGTATGTTAAATGGGGACACTGGGGGTATTATAGTATTTGGGCATTGGTGTAGGATAAAAATTGTAAACACAGTGCTTATTTTTTTACTAGGGAATTTCAGTTATAGCTCAGCCTCCAGCTCATCCTGGTTCCCTCCATCCTTTGGAACCAGTGTAGGCCCCATAGAAAGGACCATTTCACCCTTTCAGCACTGATTCCTGTTTTGGGATCGCAGGGCAGGTTCAGTGTTCAAACAGGGAGTAGGGAAAGGCGATACAAAACATCATGTGTGCATACAAGAGCCAGCCAAGTATCTGTGTGCTTAAGGAGAAGAACAGCTGGTCTCGGAGTTGTTGTTTAATACTATTATTCATCTGCAAAGCTGGAGGTAAACAGGGGCGGTTGTTTTGGCAGGCAACCCCAGTAAAAAAAAGTATCAATCTCTGAACTAAATACACCCTGAGAGGATTCCTCAGTTGTTTTTGATTTCAATTTGCCTTTGGCTTTAAGTAGGGCAGCAAGCATACTGTATCTGTCTTCTGAGTCGCATCATCCTCAAATGACTGTGATCTCAAACAATACCTGTCACACAGGGAGGAGAGCGAGTGACACCAGTGATTTTGAAAGTGAACGAATCAGCAAGTTACTGTTTTATTTCTTATTTCAAATGAAGGGTTTAGGTCAGTGCTCGCCAAACGCTTGTCATTAGGTTTGTGAAGTTCCTGCTGGTTCCCAAACACACACTGGCCAATGCATAAATTACTGCGACTCAGTGTCTGCGAGCTCTGCTTAAGGCCGCTGAAGACAAAATTATTCACCAGGGAAGCTGCTTTGACATTATAATTGCACTGCATGTTCTCCTGGGTACCATCACATGGTCATGGGAACACCTCAGTCAAGGGAACCAAAGCTGAGAATTGCTTGAGATCGTCTTACAAGGGACATTTGGATTCCAACACGGGAAGGGATGAGAATGTAGAACTATGAAAGATTACACTCGGTGTGAAATATTGACTTTCCCTGGGTAAAATACCGTCTTTCAAAAATCCTACACAAAAAACAAGAGAACAAAAACTCTTAAAAAAAGAATGAAAAAACTGGAGTTTTTCCTGTAGTTATTTAGGATATAATGTGATACAACTAACCTTACACTGCACATGGAAGACTTTAATTGTTCTTGACCTGAAAACACTGTTATATTACAGTATCATTGATAAACTGTACTTATGGATATTTGTAGTAAATAATTTTCACTTTTTCATGAAATAAACCTGAGATTTGGCAATGGCTTTATACCATTATAAAAATGAGAAATTAGTTTGAAAATTAATTAGTAAAATAAATTACTTTTACAGCTTCAGGATGTCTATTGGATAGGAACCACAGAAACACTTGAACTTGGACTTCTTATCAATTATTTCATACCTACTGAATACTCTAACTATAGTGAGTTTAGCTTTACACTTGCAACACGTATAACTCAGAATGATCTTGCCAACAGTGTAAACTAGACAGTAGAAAGGATCACAAAGTGAAAGACCAGAAATGCACCCGTATACATCTCACTATGAATACAGAGCCTGGATGGCAGTCTGTTGACAAGTAAAATACAGGGGTCTCCCACTGTTGCACTGGTAAATGTTTTGGATCAGTGCTGAACTCTTCTGGGGTTGTTGACAATGTGCTGAGAGAAGTTCTTGAGTTATACAGTACATTTACACCCTTGTGAGGAAACAGAGACACTTGCCTTTATATGACCCTTAATTAATGGCTACAGGTTTGCATTATTGTTTTCATTGAGACTGGCCTTAGATATTACATGTGACTTTACATCACTGCACCCAGATAGAAAAGTTTTTGAAGTGGAACAAAAACAAAACATCTTACTTTCTGTTCCATTGCTTTTTGCTCATACAGGCTTTGCACTTAGCAGACAGACTCATATAGATTTTTTTTTACATCCAGGTGTTTTACAGCAATGAAGAATTGTCACCTAATACTTCAGTCAGCACATAGATCAGCTTGGGGCAACTAAATTCTTAAACCACTGATATTACAAAAAGCCAATAATACAATACCTGTCACATTTATAGAGATTTGTGGCACCCACTGCAAAGACTTTTCTTGACTACCTCACTGCCTGCTGACTGCTCATTGGGCATACAGTGGCATTTCGGCTTGTGCTTAGCTCCAGTTCTACTTCCTGCACAGTGTGATCATTTGTCCATGGGCAATTACACTGCGGCACACTCGCCTATGGAAAACCACAATGTCCAGCTTGAGAGAGCCCGGATACCTACCTTACTATTACAAGCATCAAACCCAGCAGGCATCCAATCCATGATTCATCAGACCACTGGATATGGTTTAAGCTCAAGGTGTCTGACATAAAGAGTTTGCGCTTAAGAGGAGCCGCATCAGTGCACCTTTCCATAAGGCCACTGATTCAACACGTTAGTCAGTGACGTCCTTAGTCTGTGTCTCACTTCCTGTCACTGCGCCCCTCACAGTGACATTATGTGAAAATGAGCTACGATTGTTAAAGTCTTTCCCTTGCACTTTATTTGTTGATGCTTAAGTCTTCAGTTCCCTTGTTCGAAGGTATATCTGCATCATGTCTCTTGGGATGTGATGTATCTGTGGGTTAAATGTCTCCATTTTTAAACAATACATATCTATCCTGTTCATCAAGGACTGAACAGGCTGCTCCCTTCCTCTGTTTTTCTTCACCATAACCCCCGTTTCCTTAAAATGTCACTGTGTGTTGATCGATAGGCTCTCCCTTCATCAGATCCTCTTCAGTTTTGTTTTCACTCCCTTCATGAGAAACATGGCACTGAATCCAAAGGCATGACCTCAGTTTCTGGCTCTTCACCAGCATACAGTAGGCTGGTCCTGCCTGTTAGCGACAGCTACCAGCACAAACAGACACGCCAATGCATAGCGAATAAACACAGGGAGGGTCATGCAAGGTAATCGTGAAAAACAAGGGGGATAGGCTATGAATATAAGTAGGCCCACACAGTGTGGCTACATTTTATCATGAACCTGTCCAGTGTAGGGTTGCAGCAAGCTTAACCTAGGAAGCATAGGGCACAATGCAGGGGACACACTGGATGTAATAGCAGTACATTGTGGGGCCCTGCTCTTACAGTGGGCATATTGGGAAAGAAAACCACCGATTGAAATTCACCCCCAGGGAGGACAAGAAGATAAAACATTCTGTAAAGGTACATACAGCTGACCAACCTAAGATTAACAGCCTCACCTAGGGTTATGATGGGGTTACGATCCGATAAACCTGTCATAAGCTGAAAATATTGTAAGGCGAAAATGCATTTTAATATAGTACACCTAACCTAACAAACATGATAGCCTAGTTTAGCCTACCTTAAACATGCTTAGAACACTTACCTTAGCCTACAACTGGGCAAAAGAGTTCAAATAAAGCCCAATTTATATTTTTAAAAAGTGATGAATTTATCGTGTAATTTATTGAATAGTGTACTGAAAGTCAAAAGAAAATATTACCTCTCGTAAAGTCAAAATACAGACTATCCTAACCCAGGGAGGGCCTGTAATTTAAAAAGCTGGACTGTCCCATTTACCACGAGATAAAACGATTTACCAGAATGATGCCGTTAGGATGTGACCTCAGGCTGGACAGATTGTTCAGTACATGCGTCAGTGCAGGGTCATGATGAGTCTGCAGACAACCCCAGGAAACATGGGCCACAAAGCAGGGCATGCTTTAGAAACAACTCTAGTCCATCACAGGGCACATGATTGCAGCTGCTCACTGCTGGCAGTTTAAGATACCAATTCACCTAAAACACATAAGTATGCGTGGGAAGGAGTCCATGCAAATTACCCTGGAGCAGGATTTTAAGGCCCAACTTGGAAACAGAAACATAGGGCACTAATAAGGTTTGCATAAGTGTCTGTAACATTTGTAAACTGGGAGGCAGCTGTGTGTGTGTATGTGTGTGTATTATGTGGGTTATAAAGGAGGGTAAACTTATACCATCTTATGCACAGAACACACTGAGAAGTAAATAAAAGTTACCAGGTTACCAACTTTGGTCAGCAGGCTGGAGTGAGATGTTCAATTCGAGATAAGTCTGCATACACATGCACACGCATTTACATATATGCAACAGTTTTATTACCTTATGAATAGTCTGTAGGGTTTGCAAACTGCCCCAACGGTTTTGATGTAGCTAATTTAGGTTTATAATTGAGTATTGTAGATTTGTCATAAGATTTCTTGTGTGAGAGTTTTAGAGAGCTGGTAACCCTGATGAATGATAGCAAACATGCACACCGACAAATATCAGCCCTGACGGAGGGCCGAAGGGCGGCGCAGTGCTACGGGCGCGCGGCTCAGCTTCTGCCGATGCAATGGGGATCATGATGGCTCTGAAAGTGGCACCGACAAACAGACACTAAACCGAGAACCAGATGTACGCGACTGGGCGCGGATATAGAAACAATCCGGACGGAAAGTGAGAAGTGCAGAGATAGGAAAGGACTGGAAAAAGGGAAACCGAAGATAGGAAGGAAAGGACAGATCAAGGGAGTGTGGAAAGGCGAATGCAGTGAAGGAGAGAGAAAGATAAAAAGCCGACAGGAAGACGTTTGCAATAATGAAGAAGCAGACTTACTCAGTGTTATATATACAAAATCGCTAAGTCCAATTAGGATACATGACAGGATATTACAGGGAAAAGCACAGGGAGTTTGCTAGATATCTCAGGGTTTAGCTGGAAAAGCCGGCCTTGCAGTCTGAGTATGTCTATGTAATAATAATGACAAATTAAAATGAGAATAACAGTCAAACAGTGTTGGTCACTCATATCTTTTATCCAGAAATATGATATAAACCAACAAAGCGACATTTAAATAATTTTAATACGTCCCCATAAATTACGCAAATTAACGTGTTGCAACAAGCCTAAATTGCAACTTAAACTTATAACTCATCGTTATTATTTAAATAACGATGAAAACGTCTATCGACGTTTAGAAAAATAGATAAATGAAACCTTGGCAGACCTTAGGAAAAATGAAGGTGTTATATAATGAGTGTGCTGTACAGATGCAGCCAAAAGCAGCCGGCGCCACAGCAAGTGCTTATGGAATAAGTAAAATGCAAAATGAACATACATTAATCACCTCTGGATTTCTCACCCTTTATTTCACCAAAGCAGATCATTTCATGAACACAACTGTCCCCCATAACAAGTACCGAAACAACATCTGAAACATATTTATTTATCCTTTATTTTACCAGGAATGTTCTATTGAGATACGATATCTCTTGTTCCAGGAAGTCCTGGCCAAGGTGGCAGTAATACAATAAAAAGTTTCATATACATACATATTTGTCTAACGTACCCCATCATCCGTTCCATGTACGGACAGTAACGAGAAATCTAACGGAAATAGAATTTAATCGTATTCTATTCTCTTCTATATTATGCAAGTCTATGCTAGTTTATTCCTTTTTGTTCTCATGTGATTCCTCTGATGTCAGACATTTTCTAACCATGACACTTGAATGAAATCAGACACGCTCTGGAAATTTCTTCACCTGCCAGTTGACGGTCCTTTTCCGAAGACCTCATTTAGTGTTCCTATGGCGCCACCTAGTGACAGATTTGTCTTCTTCTTATTATTATTATTAATAATAATAATAAGTATTATTATTATTAACAACAACAACATATAACTTAAATGATATATTATCATATTAATAAAAAAAAAATAATTATTGAATTTTTTATTTGAACAATTCCTGAGCTGATTAACAAAATGACATGATTCCTTACTAAAATATGTTCATGTCTGTGGATGAGGAGGCATTTAAATTAGAATTAGCTTAAAAGTTCCATTCTCTTACACATAAAGAACTGAATTTTTTAATTTTATTCATAGCGTCATTCTGTATAAACTCTGGACACCATAGTGAGTAAAAATCCCTGCCGGATGTTTCTGAGATGCTGTAGTCTCTGTGTCCTCCACCAGCAATCACACCACACTTAAAATCACTTAGATCAGGTGTGTTAGTCATTATGTCGCTTAGTCAAACAGTCAGTGATCCCCTTGACCTTGCCTGCTTGCTGTATGTATTCAGCTGCAGCTTTGTGATTGGTTGTTTGGAGAAGCAGACTGTTACGTTAACAAGCAGGTGTGCCTACAAAAGCGGCCACTCAGTGTGTGTGTGTGTGTGTGTGCGCGCGAACAGGTTTACCTATCCTTATGGGGACACAATGTCCCCATAACGTGATAAATATCCGTTTTTTTTTTCCCTTAT